>JAQFVV010006267.1:2419221-2980856 GCA_028023455.1 Epiperipatus broadwayi | reverse complement strand
ACAGGTGTATATTGTTTTATATTGTTCATTCTTATATAATGATAACAGAGCATTTCCTAAGTTTAATATATTATTAAATATGAATTATAAAATATTTTGTTGCTTGAGAGATCATATAATGCTGAGCATCAGAAGTGATAAATTGAGTTTCATTCCAACTCCTTTAACTCTCAAGTCACCATTATAAAAAATGACACTTTTGTAATAACACTCAAATTTAAATAAAAATATAATTTTTGTTCAAAAAGCATGTCATATTGGAGCACTAGAAATAACATGTTAAGTTTGTTTAAAAACTTTTAATCATGAGTTTGTTTGTTTTTTCTACTGCACTAAAACAATTTTCTATAACAGTAATAATCATTATCATCATCACCATTATCAATCAAACGCATGATAAAGGTCTCTCCAAGTTCAACCCATCTTGTCTGATCTTTAGCTTCTCTTCTCCACATCACCTCTGCATGCTTTCTTATTTCATCCACCCATCTCACATGTGGTCTGTTTATGGGTCTTTTACAATCTTTTGGAATCCCATTTAAGATTTCAATTGTCCATCTATTATCATCTTTTCTAGCAATATGTCCAGCCCAATTCCACTTCAATCTTTTAATTTTTTCAATGAGGTCAGTAACGCCTTAAATATAGAATATAATAATACAATTGAGTATTTCACAATCATAATATTTTAATGGTGTTTTCTCTAGATGATGAACATAAATAT
The DNA here is from genome assembly GCA_028023455.1 of Epiperipatus broadwayi. NCBI lineage: Eukaryota > Metazoa > Onychophora > Udeonychophora > Euonychophora > Peripatidae > Epiperipatus > Epiperipatus broadwayi. The sequence goes on along the minus strand of JAQFVV010006267.1, from coordinate 2,980,132 downwards.
TTAGATAAAAATATAAGTAATCAATAGTTTTTATCTGAAAGATCATTAGATAATTAAGAGGCGTATGACTTTTGTAATAAGAAAAGCTCTAAAATCAAAAGGTTGCATGAGATTACTTATCCTTCAACCAGACTACTGGTTTGCTATTTATTGCCCCGCCCCCAAATCCAAAACTCAAACCTTAACTCAAATTTCAAAATAAAAAATTTAATAAAGAAAATTTTTAAATACTATATATTTAAAGTAAACTTGAAATTATATGTAAAATTCTTATAACCTAAAATACAGATTATCTTAAATGAATTAAATATCAATAGATGAATATTACTATGCAGCAAGTCCAATTTTCTTTGATCTTAAAAATAAAAAATTTCTTACGTTTTAGTACAAAGCATGTTTTCAAGATAAGCTGAATGGATTTTTTTTTTAGTTTCAAGAATTCACCTATCAGCTAAGTAAAGATAAAAAAAAAATCGATCTTTTATATTAGGGATTTATCACAACCAAAAATATAAGTGCATATATATTACCAATTCTGTTTCTTTAATCTTAAAGTTTTGGAGTTGTTAAGAAAACTTCTACAAATATTAGAGATAATTTACAAAAGAACTGTTTTGAAAAATAATTAATCATTTGAAAAAGTTATTAATCTTTTAAATTTTCTTGTGTGTAAGTATTTGCGTGTAGCTTTTACAATTTCATTTCAAGCTGAGATTAATATACAGAAATTCCAAATGATGGCTATAATTCTAATTTTTTTAGTCTAGATATGACTTTTTTTATAAATTTTTAAATATCAAGGAAATATTTTTAAATTGATCTAATTATTTACAATATTATATACATCTGTCTTAATAATAAAGATTTAATCTAAATACTAATAGACACATATATAATAGTTTTAAATTATAATAATAACAGTTAATAAACTATAGTAATATATAAATTAAACAAAAGTACTTTCGATTACATTATAAAAATTATCAACTGAATTTATGCAGGCAAAATGCAGTTATCATGTGATTTTCTAAAAACAAACATTAATTTTAGCGGGTTATCTCTTTATTATACAATCTTTAAATTAATTGTTACTAATTTTCTTCTTTTCTAAGCCAACATAATATCTGGTAAAATGAAAATACACACAGAAATGGTACTTTTTAAAAAATAATATTTAGCTTTATTATTGCCTAGCATGCTTTCAATATATTTTTATTGTATCATATTCATGGCATATAGTGGTGTGATTAAATGGTTTTTTAAATTAGTTTATGTCGTCTTTTTTATATATAATATTCTTTTGTGATGTGATTAAAAGTAAGTTTTAATTTGCAAGATTTTTCATGTTCAAGGAAAATTTAGGCAATTAGATTGGTTATTTATAGTAGTTTTTATTACGATTGTATAATAAGTGATTTTTTTTTTCAAAGGATGAACATTTCAACTTACCAAATAAATATATGATTTTTTGCATCCACATATAATTTAAAGATCATGTAACAAACAGATATTCTACTAATATTGATGTACATTGTTCTTGAAAAATCATATGATATTCAAATTTTGCCTCCACAAATTTAGTTGATAATGATTACAACCAGCATTTGAAAGTGCTTCTCTTTAATTTATATACTATTGCTATTTATTATTCACTATTATTATAATTTAAAAGCATGTAGTATATATTTAAGGTATAATTTATTATTTTACATATATATCATAACTATAATTTGTAACTATAATTATATTAATGTATATATGTGTATATCAATTTAAATAATGCATAAAATTCTTTTTAGAACTATTATTTCAAAATATTTTTAAGATAGGTGAAAAAAAAAAAATTTGAATAAACAAAAAACAATCATAATAAAAATTATTCTGTGTAGTTTATTCAAAAATAAATGTACATATGAGTAGGTTATAGAAAAGAAATTATGTTCAACCTATCACTTCATTTTATAAGCAACAAGTGACTTCTTGGACAACTAACCATATTATTATTATTATTATTATTATTATTATTATTATTATTATTATTATTATTATTATTATTATTATTATTATTATTATTATTATTTTAAAGGATGAATTACAAAGCAAAACTAAACGTTTAATTCATATTTCATTATACACTTTATTAGCAGGAAATAGACAATAACTTGAAATTTTTTAGTTTTTTGCAGATTTATGAGTAATTTAATTTTTAGAATATTTGACAGTTATCTTTGCATAAAAATCTAAACATTAGAATTTGCAAGTTTCAATACTCGTTTTTATTGATTATATTCTTTATATATATATATATTTTCCAAAACATTTTTTATGAGATTATTAAGCAAAATTTTTATAATTTGTTCTAGAATTATTAAGATCTAATGTTAGCACCTTTACTTAAAAAAAATATAATTCATAAAAAATGCATGGGTTTGAAAGTCTTCTAAGCAAACATTTGGTCAATTTAATATCTTAGCAAAAGTTAAGGAAAAAATTCCTATTTTTTAAATAGGTAGTCATTTGTATATTTTTGGCATCTTGCTTTGGTCTACAGTGGAACAATGTAAAAAGTTACTTGGCTTACTAAGAAGTCATTAATAATGTACTTTATTACATAGTATTAATTATTAATTATAGATGTTCTCTCTAATTAATAGGTGTCTATGAGATTTATCATTTAAATATTGATATTTAAAAATCATAGAACAATAAATCAAAATCGATTAAAATCACGATTATCTTTTGTGTTTTCCTGAAGTCAGTTGGTTATAGCATTACCATAAAATTCAATATTCAAAAATCTAAGGATCCAGGTTTGATTTCCATACTAGTACTATCACTAGTCAGTCCCAGAAGAAAAAAGGAGAATAATAACTCGCATATCATAATATACTAACCTATGTACTATTGCTAACAGTCAAATGCAATTGAAAGATTTAAATAAAGTTAAAAAAATTTAAAGACATTCAATACTTATTATTAAATTATGAAAATAGTCCAATATATTGTAATGGAATGAACAAAAATTGAAATCTTAATATATGTGTTTTATGCCCAATGATTGGCTGTGCCATTTGTAATGGAATGGATGAATTATGTATGTGACCAGATTCCCAACAAAGCAACAGAACAATATCTAGCCCCAATAATTGGTCATTAATTGGAATGGAACAGAACAAAATAGCTATTTGGCTAATCATTTTATTTGTACATTGAGACAATGGTATGATTTTGAGTCCCTAAAGTTCACCAGTTATAAATATATCACATTTTGCTTAGTTCAATTCTGATACATATCATTATCATATGGTGGCACTTTAGATCCTTGATGTTATGAGTTCTCATATTCCCCTTACTCCTCGGTATTCAAACTCTCTGGTTATATGCATGATTATAATAAACTAGGTTGATGATTACCATATATAAAACTATAATTATTTATATCTGAGTTATGAATGTGGCATGGATAATGGAAAGTTGGGTAAATGATGTGGCATGGATAATGGAAAGTTGTATAAATGATATAAATGATATGTCATGGATAGTGAAAAGTTAGATAAATGATATGACATAGATAATGTAAAGTTAGATAATTGATATGGCATGACTAATGGAAAGTTAGATAAATGATATAGCATTGTTAATGGAAAATTGGATAAATGATATGGCATGGCTAATGGAAAGTTGGATAAATGAGGAAATGTTCACAAATTCTAATTAAATTAAATAAATCATTAACAACTTTATTCCATTATGGGTGATTTACAATCTTTTAGAACAAATCAATTTGATGTTTGGATAGGTCAGATCATTCTTCATTTGATTCATATATTATGATTATTCCTCTAACCTTTGACCCCTTGTAGGATGGTCATTCACTCTTCCACTCTAACCATTTGCTTAGTCTAACAATATAATTTATGATTATTTTAATATGATCATCCTGTTGACCAATCCCAATATTCCCTGACTTTAACTTGCCTACCTTAATCTATGGCAATGAGTCATGATTTACTGACTGTTGTCTTTGAATATGAAATCTCCCCTTGATGTTACTAGTGTTTATGACAGCAATATCCAGTCATACAAAAGGTTTAGTCAGACATACAGAATAACAAATAATAATAATCAAGTTACTTTAATAATAACAGTAAACATATAAAACTGTCCTGTATTAGTGTGAGCCTTTAATATTTTATAGATAAAATCTCAGCTCAACAACAATCAGTCATCCAGTCCTTTTAGTTGGTAGGTCTAAAGATCAGCATCTAGATTTTATTACAATCAAAAATTATAGTCATTGACCTATAGATCATCCTTACACAATTATGATTGATGATTACAGGGTCTGATCATCAATTCTTTTAATTAAAAAAGTAACAACAAAGAGTTATACAACAAAGAAAAATGGGATCTACATGATACGTATATAATTTGAATAATTGAAATTGTTAGTCCATGTAGTTAGCTATTCTTTAGCACATGAATACACAGATGATGACTGGTTCCTTTTGGATTAGGAACATTCCTGGATTTTGGGAGTTGGCAATCCATTTGATGTTGTCTGGTCATCCTCTAGGTAATCAGTTGATGACTTGCCAGTGGACTGGTAATGTTCCTTTATTTACTGCTGCTTTTTTCCATGATCCTAGTGAATATTGTTTTCTTCTGGTGATGATGAAGATATTACTGATGTTATTAGTTTATAAAGTCAAGTTAATAATAGGCATATTATTGGCAGACCTCCCATTTGTGATGTTTAATGAGTTTTCTACTCCAACATTCTTTAGTATTGCTTAATATTCATTAGAATTAATATTATCTGCTATAGATTACAAGGTGTGTGGTCTTTTTTTTTTTTGGTTTCTTCAACCCGTTAATAATTCTTTTTATAAGCTTTGTGTTGATGAGTAATAAAAATTTACATGAATTATTCTCTTGGAATTATTAATGTAAGTCATTTCTATGGAAATATATTATTCCTTTGACCTTTATTAACTTTTCTTTTTATAATTGTTTTCAATAGCATTTGGAGATAATTTGTTCTTTTATAAAATCATCAAATTATAAATTGAACATTAGTTCATTTTTAAGCATTATTTTAAGGTGTGTTGATAGCTTAAAAAATTATCTATTTTTTTCTTAATTAAAACAATTCTTTCTGTTATGAGCATGCTATATATCATGCTGCATTCCCATTGTTTAAGTGTTTTAATTTATAAGACTCTTCAATATTTTTTTTTTTTTTAAATTAATAATGTAATAATTTTAGTTTAAATCCCATTTTTCTTTGTTACTCTTTTATACCAAGTTTGGGAATTTGGTAAATTGAGTATCAATTATTTTTATTTTGTAGTGAATAGATTTAACATAACAAAAAAGAAAATAAAAACAAAAGACGATGTCACAAACTACTTATAATATAATTAATGTTATAATTTGTTTTTACATAACAAAGAGTGTTAACAGATTAGTTATATCTTTAACTAAGTATGTTTTGTTTCAGCTCCTCTTTGTTTTTAATAGGTGAGACCATACTCTTACAATATGAATACAAGATTGTCTTTTGTTAACTTGTAAAATTATATTAATAAATATGTGTTAATAGAAAATAGTTTTTGAATCAACATATTGAGGTTTAAAAATAATTTAATTTTTCTTTCACTTCCTTTTAAAATATGGTGACTTTTTAAAAATAATTATTTCTGATTAAAATATTTACTCTGGACAGCAAGCTCAATTGGTTTTCAAAATGTCTCATAGACCAAAAATCTTGCATAAAAAATAAGCAGTTATAATCAAATTCTATGAGGGAAAAATAATTATTATCTTAAATTGAAAATATATAAAAACTTGATTAAAAAATAAAACTTAAATTGAAAAAAGTGTTAATTAATAAATATTTTATTAGGAATATTAGTTTTTTAAAAAGTACTAACCTGAAGATAAATATATTGTAAAAACATTTCAGTAATTATAATGCTTTATAAAAAATATTTTTTTTCATTGATGGTTTTATATATCTAGAGAACAATACTTCCTGGCTCACCATTTGTTAAATTAAAATAGAGCATGTGACAAACAAAACTAATCACAATATACATTTAAAATTAATTTTTGGTGCATTGACCATAAGAAATGATTAGATCAGTCAAAATTGCATTGTAGAGCAAGGTTACCTTTTCAGGAAAAGATTGCCCTTTAGAAAAAGTGGTTAGAGTTTTTTTAAAGTTAATAGAAATTACTTTGAAAAATAAAATGGGAAAGTAAGGAAATAAATAAAATAAATGAACATTACTTACAACATCTAGATTTTGCAAATAATTCAAAAAATATGATGATATCTATGATATAAAAGCAAGAAATTAGAACTAAAAATAAATCCTAAAAAGACTAATGTAATGTTTTAGGATTTAAAAAATAAATAAATAAATAGTAATAGTAATGCATTAGGTGATTGTACATTGGTCAGATACAGATAAAAACTTAATAGATTAGATTAATTATAGAATTAAATTTGATGGATTACCTTTGGTAAAAATAGCTTAATATTAAACAGAAATATAACTATGTTATTGAAAAGAAAAGTTTTTAAATAAATATATGTTTGTCAGTACTTATTTATAGTTCTAAGATTTGAATAATATTTAAAAGATGAATGATAGAAATATTTCCAATTATATCTAAAAATATGACCAATTATATATTGAATAGAAAGACTAAACACAAATTATGTGGGTGAGAAAACAATTTTAGGATTAACATATCACTAAAAAAGATTGTTAAAAAAAACTACAAATAAATTATATATGAAATGAATAGATGACAGTGGTCAAGAGGTCAGCGCGACTGCCTTGCATTTGCAGGTGTTGCCCGGGTTGCGGGTTCGCGTCCCGGCCGATGCTATGACACTTAAAAAAAAAAAAAAAGATAAGTAAAAAAGCTATAGATCAGTAAAATTGAATTAAACATGAATAAATCTTTTTTTTAATTAATGGATTAATGAATGAAAATAAAAATGTTGGTATTGTATATGAGTTTCATGTTATTGAGATAATTTAATTTATTAAAAAAATGCATGATTCTCAAAAAAATTAAAAGAAATCATAAAGATAAATACTAAAGAGAAATATAGATATTTGTATGTAAGATTAGAATTTCAAAGCAATCTATTATATTAAAAATATATAATGTTCAGAAGATTTGAAGTTGAAAGAAAAGAAGACAGAAGTTAAATTATAAAGAGGAAATAAACATCATTATCACAATAGTGGCTATATCAAGAAAACATTTGAATTATTTTTTAATTCTTATATGTTGTTATCAAGTGAAGTAGATTTAGTTTATTCCATAAAGTTGTAATTAATAATTTGTTAGGTGCATATTCCTTATGTAAGTAATATATATTAAGGCTATAATCTTAAGACTATGCACCTAGATGTGACAATAGGGACCTCTACAAATCTTAACACAAGATTAGATATTTTTTTTACTGGGCTAGAAAATGCTTAAATCTATTAATCCTTACTTGATCATTATTTATTTGGCTGTCATTGATATATACGCTTTCATCTTCAGAATATCATGCAAGACTGGGATACAGGTATAACTTTGGAAAAAGGTGCTAGTGATGATTCTAATTCATTAACAAGATAAAAATGAATCTTTAAAATGCAATGATCTTCATTCTTCTTTCATACTAAAGCTGAATCTTCAAAGTAGTTCTGGATAAGGTAACTTTATCCTTTATGGAGCAACATGCTAAAGTGAGAGATGGACAACTGGAAGTCTAGCTAATCATTCTAATTAAGTTTAAACTGCAAATATATATAATAATTATGTGCTAATTAAGCTTGAACTTCAAGTATATGTGATCATTATATATTTTACTAATACTAATAATAATATTAGTAGTAATAGTAGTAGTAGTAGTAGTAGTAGTAGTAGTAGTAGCAGCAGTAGGAGTAGCAGTGGCAACAGCAGCAGTATATTTCAATTTTTAATGTTATTGCAAAATGAAATTCACAAAGAGAGGCCATGGAAAAGCATATGCTGTATGAAGATGACTTCCCTTTATCACAGTAGATAGTTTTAACACTGATCTCTCCACTAGTAAAATGTTATGTAGCCCCTTTTAAAGAGATCTAATTATGTTTATCACAAATGTTTAAATATATTGTTCGCATCTGCAGCCATCTATCTCTAAAATCCACCTTATCTATTTCAATCAAACCATATGGCATGATTATTGATAAATAACAATAATACATTTAAAAAATATAATGAAGAAAGAAAGAAAAAATATTTCTTTGTAAAGGCTGGATTTGGTTTGAAACAAATTGCATTATGTATACAAAATTTTTAAACTTGTCAACTTTCTGATTTAATAAATTAAACAAGACTAGTCTGTTTCAAATCTGCTTTATTTCTTTTTTATTCATGTAATTACAATGGATTGTTAAATTATAAAAGTTATTTCTTTTTTTTTGTAATAATAAGACATAAAATATTTATATGAGAGCATGTATTAACTTGCCACTAACTAACTATGGAAACTCATATAGTCCTTTTATTACAAAGCCTATAAAATTTATAAATTGTTATTTTCTAATTTATTAAAATTATATTATTTTATGAAGTTCTAGTAAGCTATTCAGTGCTACAATATGATCATAGGGATTTTAATCTTATTACAACCTTGAGACTCTTTCAGATTCCAAACAATTATAGAATTTTTCTTTTAGATAATTACCAACCTATTGTTTATCTGATATCTATTGATAGCTTAGAGTACAAAATAATCTAAAATAACTGTTAATTTTCCACTTTTTCCTGATGTATATTTATCTTCCTTTTGAAAGTAAATTTGTAGGGAAATGCTGAAAATGTTTTTGACCTGTGTAATCAATAATCTGAAAAAAATAAGTTTAATAGCTTTGCCTTAACACAAACTACTGACTATAAACCGATTGTGGAAGTTCACTGCTAATAATAATATGGCCATTAACTTTTTACCTATAATATTTAATGTTTAACAAGATTTAGGGTAGATATAACCACTATTCCCTACACAATAGCTGTAAAATAGAAGTCATATAATGCTTCTTCCAATATATTTTTATATTGGACTATTTCCATCATCTAATATGTGTGTTAATTTAGAAAAGTTTAATTTTTACTTAAATATTCCAAATGCATTCAACTGTTAGTAATACCACAGCAAACAGGTTAGTATATGCACCAACTGTTATATTACAGCAAACAGGTTAGTATATGCACAACATTTTGAGGGGTATTTTTCTCCCCTCTTCTTCAGGTGTTGCTGGCCTGACCAGTGACAGTACTAGCATGGGATTTGAACCTGGGTCCTCAGATTCTTGATTATTGAATCTTAAGGTAATGCTTTAACCAACTGAGCCATCCTGCCAAAGGCAATAGTAGGTAGTAATTTCATATACTTATTTATGAGGTTCCTCCTGATTTCTTCACGTTTTCCTCATAGCAAAGTCGATTAGTGGTTTCCAAACATTATGTATAGTCACAATAGGTTGGCTAATGGGATTTTTTTGTACATACATGGTCTGCTACCTTAGACATATCTGTTTTCTCTCTTCTAATCATCAGTTTATGTTCTTGCAAGAGCTTTTGAATGGGACAGCTGGTCTCACCAATATATATTCTTCCACATTCACATGGTATTTCATAGATGCAGTTTTTTTCTTTTCAGCATTTCAAGTTTAGGCTTTGTAGATGTTAGAATTATTGGACCATAGTATGAGGAATTCTAACATCTACAAAGCCTAAACTTGAAATGCCGAAAAGAAAAAACTGCATCTATAAAATACCATGTGAATGTGGAAGAACATATATTGGTGAGACCAGCCATCCCATTCAAAAGTGCTTGCAAGAACATAAACTGATGATAAGAAGGGAGAAAACAGATGTGTCTAAAATAGCAGACCATGTATGTACCAATGAACATATATGTTCAATTGGGAAAATACACAAATAATGGATAAAGAAGAAAAGGTACAAAGAAGAAAATTTAAAGCAGCTGCTCACATGACAATGACAAAAAATCCCATAAGCCAACCTAGTATGTCTATACATAATGTATGGAAACCACTAATTAACTTTGCTCTGAGGGGAAAATGGAGAAATCAGGAGGAACCTCATAGGTAAGTATATGAAATTACTATATACTGTTGCCTTTGGCAGGATGGCTCAGCTGGTTAGAGCATTACCTTAAAATTCAATAATCAAGAATCTAAAGACCCAGGTTTAAATTCCATGCTAGTACTGTCACTTGTCAGGCCAGCAACACTTGAAGAAAAGTGGAGAAAAATATCTCTCAAAATGTTGTTAATATACTATCTTGTTTGCTGTGATATTACTAACAGTTGTTTGCTGTGATATTACTAACAGTTGGTGCATATACTAAGCTGTTTGTTGTGATATTACTAACAGTTGAATGCATTTGGAATATTTAAATAAAATATAACTTTTCTAAAGACATTCAACATACATATTAGATGATGAAAATAGTCCAATAAAAAATACAGCTGGAACACCATCATCATAAACCTTCAGGAAAACACTTCTTCCAATATGTATCATAATATTTCTAAAGATGAATAAGTTCAACAGTTCTGTCTTTAATGCAGTATATATATTATTCCACTGAATATCACATGATCACCATTTTCCATGCTTGCTCATTATCCAAGAAATACATTGTTGGAGTGCAATTTGCAAGTTATAATTGCAGTTTAAATGTTATAATTGACTATTTGTTAGTCTGCATTCAGAACAAGTTATATTTACCTGTTTAAGAAAGTTTATTTAAACTTCTTTGTAAGAATAATTTCAGTCTATGTGGTCAAGTTGCAATCTTTAGTGTCTATATAAATATATTGGACCATATATAAAGGTGAGATTTTACCTTTATTTTTGAAAGGAGGTTGTCTTGACAATAGATTGAGATTGTTGATTGTTATTGATATTGGATGGTCTAAATATTGACTGATTTCTATGAATATATATATATATAGACTTGGTAAAATTGCATAATATATATATATATATATATTATACTCATTGGCATATATAAATGTGTGTGTATATGTGTGCATAAAATAAATGAAAGAGAGAAGACATGATCGAAAGCAATAATTTTTTTCTTGATGAAGTTGATTAGTTAATAATTATGCAATGCGTTGAAGAGATAAATGTAATGAGAGAAAAAATATATGTGCACAAAATTAGAATAAAATAACATGGAAAGAGCTAGCCACATGCTAGTTTGCCAAATGTAATTGGAAGTATTTGGAAAAATTTATATTTGCATGACTTTGCAATTTTACACCATTCAATTTCAGAGTAAATTAATGGTAACTGGATTCTTATGTAAACCACTAACGAATCTGCCAGCCTCTAGATCTTCAGATTTAATAATAATCATTAAGGAGAATTCTGTCATTTAATAATTGTTCAAATGTAAATGATTATAACATAAAACTTCAATCCTTTCACAAAACGTTATACACTTGGCTTTTAAAATTTCAGTGATGATTGGACAAATACTCTCTACTATTCAAACTTCTTTATCAAAAAGTTCAGAGTACTGATTACATTTCCATATATATATATATCACCAAACTAAAACGATGGAATGGCGGAAGTATACTCTCTTAAAGATACGTGTATTTGTATTGACACATTTTAAATGGTAATGCGGACTATTTTTAGATTTAAAGGTCTATTCTCCAGATTTTAGTTCTATTTCTATTAATTTCCTTCAATTATCTAAATTTTAAAAATCTGCATTGAATAAATTATTGATTCGTTCTACATGTGAACGTTTTTTTTTTTTTATATAAAAAAATTTATATATAAATATATAATGTTTTGCAAAATACTTTAATGAGCTATCGATTAAATTGCGCATTGTTCTCCTTACCTAATTTATAAGTTTATTTATTATTTTCCAAACAATTAAACATAGTTTTACAATGATTGTAAAAAAATTTATAAACTTTTTATACGCCTATATATAATAGAATTTATTAATAATAAAAATATTTTAATGCAAAGCCATAAAATTATGTACTTGGAAATTAAGTGAAATTTTATAAATGATTCTTTAAATTTTTATTTTTTAAAACAAAAAAAAACAAAAAAACAAGCAACTTAAAGTAATTCTCTTCAATTCTTTCACGCAATCACGTGACAAACTAAACAAACTTTAATAGTCTCCGCAAGAAGCTTTTGATAAATCTCTTTAAATATACGATTCGGGATTAATTGAAGCAGCAAAAAATATAAAAACATCTGCTACTTAAAACTAAATATTTATTATATTTTAAAGCTTTAAAAGGACATTAGTCTTTAAGTAAAAATGATAACTACTAGTAAGACCTGTGTGCTCGGACTTAGAAAGTTATTAACCGAGTTCGAAAACGAAATAAGAATTATCTCTACTTGTTTTAGTTAAACAAACTTTTTCGTATGTTTTTGTATGTGATTAATATAAATCGTAAAGTAATTTACCATTTTGATTTAATAATATGATTATAAAATACAGAACTTTGAGATTATGTTCTCCATCTAAAATCAAGTGAAATAGCTAAATCGTAGTGTATAGCAACCAAATGTAAAATTTGATCATCATCAGTAATAGTTTGGATATGCTCGTCTTGGAATCAATCCGTGCAATATTTAAATAGTATTTTGCAAAATTACTCGTTTTTACTTTGGTTTTTGGGATCTCTAATGAAATATTTATTGCCGAGATATGAAATCTATCTTATTACTGGTCACCCCCCTCTTCCATTCTGTTCATTGTATCTCTTTTATAATAAATTAGATATTGTCTTAATAAAGTCATACCTAAATAATTTCGACTTTATTTAAGAGAAACTTCATTTTTAATCTCATCAAGAATATTTCGCTTCTTTGTTGTTTATCATATTTTCAAACATGACAATTCAAATTTTATATTTGAAAGTACTATACTTTAAACAATAAACAAAGGATGTGATGTGATGTGATGTATTATGGCTTCTCCTTAAACGAAGTCAAGAATATCTCAGCAATTATGCCCAGATAAACCTGTTAGCCACTTTCTTTTACATTCCCCACTCTAAATTTACCCATAATCTGCTCTATCCCATTTCCACAACATTATTTTTGTCAACTCTATAACCTTTATATCTAAATCCCCCTTATCTTTTCCCAAACCCAGCATAAAAACCAATAATTCACTTTCTGTATAATCACTCTTTTCATATTTATTTTTCCACAACTTCATACAGTAGTGCCACCCTGTGCCAAACAGAGTAATCAATGGATTCCAGAAGGCTTGGGCATAAAATCCCTATCTAATGCCTACTCATCCAATATCCCCAGACTAGTTTCTGATGTAAACTTTTGAAAATCTATTCCTTTTAAGAGATTTCCATAATTTTTATTGCATATTATTCCAATGCAAGTCTGTGATAATTTCCTTGAATACTATAACTTTTATTGTTAATTAATGATTTAAATCGGTGTAAGACTGTAGTATTTTGTAAAAATGGCAGACAATTTTGTGCACTCCAGAAAAACTAGAATTTATTCGAGGTGTTGTTTTTAGATCGCGTTCTGATAACAGGAATTTAATTAAGGCATTGACGTAATGGTGATCGACAATTCCAAGAAATATTTGCTGATTGCAAATATTTCTAGATAAGAGACATTACCTTATTGGACAGTGTATTAATTGCTGCAGTTATCAGAGAGCTATAGAAAGACTGTATAACAACTATGCAGAGCAGTATAGAGAGTATTAGCAGCAGTTATTTGAGCACAACTCCATATAGATATCTCGCGTCAGTGCTTGCGGTTAATGACCAGTGACCAGTGGAAATGTAGTCCATGGGTGTAGCTGAAAGAGCCCACAGAGATGGGGAGACCATAGTGGAGATATTGAGACATTCATTGCAGAGCATTCGTTGCACAGCATTCATAGCAGAGCATTCATAGCAGAGCATTCATTGCAGAGCATTCATTGCAAGAGAACAGCATGGGAATTGCGATTACGTAAAGTAGAGATAGAGTTGTTGCAGACTATTCGCTATTCTGATTATGTAAAAACATTGTGTCTTAATGTATATAAACATACATATGGATACATCAAAGACTACCTCCGTTTTCTTTATCTTTAGTATCTTTTTAGTCTCTTGTTTGACTTTATCGAATTTCTTCTACAAGTTATTTAGTAAATTAATGTGGATAGTGACAATGTTTAATAGAATCCAATCCATTTTTTATATAAATCAATGCCATTACTCTAACTTGATTGAATATCATATTCTAGCCCCATATTAGGGAATCCTAGGAAAAGCAGTGAAATAATTTATAAAACCATTTTTTCTACTGACTTTTCAGTAAATTATTTTGGTTAATTGAGAAAATACAACAGGACAGTAATAAATATCTTTAAATATTAAAGTTAAAAATTCGAAAATGAAGGGAAGAATGAAAAATAAATTGATAGTTACAAAAATGATTAATAACGAAGATGTGAAAGAAAATCAAGGAGCTAATAATGTTCAATTAAATAAAACAATATTGAACACACTATAAGTAATGAAATAAAAACAAATACAAGTAAAATGGGATTGATATCGACAGAGGGTGTGTAAAAAAAATGTTACCTAAACAAATATTAATCTGAAACAATTTTAAAAGATAGAAATAAATTCAGACAAACGGTTGAACATAATAGAATATATATATATAATAAAATTACTGGCACTTGAGGCAGGTTTAAGAAATTAAGCGAAAGTACTTCTAGATTTAAAGACTGTTTATAATAGTTTATTACCACTAAATTTATTATTTTTATTATAATTACAATTTTGTTTCAATTAATGGACATTTTATTTATATGACTACATAGAATATCGTAATAAATATTGCCAAATCAAATATCATACTGAAGACTATTGAAAAGGAGGGAATAGATCATCTAAACAAATGGAGAGAAAAAATAAATTGAGAGAAAATTTACAAAAAAATTTATGGATAAAACAATCGGAAATCAGAAGATGTGACGCACTGTAGACCAATAGGACTGTTTCCTGGCTTTTTCAATTCCAACGTACATTAACAATCACTTTCTAGAGCTCTCCTATTATTTATATATTTAATTTCATATATTATCTCCTTATTTAAATTACTTGGAATTTCAAAAAATGTTATTATAACTGTAGGAATTATTTTATTTTATTAGACTCTATTACTATATTGATTTTTGTAGAATTATTCCATGCATTTCTCTTTTTCAAATATAATGCAAATTTTATATGCCGAAGTAACTTTTTTTTCCGAAACTAAATGTTCTAAAATATTTTGTAGGCTTTTGTTTATTTTTTCTATAGCTTTCCTTGACACTTGGAGGTTATATTTCTTTATAACTCTTTTGCTATCATTTTTTTAATATTCTAAATATTCAGCTGCTCGTTTATTGTATTGTCTTTCTTTTATATATATATATATATTTCATTGTCTTTATTTTCTTCTTCCTTTTCCTATGTATTGATTTCTACTTTAATATATACCATTTACACCTTTCTTAAACACTTTATCAATATTAATTATGTATTTAATTATGTATATAAATATGTGTATACGTGTATTAATTATATAATTATATATTTAAATATTGTAGCTCTGATGATGACTGCAGGACAGTCACAACTGTTAGTTTTGATATAAATAAAAAGTATTGATAAAGTATTTAAGAAAGTTGTAAATGATGTGATTGTCTTTATTTGAAAGGTTATTGAGAAGATTCTATTTTTTGTTCCTCCAAATTTGCATATTTGTAATTAATAATCTATTACTTTCTTGTTGGTGTCATTTATGGCAATACCTATTTTTAAAGTTTAATATTTTTTTAAAAATTAACAAATTTTAACTTAAGCTATTACCATCTTCATTAATAGTTTTAATATGCCCACTTTTGTATTAAGAAATATTCTAAATTGCAATAAGCAATAGTTCCTGCATTAAATCTATTAAACACAGGACAACCGTAAAAGAATGCCCCAAAAAACAGATATAAAATAAAGTTGTTTTGTTGTTGTTGTTGTTTTTGCAAATTTCATAAACCTATGTCTCATACATCTTAGTTTTCTAACAAAATTTACCACATTTTTGATTTGTTAATCGTTTTCCAACTTGTCGTTAAATTCTGCCATAGCACTTTTAAAATATTATTTAGTTTAAGCATTAGTATTTTTAACATTTATAAATATTATCTACTTTTTTATTAGAATAATAGCTCGTGAAACATATATTTAAAATGTTTGCATTTAATGTCTTTTATTAAAATGAATTAATAATTCAGATCATCCCTCAATCTCATATTTTAATGTTAATTTAATATTATCTTCTATAAATACAACACTGTATAAACTTTTATTTCTTTGTCCTTTATATTCAGATTAAATTGCGACTCTAGATAAAGTAATTCCAATTGATAAAATCAACTATGGTTCTACTTTATCCTCCAATGATTTTTTTAACAATCATATATTTAACAATGGAAAACAAAAAGCAAAAAGCCAAATTCAAACATTAAGGGAAAATAAAATCTATTACGTTTCTAAGGACTCAAACCTTATCGTTTCAGGAGAAATGATACATACATCTATACATTTTTTAAACAAATATTCTCCAAAGCCTTATTGCAACTGTCCTTGAATCAAAATATTCTGTGATAAAAATTTGTAATATAATATCAACAAATAGTTTCAATTTCTAAAATGGTTGTGGGGGGGGGGGGGAATAAACAATTGTAGACATACCTTATATGCTCATGATTCATAGATTTCACAGCACAGTGCATATAAAAAGACTACCTAGCTATTTTAAATGCTACATACAAGAACATATCACAATTGTCCAATAAATAAATATAGTGCTTGTGAATTTTTTGACAACTGGGTACAGTTGCACTATACTCTTTAATCCATCAGTTGCAAGTCTTGATCAAAGGGAATACAAATTCAGAGTAATATAATGACGGCATGATATTACAAATGGTAAAAGTATAGATGAGTTTGAATCACCTAATAATATTTCTTTGTATCTGACTTATTTTATTAATTGCAAATCAAAAGGCTTAACAAATCAAGGAATCAAAAGATCTCAAAACAATATACCTGGGTCTCATTTTATGTGGATTTTTTAAATGCGATTTTGAAGTTATGTGATTCATGTTTCTTTTTAATATTTTTGTATGTGTTTTTCTTTTATGTGATAAAAATTATTAGATCAGAAGTTGAGCTCCAATAATGCGCTATTATTTTAAATATTATAAATTTCACCACTCACATGTCATATTTAAAGTAATAGTGCAATATCCGAGTTCGACTTCCATCTAATAATTTCAATATTTTCAGCACTTTATAATAGTACTGTAATAGATTTTATGCAATAAAGAAGTTCATAATTCACTTAAAATCAGGATTTCCACATTTTATATACACACATTAAATTTTACAAGATTATAATGTAAATCTATTCAAACGTTATAGATGCCTATACAATGCATGTTGTTGTTTTTGCATTTTAAATCACATTCTTTTTTTGCCTTTTTTTTTTTAAAGTATGTAATCAATTAATCATTTAGGGTCTGCAAGTTTATTTTTAAAAGGAGATTAACAGTGATGGGTACAATTAAATTTGATGATTAAAAATTAAAATCTGATTTTTAATTGTAATTAACAATTTAAAAATTACCTAATGTGATGTGAAACAATGAAATTTGATTTTTAAACAGAATTGAAAATTAAAAAATTAAAAACAAAAATAAGAATTTAATTTTTAATTGTTAGTTTTAATTAAATTTTGCCCAACAGTGGTGAGTATGTGTCTTTTTATTATCATAAGTCTAAGTTCTTATTTTTATATTAACCCTTTAATTTATGCTAATGGAGAGAAAAAACGCCCAAGAAAATGAATTTCTTTGGAATAAAAATTTTCAATTTTAGATCACATAGCAAAATGGGAAGGATCAACAGTGATTGGAAAACATTTAAATTTGGGTGAGTTCACTATAAGAGCAATTAAAAAATGAAGTTGACACTAGTTGTATTTCCTTTTGTGACGAATCTGATATCTTAGCCAGTTCACAAATGAAACTGCATATCGTCAAATAGTGATAATAATTAAAATACTATACATGTATAAAAAAAATGTAAAATACTGTACATTACACATAAAAATATATTGTTTTGAATAAAATTAAATACTGTTGTTAATAAAAAAAGTAAAAATGTTTGTCTTGTATCAATTTTTTTTAAATTTGAAATTTTTTATTAGTCATTTTTTATTTTTTTTTTATTTTTTTATGTGAATTTTGAAATAATTTTACATTGTTGCTTTGCTTTTATGTGATTTTTGAAAATTACAGTATGTATCCCCCATTTTTCAAGGTAAGTTAAGTCTATTTTTGTGTGATTACTTTTGTATGCATTTTCTGAGGAACCTATCTACCACATAAAATGAGACATAGTCCAACTAAATTCAAAAAAATCAATACACATCCTTAGCATATTAAATATACTATCCTAGGAAAAATTATTTTCTAAACAAAAAAAAAAGACAAATCAATTCCATAAAGCCAAAAAATAGACATAACATAAAAATATACAACAAAAGAAATTCTACAACCAGATATTTAGACAAAACATAAAAATAAGAAAAACAAAATATAGGAATGAAAAATAAAAAAAATCCTGCACCCTTGGTACAAAATAATTTCAGAGGACACAATTTTCAATATCCAGCACAATCACCAGTAATGACATAAATTTGCAAAAATGTCTAGCCAAAAGTGCATAAATTCATCAGGATTCTTAGTAGGATATCTTTTGATATATTATAATTCCTAAAACACAGTTTAGTCCCACAACTAATAACTATTTTAATGTTTTATCTAATTATTGATATACTATTCCTTTTTTAAATAATTGTCCTATAAATGTATTGCTATTTTAATTAATAAAAAATACTTAAAGCAATAGAAATGTATAATAATATCTCCAGATATTTCAAACATTAAAATTCTTGTCTATGCATATTATTGATTCCAGAAAGAGAAAAAAAGGGAAAATAATTAACCAAGTATAACACTATCAGTCAATAAATCATGCTTTATGCATCATAAAAAATTATTTTAAGTATTAATTTTAAGCACTTTCCAAAGGAATTAAATTAATATCCACTATTATATAATGTAAAATATGTCAGCAAAGTATTTGCCAAACATAATACTCATTTTCAAATGGCAGTTTGTTAACATTGATTGACAACATTATTTTTTATATAATCTCTAGCTAAATCCACTATCACAAATGGCATTGTCTTTTCATCTAATCTGTACCTAACTCTAAATCCAATATGGTACTAATACTTTTCATTAACTATAATATGGTTAAAGTGAGTTTAACACATACATCATGGAAGAAATAAATTAATCTCTTAATTTTCACTGAATTGAAATTCTTGCAGTGAACCAATCAAATTGTTTTATGAAAGAATATCAAATTATATTTGATCAACTCATGGATGGTGTTTTATAACAAAAATGTCAAACATATTTTAATAAAATTATTTATCAGTTAACAATTTTTGAAAAAATCAACACACTACAAAGCTACATTAAATTATGTGATATTGTTCGAGAAAATATGCACTCACTTAAATTCAAAAATATAATTGGATTATTTAATCAGCTGGACCATATAATTATAAAAAAGCCCAGACAAGATCATATTACCAAAGAGGAATTCACACACTAAAAAAATTGTAACATTCTAGTTGGAACTCAGATTAATCGTACAATTTGGAAATATTTCAAACATCTATACCATAACAATATCTCATAATTATGGAACTGGTTGTGAAACCCAGATTTCTCTTTATTATCTTTAATTTTCCTATAAAATGTGATTGAACAAATAGACAAACTAAGATTCCATGCAATAAAAAATTAGGATTTTCAAATATTATAATCTTACTTATATAAATCCTTGAAATATCTGATAACTAATCAGTTGAAATTTAACTTATTAACTATTGAGTATATAAATAGAGCAGTTATTAACAAATATTTTTGTTGGTAATAAAAAGAAGTCTTATACCATAAGTTTACTAATAACTTAATTAAAACCTATAACTGTTGAAGATATAGTGGTAAAATATTTGATAGAATATTTGCTAGAATATTGTAATAAATATTTTATTTCATCGCTACTTTGTAATTAATAATATGCTGATGTGTTGTGGTGAAACTTTTCTATAAAACAATTTATGTAGGCTTAGCACTTTCAGAGTTTTGTTACTCCATAATCATAGTCTCTTTAGATTATCAACATCATTATATGCTAATATTGCTTTATAAACTTTACTCATTTTTAATAAATATACCATTGACCCTATCCATATTTTTTATCTCTCAAAGACACATTCATTCACCATGAAATATTGGCATACTATGAGATAACTAGTGAAAAAAAAATTGCTAACTAGATGTGATCACAGTAAAGATTCATTTTTAAAATGCGTTTAATCTTGTTAATCTTAATAATCTAACTAAACAGAGATCTAGCATTATTATGGTAAATCCAAAATAGTATAAGAAAATAAATCATTACCAACAATTGTAAGGTCAATATTTTAGATTATAAAAGTATTGCCAAGGATTTTCACTTTTGCCTTCTTTATTTGCTATCTGTATTGATTTCCTTTTAAGAGAAATTAATAATTACTCCTTGATAATGTGTCCCATACTTAGGAAAAAAATTAAAGAAACTTGTTTATGTAAATGATTTTGTCATAAATATCAGAGATATTTCTAATATTTTTATTATTGAGAATTGCTTAAATTTTTTTCAAGAATAACTGGATCAATTGTAATCAAAAGACAATTTTCTAGCATAGCAAATATTAATAGGAAGAACTATTTCCCCCATATTTACAGCTGTTTCAAATAAATTTCTTGATATTCCAATATGTACTTCAACGATCAAAAACACTTTAATAATTAATAAATTAATCATTAATAAATTTTCTACTAAATTATTAACTTAAAATCCGACTAAATATTATTTGAGACAAAAATTTAAATAATTAATTCTACTCCCAAAGATCTCTTGGTATACTATGCATTTTTCAGTGGTACAACCAGCACAACAGTTACATACATTAATGATGGTAGAGAAACAGGATCAACATTTTTATCTTAGGACATTCTAGGAAGCTTACTAGAAGCAATGGTATCAGATTATTAGAAGTTAAGTAATTTTGTTAATTCATAAAAATTAAATCATTTTGGAAGATAATGTAATTATC
This sequence comes from Epiperipatus broadwayi, assembly GCA_028023455.1. Taxonomy (NCBI): domain Eukaryota; kingdom Metazoa; phylum Onychophora; class Udeonychophora; order Euonychophora; family Peripatidae; genus Epiperipatus; species Epiperipatus broadwayi. The sequence continues at coordinate 2,958,730 of JAQFVV010006267.1, read as the reverse complement.
CTATTTATATCAACTTATTTAATTGACAAAAACATTATACCTAGTGAGACAGGGATTAGCTTATTTAGACATAAGAGATCTAAGTATATATAAAAAATGTATACATGAAGTTAAATTACAACGTGATAATATATATTGTTAATCTGAAAAAGTGAGTTAGATTTTCCAAAATGCATCTATAGTGTAAGAAGTTGGCCTGATTTCTGGATTGATGGGATGATTCTGATAGGATTGAGTTAAAATAAAAGACGCACTGATAAAAATAAAAATTTAGATATATATATATGAAATTTATAATTTATTGTAAATATATTCAGGCTAACCTAACACACAATCATAATACTTATATAAAATGTTTGTCATCTTATTAGAATACTTAAACTTTTAGATTATTGAAGATTTGTGTTTATTTCCATGAAATATATATAATGAGAGAAGATAGTCCAACTTCTCTTTCGTTGGTTTGATAAATTATGTAGTGCAATTTAAGAGCAATGTGAATTGATTTGTTTGATTGCATATTTGGTGCAGCATAATGCCTTATCATTGTGCGCATGTGTGTGTGTGCGAGTTAGTTACGACTAACTGCATTTTAAAAATAAAAATCATTTTTAAAAATGTGTGTGCGCATGCATGTTTGCTCTGTGTTGTTATATTATGAAAAGCAGGTTTACTGATTTAATAAGCGCTATGATTATCATTAGTTATATAAATTTTGCACTGTTACTCAACAATCTCTTACATTTATAATATTACATATCGTCAATAGTACACATTTTATTTTAGATTTTCTTTTGTCATATTATTTTGCTATCATTATTGCTAACTTAAAACTGGCAAATTATTATTTTAATGGAATTATAAATTTAAATAAGCCGAAAAATAAGCATAATTTCAATGTACATCTTACCTTACTCATAAAGCAACTTTAAATTTTAAATACTGTAAACAATAAAAAACAAAATTATGTTATTATATTATTCACTTTTGCTATATAATTTATACTTTTCAAATAAGATCTTCTAGACTTGTTATTTTTGTTGTTCTTTAGTAAATTAGAATTTTATCTGCTGTAATTATTTAGTTTCGTCATAAAAAAAAATTAACAAAAAATATATATGTAAAGTCACTCTATGAAAAGATTTAATACTGACTATAATTTATCCTTTTGGTTTAGGGCAGTGGTAAAGTGATGGATTGGAGAATTAAACTCGGTTTTCACTTCCATCGCTAGAATACGTTTCATCTCCCTAACCATACATAAATCATTCAATTCCTCTTTTTACTTTAATGTATGTGTATGCGAGTGTTATTATAGATTTATTACCTAAAAAAATATAAGTAATACAAATTAATGTTTTATAAAATTATAAAAGAAACATAATATTACAATTTTTCTTTAATTTTGCTTCAAATTACATGCTTACATTTTTATTCAGACTGTAAATTTAAATGTAAAATTATTTTTGAATATGAAACTTGATAAGTTTTTAAATCAAATTTTATTTTATTAATGTTTTTTTTTTTTTGTGAAAAAGTATTTGTTTCTAAACAAATTACTTTTTTTATTAAATTATGAAAACTTTATAGCAATTACTCCCTAGTTAGTCATAATCAAGATTTGATAAAATCAATTAAATCATTTTATTCATATATTTATTTATCTTATATGTATAGTGAGTTTTGCCTGTTTTAACAACAGTTATACACAATAAACAGAGCAAAACTCTCCATACAGTATTGCCACCTGTGCTAAACAGAGTAATCAATGGATGCCAGAAGGCTTGTGCATAATATCCCTATCTAATGCCTACTCATCCAATATCCCCAGACTAGTTTCTGGCTTGTGGCCTTCGTCAGTGAGGAGCTTTGGATCTGAGAGCACTGCATCTAGATCTTAGGATCTAATGCAACCCTCTAGCAACCACCTTTTATCTCAGCTTAACTACTAAACTATGAGAATGAAATTGAAAACAAAAAATATTTTCAATCTAAGCTCAATAGCTTAAATAGTCATATCCAAAGCTCCTCACTGACGAAGGCCACAAGCCAGAAACTAGTCTGGGGATATTGGATGAGTAGGCATTAGATAGGGATATTATGCACAAGCCTTCTGGCATCCATTGATTACTCTGTTTAGCACAGGTGGCAATACTGTATGGAGAGTTTTGCTCTGTTTATCAACAATTAATGTGCTAGTATAGGAAATGTGATCATGTGATGCTTAATGGTTTAACACCAATCCTGCCTAATAGGATAGTGGTGGCTATGGTTGTAAAAGAGCCAAAGACACCAAAATGTATGGGTGCTGAACTGAGTTCAGACCCATATGACTATTTAAGCTATTGAGCTTAGATTGAAAATATTTTTTGTTTTCAATTTCATTCTCATAGTTTAGTAGTTAAGCTGAGATAAAAGGTGGTTGCTAGAGGGTTGCATTAGATCCTAAGATCTAGATGCAGTGCTCTCAGATCCAAAGCTCCTCACTGACGAAGGCCACAAGCCAGAAACTAGTCTGGCGATATTGGATGAGTAGGCATTAGATAGGGATATTATGCACAAGCCTTCTGGCATCCATTGATTACTCTGTTTAGCACAGGTGGCAATACTGTATGGAGAGTTTTGCTCTGTTTATCAACAATTAATGTGCTAGTATAGGAAATGTGATCATGTGATGCTTAATGGTTTAACACCAATCCTGCCTAATAGGATAGTGGTGGCTATGGTTGTAAAAGAGCCAAAGACACCAAAATGTATGGGTGCTGAACTGAGTTCAGACCCATATGACTATTTAAGCTATTGAGCTTAGATTGAAAATATTTTTTGTTTTCAATTTCATTCTCATAGTTTAGTAGTTAAGCTGAGATAAAAGGTGGTTGCTAGAGGGTTGCATTAGATCCTAAGATCTAGATGCAGTGCTCTCAGATCCAAAGCTCCTCACTGATGAAGGCCACAAGCCAGAAACTAGTCTGGGGATATTGGATGAGTAGGCATTAGGTAGGGATATTATGCACAAGCCTTCTGGCATCCATTGATTACTCTGTTTAGCACAGGTGGCAATACTGTATGGAGAGTTTTGCTCTGTTTATCAACAATTAATGTGCTAGTATAGGAAATGTGAAATGTGATGCTTAATAGTTATACACAATCATAAGAAGTGGTGGTCATATGATATTTATCTTTTTATATGCTAATTTATAAACTCTTAAAATTTTATAACAAAAATTTTTGATATCATAGCTTACAATTTCTGAATTGTGTAGCAAATATAATTTTTTGACTTAATACATTACAATGAAGTCTGGTTACAATGAAGTTTTATTGAGAGAGCAAAAGAATACAGTAACAGTTTATTCATGAAATAACACTAACATGTCATAAGACATCTTTTTGTGTAAAAGTATACATAAACTTCCGAGCAGTTATTATTATATAATAAAATGAGTTTCCAAAATGCTTAGGATTAATCTCTATATATAAATTGAGGTATAGGGGGGAAAACGAACTGATCTTATGCTTTGTATTGAGAGTATTTTATTTACTTAATAGACCAGTGTTGGAGTTTTAATCTCGATATAATATATGTATATATAGTAAACTTCTATGTGTGCATGCAATAATTTTAGTTATGAACTATAAAACAGCTATAAGAGCTGATTAACAACAAAAAAATATATTAATTTCAAAACAAAATTATGTTAAAAGTAATGCAAATTTGAGTTTTAAACATGTAACTGCAATGTCATGGGCTAAAATAGCAAATATTATAAGGAGTCCTACTGGAGAATGTTGCAACTACATGCATAAGACTTTTCAGATTGTTTCAGCTTTCCAAGTATTAGACATTATTACCATGTTTTGAAAATTTATTTGCATTTCACTTTCCTTCTGAAATTTGTTCATTTTTACTAGTTTTTTTTTTTTTGGTTTTACTTTTTTATTCTTATTTGTACAAATATTAATTTTGACCATGAGTTGGAAAAATATCACATGATCACCATTTCTTATGCTTCTTCATAACTGTTATTAAAACAGGCAAAATTCACCATACAGTAGTGCCTCTCAGTGCAAGCCAGAGTAATCAATGGATGCTAGAAGGCTTATGCATACAATCCCTATCCACTGCCTACTCATCCAATATCCTCAGACTAGTTTCTAGCTTGTGACTTTTATCAGTGTGGAGCCTTGGATCTGAGGGCACTGCACCTAAATCTTAGGATGTAATGTAATATTATTCTGTTTTTAATTTTATTCTCATAGTTTTGTTGTTAAGTAGAGATAAAAGATGACTGCTGGAGGTTTCATTATATCCTAAGATCTAGGTGCAGTGCTCTCAGATCCAAGGCTCCTCACTGACAAAAGCCACAAGCTAGAAACTAGTCTGTGGATATTGGATGAGTAGGTACCAGATAGGGATTTTATGCATAAACCTTCTGGCATCCATTGATTACTCTGGCTTGCACTGAGTGCCACTACTGTATAGAAAGTTTTGCCTGTTTTGAATCAAAAAAATACAGTCTAAAAATTAATCTTAATAAGGAAACTTTAAAATTGTTGGCAATTTAAGTTTATGATATGTGGAAAAATTAATCTGTATTCTCATCATGTTTGGGTATACCAAATACAAACTAATTTTTTTTTGAAAATGTATCACAATCAATCACATTGAATGAGTTGATTTGGTATGATTACATCAAAGTTTATGAACATTTCAATTTTCTTTTGGTGATTACAATTAATCAAAGTTTATGAACATTTCAATTTTCTTTTGATGATTACAATTATAAAATCCATATATCTTGTTATAGGTCAACAATTTTCCAAATCTCAAATTTGTCAGAATGACATTCTTGATATTACAATCTTTTAATAAGATAAATCATACTATTGCTTAGCAATAGTTTAGGGTTATATCAAGAACTGCTTTTGTATGGTGATAGAATTAGTTGTAGAGAATCTCAGTAAAATACAGCATAGTTTACACACTTTAATATTCTTAGGCATTTTTGCCTAAAGTTTCATCAAACTTTAATTATACTATAGATGGATTAGAGATGAGACTGATCTTGATGAAATTATATTACTGAAACTAAACAAAAATTACGCAAGAAATGTCTATATGTGTTTTGCACAAAACATTTATTGTTTGAAATTTATAGATATTGATGGTCACCATGTAGAAAGTGATAGTTAAATTAGAATTATATATTATATTTTTATAGTATTTTCACAATTCCTGTTATTTTATAGAATAGATAATACTCTATAATATTTTATTACTGAATTAAATAAAAACATCTCAAGACAGAGTTTCAATCTTTATATGAACCAATACATGATAATAATTAGTTATCATTTTCAATCATTATCAATCCATGACAGGTTGAAGATCTCTCCAAATTCAATATGGTTTATCTGATCCATAGCTTTTCTATTTATCTCATATGTGATCTCTTTTTAGGTTATATCATATAAGAAATGAATATACTACAAACACATAAGCTCATAAAAAATTGAAAACTATTTAATGATTTTATATTAAATAAATAAAAATAAAAAAAATTCACATTTTAGTTTGTTATATTTGAAGTAAAAAGAAGGTATTTGAATAATGACATATTCAATACCTAAGCTAAATCGTACTGTTAAGTTTAATTTATAAAAAAAAAAAAAAAATACTAAAACAGTAAATACGTTGGTGTGTAGAAGCAGAATAAAAATGTTGAAACTAATTACTATCGATTAATAAGGAAATAACAACGATCAACTGTATATAAAAATACAGTTGTTTAAATTATTTGTTTTGTTAACTTGTGATAGAAATAACTGTGTTTATCTAAATGTTTGTGATGGCGATAGTTTAATTGGAATATTTACTTCATCTAATACTAAATATTAAATGACTTTTGAAAATCCAAACTTTGCTTAAGCTTTTTAAATATTTTCAACTGTTAGATATACACCATAACATTGTTAGTGGTGTTATTGGCCTGACAGTGATAAATACTGGCATGAAAACTAGGAACTTTTACATTCATAGATATAAAATTTAAAATGGTACAAATATTTATGAATCTAAACATCCTTGGTTTGATCCCAGGGTAGTATTGTCACTGGTCAGGCCAGTAATATCTAAAGAAAGGAGAATAATACCACTTGAAACATTGTTTTATACTATTTTGTGTGCTATTACTGACAACTGAAAGTCCTTTCAAAGTTTAAATAAAATTTGCGTTTTTCTATAAACATTTAATCCATAATATTAGATGATAGAAATAATCTGATATATAATTACAAACTAGAAATAACTATTTATATCAATTTTGGAGTATTTAGAAATTATGATAACATTAATAATCATCTTAATCTTGCATGCAAATACAAACCACTTAACTATTTCTGAATATTGTACCGAAACTATTACAAAACTAACAACTAGTCCATAGGTTGAGATCTTACTGGAAAGTCATCATCCTCACAGCTCTCACAGAATGTCTCTGAAAAGTTGGTGTTGCAGCAGTGAAAGGTGCCTTTTTATTTATTTGGCCCTTTAAAGACTTTATTTTGGTGCTAATGTATTCTTTCATTTACTAAATTTCAGTTTTAGTGCATTTTTAACATAACTTCCCTATGTCTATCTTGTGCTTATCAGCATTTAACTACTTCATCCCCTCCCCCCATTTTGTGGGTGGTTCAATTGTTTCATGGCCCATAAAGAGTTTTATTCCCTCTTAGACTCTTAAATATTTCTCCTACTCCAAGTTCCATCACTCAGAACTTGTTTTTAAAGTTTTTTGTGTGTTGTTCCAGTTATTTAGACCACTTTTAATGATCTTATTTTTCAGACACCCTCTCCTTTGGGTAACTAACTGCCTAAAATTCCACTCAATTTTCTCATTACACAACTAAACAGTTTAAAGATGGCCACTGCCCCTAGCGGGGAAATGTGCAGAGACCTAAACTACATGAACTAAAACCTTCAAAATTACCCAAATTTTATCCAAACTGAATTTCAAACAAGACTTCACTAAAAACATCATCATCAAAGAACTTATTTCAAAGTCTCCATCTTCTTTCCCTCTGGATCTTCCTCCCTTTCATGCTGTGGTTTGCTCTATCAAAGGTAAAAAGCAGGTCAAAAAGAACAACATGACCAATCATAATGCCATTCCAAGTACAACAAGAAAAACTAAAATTACTCATCTACAAAAGACAAAAATCAGCCTGTTGCATCTAAGCATAACTCAGAAATCTCCTCATCCATCCATGAAACCTCTAAACACTTAACATATAGCTATTCTTCCAAAGTTAATGTCACATATGGCTCCTCCTATCAATCCACCAGGGCAACCAAGCCTATCAACATTACTTCTTACCAATGACTCTTATTTGCCTGGACTACACCCTCTTTCCATATCCCCTTCCCATTTCATATGTATTCCCTTTCCCTTCACCATATTGTACTTGAATTTTATTTTTCCATGTAATCATCTCTTTGTAAACCTTTTTAATTGTTGTGTATTTTGTCTTTTTGATGAATAAAAGCTTTCATCACTGAGAAAAAAAAACTATTACAAAACACGATTTTAGTGTGTATACACACATGCATATATAAATATATTAATTCTAATATTCTCATGGATAAATAATGAGTTCATAGTATTATTTCCAGGAGTTTCCATGTAATAAAAATAAAATAAATAGCTGACATTTTAGTACAATAAGAAGCACTTTCCTCATAACTTCTTTGTGAACTTATAAGAACGTGTGTGCTGAGATTTAAAATTGTTATTTTTGTTTCCCTTTGTTATTTTCTCCTCATTCTCAAATTCTATTGGTTGAGAAGTTTTAAAAAATATTTTATCCTCCAATAGCTTTTTCCATATATTGTTTTTTTTTTTTTTAATTCATACTTTTCATTTATGGTCTTAAGCCTTTATTTATAGCTTCCCTTATCAATCTCTGATCATATTGTTCAATTTTTGCCAGAATATGTGTTTTATTAAGATTGGTGTCATGGTTAGTTAGTTTAATGTGTGAATAAATGGCTGCTGAATTCGATTTTTCTCTAACTGCCAAAATGTGTTCTCCCTTTCTTATGTTTATTCTATGATTGGTCTATCCAATGTATAAATTTAAACAAACTCCATATGGAATTTTACATATACCATAACACTTCAAAAGAATTTTATCTTTAGGGTGTGGAAATAATTCATTAACTTTTCTAAATGTAGTATAAATTGTGTGGATATTATTTTTTTAATAATTATAATTGTGGTAAATAATAAACAAAGAAAATATATAAATTAAGCAGAAATACTTTAAATTACATTGTAATTCTTAGCTTCTAAATTTCTGCAAACAGAAAAGCAGTTATTCCATCGTTTTTCAAGAATTATATAAATCAATATTAGCATATTTATTATATATATTTTAAATGGCTAAAGAATGGTTCATGGGTTTCCCTAAAGTTGGAAAAATTTGCCACTTTGTATTATTTAAATATGACAAAGCTGTTTTAAAGACTTATAATTTTAAAAACATTAAAATATGTCTATGGTGTTTTTGTTTGCAGCCCTGAAAATATTATTGAAGTTCTTTTATATATATTAAACAATTTAAACAATTTAATTGGATTATCAATAGATAACAAAAAAACGTTATAATTTTTTTTAGATTTACAAATGTCTAAAAAAATGTTTGTTTAAACAATAAATCATTATTCAAATCTAGTCAGGGAAAAAGTTTTATTCATTTCAAATTTCATATATCAATGATACATAAAATAGTTAGTTTTTTTTTTTTCATATGTCAAATGCATTGACCAGGAAGCAAACCTGGGCCAGCTGCTTGGAAGGTAGCTATGCTAACCACTAATTAGTTTTAAATTGTTTTTACATTGTAATGAAAAATTAAGTAATTATAAAAGTGATAAAATTCAAAATATTGATCTGTTTCTTCATGAATATGATAGAAGACTAATTCTGCATACATTAAATATGTTTAATAGTAACTAAAAATAATAATAATAAAAACAGTTATATATGCCATTTTTAAATAATACTCACTATGACTTTATTAAAAACATATTTAATGATAACATAATATTTCATTTTATTTATCTTCAAATGTAAAACGAACACTAAAAATCCTATTTTTAAAAAAGTAAAAAGATATATTATTTATTAAATTATATGACAATGCAAAAAATCACATATTGGTGAATTAAAATGTACTTTGGAAAGAAAATCTAAAAATGCTTCATGTAATAAATGTTATAAACAATCTAGTATTACTTCAGTTTTTTTTGACAATGAAAAATCTTGCAACTTTAAATTTATTTTTGATTCATATCACAGAATAATACTGCCTGAAGAAAAATATCATAAAAGGAAAAAAATTAAAGAGACAATTTTTATAAACCAATTTAAAGATTGTATAATAAATAGACAATTTCTATTATTGATATACATAGTTCTTGGGAAATCACATGATGTCTATTTTTTTTTATATATAAATTCAGTTGATAATGGCTAGAATGTAATTAAAACTACTACTGCTTACTTTATATATTATTACTATTTATTATTTAGCATTAATCTAATTTAAAACTATTACTTTATACATATATATATATATGATAATCAAAACAAGTTATAAATTTCATAGCTTGCTTTAAGCTTGCATTTTATGATCACTAGATGGAGCTTTACTAATAGCTCCTAACAAGCTTTGTTTACATAAATGCTGAAAGAGATTGAATTCAAAATCTCTATCATTGCCACTCACCTCCAGACCAGATGGTTTCGAGATTATTGGCTCACGTCAGTGAAGGGTTGGGAGACTAGAAGCTAGATCTAAATACCAACTCTAAAGTCAGCACTTATAATTCTATCTCTTTTGGCATTTATGTAAACAAAGCTTGTTAGGCGCTATTGGTAGAGCTCCATCTAGTGGTCATATATATATAACACTGATGAAGTAAAGAACAAATATTAATGTTGTTTTAATAAAAACATTTTTTTTAATATATAAAACACTGGTGAAATATATACATCTGTTATATTCACAAAAATGTTTCTAAAAAAAAATCTGCATATATTCTTGTAAATAATATATATATATTGACCATTTTCTATAGTCATTCTCAAGAGTATATTTTTATTGTAAACTTTGTATTAATATATTTCTACATAATAATTAATTATTATTCCAAAGATATATGTAATAATCAACTGTCATTAGATCTAAATTTATGACATCTTAAATAAATCATAAAAAAATAAAACAAATTCATTTACTACTCAGTATTTCAAATACTTAACTTCATAATTTAATAATAACTGTAGCTTACTGCACTGCACATGCGCTTTAATGCTAATTATCATTCGATTTATAAAGCGCATGTGCTGTGGAGTAAGCTGCAGTTATTATGAATTTTGAAAAAAAACATCACGCTATATAAGTTAAATATTAACATTATAATGTAATTATATATATATAACTTTTCAGTCCATTACATACTTGAACCACATGAATAAAAATATTTGAAAAAACGAAATGATTCTGATACGTCATTTTACTGCTGAACAAGCACTTTTCAATTAGACCAGGTAATAACTTTCCATGTCTTCACTAATTGCTCAGAATTTATCAATATTCAAATTTTTATAATTTAATGTAAAAATATCAAATTTTTTACACCATAAAATATATTAATAATTTTATATTAAAATTAATAAATATTATTGCTAATTTATATCTTTTGAATTAATGTACTTATATATGTTGAATTGATTTTCATATATATATATTAAATTAAATGTAATTCAATTTATATGTAAACAAAGAGAATAAATCACTCTTCCTCAAAAGCTTTCAATTCATAGCCTGAAGGAGGGCAATTTATTTCTTTTGTTTATATATAAATATTACAAAGAAATCAAGTCATATGTCACAAGACCTACTTTAATAAGCTTGTATTATAAATGTTATATATAGAGCTCGCATATAAGTAGCAAAAACCGGTCTGGGGTTGGGGATATTCTGCAAAGCTTGTTAAGAGCTTATTTGCGAGCTCTATATATATATATATATATGGGTGTGTGCGTGCGTGCGTAAAAGATGTAAAAATAACACATTTTGGATAATTATTGTAAAAAATAGTTGAAAATCAAAATAATATAATAAAAAATATTTATATTTGTATACTTGGTTCAGATCATAAATACAGGTCTTTAAAGAAAATAAGTGTTTTGTAAATATTATATTAATGAAAATTGAATTAAGTTTTAAAGAAACTATTATATAATAAATTTAAAAATACTATGAATTTAACATAATATCTTTTAATAACAATAATTGTTTATTTAGAAAAATGTAGAACATAATGTCATGGAAAATTGTAGCACATTTTAGCAGAAAAAAATAATATCCAAAATCAGCTGTAAATTAAATTTTTATCAGAATTCCTATCCCACATTATGAAGGTAATGTTTTTAGGATAATTGTTTTTTTTTCTTATAGATATTTTCTTTTAAAAAAGATTTAAGAATGAGTGCTACATCTACAGGTATATTATTTTTAGAAAATTAGTGAGAAATCATTTACTTTTTCTATGAATTTATTTGGTATATGATAGATAAAAAAAAATTAAAAGCATGGAACATCTCAAAATTTATTTACTATCCAAAATTTTTTGAAGAAGTTTGAAATTAGATATTCCGAAATTTTATTAAACGTCATCGTAAGAGTAAATTGAAAATATATTATCATCATCATCATTAATAATAATAATATGAGCTTTTAAAGAACTTTATTCAACAAAGTAAAAAGGGTTATATTATTTTTATCATCATCATCATCATCATCATCATTATTATTATTATCATCATCATCATCTTTCAAAGAACTTTATTCAACAAAGTAAAAGGGGTTATATTATTTCTTTTGTATAATACTATTAGTGATTGCTAAGAATACAAATAACAATGTTTTAAAAACAAGCAAAAGGTCACAATTGGATGTGTTGGTTTTCCCTGAGGTATTTCAATGGTGGCAAATGACACTTTTTGGTTTCCACTTTTCATTTCAGATTTATTAATCTTGAGTGACTTCTTTCTTCAAGGCTTGAAGGTAACTGCAATTGAGACCAGGTTTCAATAAAAGATTTTTTGTTTGTTATCTTTTGTCTCTTTGATATATGCTATCCTATTTATTTTTGAATGTGTTTGGATGCCTTCTTGGGTTATTGTTATATATGAATTTGCACCTTTTACACTGTGAGATGTAGAGAATGAATACACTGATCCTGAGGTCAGCAAAAACTTCTTTTTTGAATGAGTCAAATAAGCTATTTATATTTCTTTTGATTTTTGAAGAGTGTGTATATTATTGACCAAATGTTGTTAAGTTCTTGGCATAAAAAAAATAGTTGATTCTATGTTTCTGAATCTTTGTGGCAAAGGTTGTATAGATGGTCTATATTTTGGACATTTCTTTTATATTTTAGAAATTGTTTTGTGGGAAGTGAATTAAGGTTAATTTTATGTTTAAAAAATCATAATATTTTAATTCAAATGATCAGAATGTGAATTTACAGCAAAGTTGTTTGTTGGTGATGTTGAGTACAGTTTTATCATCATCTTGTAGAGAATGTAAAGGTAAATTATAGTACTTGAATTTATTTTGAAGTAGTTTGTTGACCAAATTTTTTATAGACACAATAATAGAGTGATTTAATGTTTTCAGGTATCCTTAAAAAGAAGACTGTTTGTATATAAAGAAATTTTTTGCACATGCAAAGATGCTTATTGCTTTTTTATTCTGAATGTTAGAATTGTGTGAAGCCTTAGACCATTTTGTGAAAGTGAATTACTGAGTTGTCTTATGGATATTGAAATTACCTTTTTTCCCAACAAAAGTTTCCTGCAAAGTGAGTCTATTTGATTAGTAAAGGCTTTAGTGTAAAGTATTGTTGAAGTGTTTTATGTGATTGTTGCCATGATCAGCATGTTAAGAAGTAATATCTTAGCATAAAATGATAGGTATGATTTTGTTAGTGAATTGATTATTATTTCTTTTATCTTTTAAGTGTATTTTATATAAGTGACCACATTAATGAATGATGCAGCTAGAAATGGAATCCAAGAAATGCATTAGGTTTTAAACAATGAGGATTGCCAATTCCTCTACAAGCTTTATGATAAATGCTTAGCCAGAGCCAGCACTTAAAATATCTCTGTCAGGAACCCCTCCCCAAACCCCTGACCATGGTTTTGTGCTTTGGCACTCCTCAGAGAGGTGTCAGGGTAGGTTCAGACACTTGTAGAAAAATTGGCAATCCTTGCTGTTTATAACTTACAAGCTTAAGAGATAGGGTCATGTGATCTACGAATTGATCTATGACTTTTATTTTGACTATGCTTTAGGTTTGTCTTTAAAATTTTTTGTTATACTACTGCCAGTGTAAATGTTTCAGGCACAAGATTTTTTCCATGTTAAATATTAACTTATATTTATTTGTATAATCTGAAATAATCTTTAGAAGTTTAGGAATGTATTTTTTGGATGGCAAAAAGATTAAAAGATCATCCATTTAAACAATACATGAGATGTTGGTGTTTAGGCAGTGTATATAAATTCCAGACATTTCCATTTCTATGGTGTTAATTAGGAGTTTATATAGGCAATGAATAAGAGAGAATCCTTGCAAGATGGATTGATGTATTGGAGGTGAGCTTTTTCCATTCACAGTAATGTATATTTCACAGTTTAATAATAGATTAGCAAGTAGATATAAGTAAGCATTTGGTACTTTATTTTGTTCTAGAATTTTAAGATGTAGTTATTGATATCATGTCAAAGGTTGCTTCTATGCCTAGCTGACTAACCATTGAACTGTCTTTTTTTGTCATTTCTTCATGTTTCTATAGTTGTTTTGAATAGAAATGCAGCCTGTCTAACTGATGATTCTTTTTTTTTAAATTGCATTTTTGATAATTTTTTGGAATAATGTAGGGGTCTATTTTGTCCTTGATTATTAATTCTATTATTTTGCTGTCTAGTGGAGACATTGAAATTGAATGTAAGTTTGTTAGTGTGGAAACTTTTTTTTTTCTTCATAAATGGTACAAGAGATATTTGGTAAAATCCTGCTATGCTATTATATGGCTTTAGATAAAAAAAATTGTGAGGATAGCCATGCATTGATTTATTAATTTATTAAGATGTGCATATATGAACTTATAGATGCCATCCAATTCAGGATGGTATGAATCTGGCATTGTCTCTACTTTTTTATAAACTCATTAGAAGTAAATTGAATTTCTTCTTCTGGTTTGCCATATGAAAGTTGTGATATATTGAGAGGAGGATTTTTTTGTAGCCTGACTTTAAAATGTGTGAATATTTGCACCAGCATAAAGTCTCCCAAATAGTATCTCTGATTGTATTTTATTGGCAGATGATACTTGAACTGGAGAGGGATGACTTAATTCCCATCTGATATAATTTCTGGTTAAAATATGAGGCTTGTTTATGAATACTTTTTTGTTGCTATGTTTTTTTTAAATTGTTCTGAAATAGATTGGTATGTTTTCTTAAATACTAGAAATTTGGAACAATCATTATTTGATTGTGATATTAAAATGATTTTTTTATGTATTATCCATAAGATTTAGGAATTTTGTTGGAGGTGGTATGGACCTGGTTAGATGTTTGGTATTGAATGATAATATATCAATATGATCCATTTGTATATCTTTCATTTGGTGCAAACAATTATATATTTCTGAGAAGAGAACTGATGAGTGCTCATTCAGCATGAATATGTATATTAGAGATCATTTATTTTTTTCACATGTATTTGATATCATGTGTATTGGTTGTATGAGATGGAGTGAATAGCTGAAGGGAGCTTGCAGGCCTGTGTTTAAAATCCCTTATAATTATATAAAACAGAGTTTAAATATAAAATTTAGTAAGATTTGTTGTACTAAGTATACTTTCAATGCTTTCGCGCATATTCATGGTTAATCTGCCGATGATGCTAAAGTGTTGAAAATATACTTGGTATAATAAAACTTACCAAATTTTATATTTAAATTCTGTTTTAGTAGTTTTACATTAATAATTAGAATGACAGAGTATTAAAATGTAATTACATATATATATATATATATATATATATATATATATATATATATATATATATATATATATATATATATATATATATATATATATATATAGAATGTTTATTCTTTTACAAATTATACTATAGAATTTTATTTTAAACTAATAAAAAAACACATTCACTTTACACAAAATTTAATCTTGATTATATTATAAAATAAAGGTTTGTAAATGAAACTGATATTCTTCTTTTTTTATGGCAAATTCAGTATTTAGAAAAAAGTTCAAAAAAGAAATATAGTAGTACAAAATAATGAACTCAATTCAGTATTATTATAGAAGAGCTGACACAAGTATATGTATTTTAATAATGCAAACAAAAAAAGCTAAGGAAATTTACTATAATGAGCAAATTTTGTAATAAATGATTTTCCAAGGAAGAAATTTGATATTGAATATTTTATATCAATTATTGAAATTATTGTTTGCTTTTTTAAAAAAAATATCACAAAGATTTCATTAAAATAAAATTAAATTAAAAATAATGTTTTGTAACTATGCTAGTATGATTTTCTAAGATATGTATGATTGCTAATTTTATGTATAAAGCAGACAATGATTTTTAATAATCTAAAAAATCCAATATCTAATGAGTTTTTAAAACAAAATAGCATGGCATTACTGATGAGTAGAATTATGAAAGACAATTTTTCCAGACTGACTATATTTTTAAACAGGGCTTTTCAGCAGCCATTGTTGATTTATAATTATTCTAATAAATGAAATTAAAATAATTATAAAGTTAAAAAATTTAATAAAACATAAAGATGCTACAAGTATTTTTGAAAGAGCAGAACAATTATTAAAAGTAGAATGCTTGTTGGAATGGCTGTAAAATCTAATTTAGCATCTTTTAAATTTTGAAACTTTTCATTAAATTAAATTACTTAATTCTAAGGAATAAACTCCTTTATGTTGTTTATCTTATAATCAATAAAATATAATATAAATCTTTATTATATTATAACAACAACTTATAAATACATCACATAATAATTATATATATAAAAGCCTTTTTCGGTAGTACTAAATTTTTACCCTTTTCAATATCTCTTACTAATACCAATACGTATATTACTACATAGCGACATCGACCGACATTTACTATAATTCATTATTTCTATCAATTTATTTATATTCCATTTATATTAGAGAGAATAAAATATTTAATAATATAAAATGGATTAAAATTGCATATATACCTAAAATTTATGAAATATATTAACTAAAAATAAAAATTATATGGATAAAAATATAAAAATAGGATGGTCTAATAGTAAAAATCTAGATATATTAAAAGGAAATTATAAAATTAAAGATGATATAAAATATATAAAGGGAACAGTATATAAAATTACTTGTGGGATATGTAAAATGATTTACTATGGACAAATATCAAATCAATTAGAACAAAGGACAAAAGAACATAATAGTGCTATTGAAAGGAGGAATGATAGATCTGCATTATATGTTCATTATTTAAAATTTGGACATAAAATAGATTGTATTAAAAACATAAGACCATTAAATTATATAAAGGAAATAAATAGAAGGAAAATATATGAAACAAATTATATAAAATATAATATAAATACATGTATAAACATTTACAAAAAGTCAATTGATTTAACAAATGATTGGGTAATGAATAAAGAATGGAAAGTAATATAAAGGGAGATATATAAATAAATTGATAGAAATAATGAATTATAGAAAATGTTGGTAGATGTCACTATGTACGTAATATACGTGTTGATATTAGTAAGAGATATTGAAAAGGGTAAAAATTTAGTATTACCAAAAAAGGCTTTTATATATATAATTATTATGTGATGTATTTATAAGTTGTTGTTATAATATAATAAAGATTTATATTATATTTTATTGATTAAATTAAATCGATAACAAACAAGCACAGTCTTTTATTTTAAAAATACCCTATTAATCTCAATACTTATAAAAAACAATCCTCCTGCAAACTTCTTATAAATCTTAATTTATTATATGAACTATTATAAAGTACAAAAAATACTTCAACTTTTCGACTATATTCTTCTATAGTCTTTATTAAGGAACAACTAAAAAATACATAAAAGAATAAAATAAATATAAATACAAATATTTCACAATAATTCAAATGCATCTAACAAATACAAATAACTCTTACCTTAAAACACTTCTAACAAACAATTTTAAATTTCCACTACATTCGTTTCTTAAATACCTTTCTTAAAATAATACTCTATAATTATTTAATTAAATCAACCTATTATTCTTTTTTTATTTATTTAATAAGCTATTTCATAGAGGTTTCATTTCATTAATATAAATTTCTTCTTTTATTTGTTATTTGAAATATATTAGATGTATTATAAAAAAGGATTATAAAAGAATAAATTTATATTAATATAATGAAACCTGTAATGAATAGGTTGTTAATTAAAAAAAGAGGATAATAAGTTAATTTAATTAAATAATTCATCATCATCATCATAAACCATTATCAATCCCCTGCAGGATGAAGGTCTCTCCAAGTTCAATCCATCTTCTCTGATCTTTAGCTTCTCTTCTCCACATCATCCCTGCACACTTTCTTATTTCATCCATTCATCTCACATGTGGTCTCTTTCTGAGTCTTTTACAATCTCTTGAAATCCAGTTTAAGATTTCAATTGTCCATCTATTATCATCTCTTCTAGGAATATGTCCATCCCAACTCTACTTCAGTCTTTTAATGTTTTCAGTGAACTCAGTAACACCTGTTTATTCTCTTATTCATATATTGCATTTTCAATCTCTTCTTGTTGCTCCTAACATGTATATACTTCTTTGAATTGTCAGAAGTCTCTGCATTGCTCTTCTATTAAGTGTCCAAGTCTCAGATCCATAAGTAAGAACTGGTAAAACACATTTATTAAAAACCTTCCTTTTCAAATACATAGGCATATTTCCTTCTAGTATCAAGTTATTTCTACCAAAAGCACTCCAACCAAGGGGATTATTTTAAGAAAGATATTTAAAAACAAATTTAATGGAAATTTAAGATTGTTTGTTAGAAGAGGTTTAACTAAGAGTTATTTGTATTGGTTACATGTATTGGACATTATTGTGGAATTTTTTTATTTACATTTATTGTTTTTTGTGTATTTTTAGTTGTTCGTTGATAAAGACTATAAGAGAATATAATCAAAATGGAATAATTTTTTGTATTTTATAATAGTTCATATAAGTAAATAAGCACTTATTTTTTATATGACGCTATGCATACAATTGTATTACATTCAAAGATCAGCCTTTCAAGCTAATTGTGCATGCGTCTTTTGGGGGGGGGGGGTAAATAATAAATGAATACTTCACTCCACAATACAAGATATAGTATTTATGCAGGAATAAAAGGAATCCTCTTATTCCTATGACTCAAATTCTTTTATATGAGCAAATCTAAAGTACTGTTGAGTAAAGCATGAGAGTAGAATTCTCACTTTAAATTACTATCTACGATGTTGGAATGAATGACATCAGTGAAATTGTCTAGAATTTACTAAACATCACTCTAAGTGAAACTTAATTATAAATAAATAATGTAATAGTTCATATAATAAAACAAGATTTATAAAGAAGTTTGCATCTAGTTTGTTTTGTATATATATTGAAATTCCTCATTGTAACAATGAAAGTCTGAAAGTATTAAAACTTACCTTGCACAATGGTACTAATTTTCGGTTTATTATATCCTATTCTTCAATCTTAGATTCAGATAATTGTGAGAAAGAAAGCTTTTATTCCTTACTGGATAGCTTTATTACAGCACGTTAATGCACATATTAGTATAAATAGTAGATTTTGTCCAAAAATTTATTAGAAATAGTAATGGTGTTGTAAATATAAATGATCTGTTGTTGTCAAATTTTAATTCAACACATAGTAATTATAACAAAAAACTACTGTAAAAAAACAAAAATGCAGTGACATTCTAAAAAAATGTTATTTAATCTATTACCTTTCAGTTGGAAATCAGAATGCAAGAGATCTTACATCATAACCACTTGCAAGATCAGAATATTAGATGCATCATAAATTAGTATCCTCCAAATGTAAATAAACAATATGTTCCATTTCAATCATATTTATTGATGATTATACTTTAAACATGTCTACTATAATACTAAATTTTAATAAATATTAGATATTAATATTATTAATTTGGACTTCCAAGATTGTCATATTACTGTAATATGGAATTCTTTTAAGGAATGTATTATAGATATAAGTTCCTAAATTTAGTAAAAAGAATCATGACTAGTTTTTTGACAATAATCATATTATTAGTGATTTTATTGTAATGGAACATCATTATTTGATTGGAAAAATAATGGATTGAATATAAACCTTTATAATGGATATAGAAAAGAAGATATAAAAATGATTACTAACTAGAATTGCAAAGATGTAAACATTCACTGATTATAATTATATTTTTTGATGCACTGAAAGCAGCATATGGACCTGAGAATTTGTAGGACATCCTATTAATTCAGAAAGAGTAAAACTATTTTAGTAATCTAGAAATGACAATCTTATAGAATAATAATGATATTTAGAATAAATAAAAGAAGCATTTTGATCAGACTGCAAGTCCTAATAAAATATCTAGATAAGTTTTAAACTATGGTGGTGATATATTATTTCGAAAATATTAAAACTTTTATATACTTATTTTATTTTTATTATTAATAATCCTATAAACTAATAGTATTTTAAACTTATATATATATTTTAATTTTTTATTCCTACCTCTATTCATATGCCTATACAATCCATATATATATATATACACCTATATATTTTACCAGTCATACATATCCTACTTCTAACATGACCTAAGATCATGGAAGGAACTTCAGCATCCTGATCTTAATTCGATTCGAGACCAGTTTGGATTTGAATCCCATCCCAAGATCCCAGATCAAACCCCAAAGTATGACCTATAATGACTGTACAACAATAATATGCACCACGAACCTTGTCAGCTTAGTATTTAAAGTTCTTTGAGAGAATATAAACTAGAGATAGAAAACTTTTTATGCAGATGAACTGCTTTCTGCTGAACTACTACTACTAATACTACTACTATTACTATTATTATTATTAAGTTGATGGCAACTGCTCAAATAAATTGAAAATTAGTTTTGCCCTCCCCTAATCTCAATTAATTATTGAATAATACCAAAGACAAGTTATTTCCATACCAGACTCCAAATAATCTATAAAATTAACTGCAATGAACCAGCTTGCAAATCAAATTAGTATAGTGAGTCTTATGCTAACATTGGCACAGCATAAATATATACACAAATGCATCAAAACAGACCCTAACATTAAGTCTGTATTTTTAGAGCATGAGATTTGCTTGGGTTACAATATTGATCCACTCAACATGAAAGTGGTCTGTACTGAGTGCAATTGTGCAATGATGAAAAGAGAAAATACAAAGAGGCATAGTTTATCACAAATAACACCCACATGATAAATAAAAAAAGACTCATGTGTTGCATTATCATGCAAATGGCATATGCAAATTCACAAAATTGGCATATTAAATAACTTGAAAATTTTCTCTTCTTTATACCTATCTTAATGCTATGAATATGATCTGCCTGGTTGAAAGCAGTGCTAAGCTGTAAATCTACAAAAAAAATTATAATTTTATAATCTTTCCTGCATAGTGGATGTTCACTACCTATAATAATAATAATAATAATAATAATAATAATAATAATAATAATAATAATAATAATAATAATAATAATAATAATAATAATAATAATAATAATAATAACAATAATAATAATAATAATAATAATAATAATAATAATAATAATAATAATAATAATAATAATAATAATAATAATGATGATGATGATGATGATGATGATGATGATGATGATTTTTTGGAATGTGATATTTGAGAACTCATCCATAATATTGAGCATAACTAATCCTTTCAATTGACCCAACTGATACTCTTTTATATTTCTGTCTCAACTGGAATTTCATCCAGAAACTATTAATTCTTAAATCATTCTACTTCTGTGATAAAATGCACTAAAAATGTTTAATATACAGTTTATAATAATAAAACATAATAATAAAACAATATTTAAAATATTTAAAATAATTTTTTCCCAAAAATTTGAAGTTTAATTCTAAATTTTTAGAGCAATAATTTTAAAAGTAAATTTTGTTGTAATTTCACTTTTAAAAAATATATAATCAAATAAAAAAAATTATTCTACTCTTTTTTTACGAATTATTTTATTTTTATTATTTAAATATAGGTTGTAGATTGTTATTGTTTTAATAATTAAATTTTACTAAGATGGAATCTTTTTTTAAATAGAAAAATATATTTAATTAAAAACTATAAATAACATCTTAAAAAGTGTTATTTAAAAGCATTTAAATGATATAAAAAGTTTTCTAAAATTTAGATATAGCACTGAATGTTAAAATATTATATAGATGATCTAGAATTCTCATTTGGCTAGAGTATCCAATTATTTAGTTGCCAACAACTGTCATGAAGAAGTGAACTTAAAGTGCTTATGTAATTAATGATAAGAATAAGTGCAAAAACTTTTCTTTTATATAATTAGGCTTATTTGAAGATACATTTAACATCATTATTACTAACCATCGCAAATGATTATAGCCATTTTCACTCTACAAAATAAAATATGTAGGAAGTGTGAAAAAAATAATACGTTAATGATGAGTTTGATTTGCTATCAAATCAATCTATGGAATTCAAATATTGTTCTGAAATATCATGTACTAGTTATTTGTTCATATTTTGTAGGTTGTTTTTTAACCTGTTCAGCAGTAAACATTACTTTTTTAAATACTTATCTGTATGTAACTCTCCTTTGTATTCTTGGCCACTGACTGATTCATGAAACCAGATATCTGTGACATCTGAAGATTTATATGAATGTGTAGTAAGTGTTAACCTCATATATATATATATATATATATATATATTGTAATGATCGAAAGAAGTGGAGATTCAATCTAATCACAATCTGCACTACACAAACGCCATCTAGGCATTTGAGCCTAGGAAAATTTATAAAGTAGGCAGATACGCGCTGTTAAGATTCCACTTTATTTAAATATTCCGATCGTTAGCCCAAGTTGCTAGCTCATGAAGATGCAGAGATAATAAATAACTTGTTTAATTGCATCTTAAATATATATAAAAAAATAAAAGCCACTGCCAGAAATTAACACATAAAAATATTTATTTACGCACATATAAAATCATTCTAATTTGAGGAATAAGTTTAGCATTTTAGATTTTTATATTAATCTTTAATTTTACATTTAAATAGATTGCAATAATGAATTTAATATTTATTTAATGAGTCAAGTATGAATAGACTACATAGATCTGCATTTGACAAGAAAATATTCTTTCCCTTATTTAACCTTAGGCCAAAAGTTCGCAGTCAAACTGGCACCAATCCATCTGATACATTTATGTATTAAATGTAGCATGAAAATATGACAACACAAAATACTATGCTGTCAGGAATGTACATCTGAACAGTAAGTAGAGTTAGAGAAAACATTGTCTCTCCACCAACAGGAATGCTACATTTGTTGGCGAGTAGAACAATAAACAAAAAACTCCATAGGAATGGACTGTGGTCCTTTGCCAACTTACAAACCCATCCATAGGCAAACATAAGGCATGTGGCATATATATGCAATCCTGCCTGTAGCAGATCTCATACTACATCTACTAATTAGACAAACATATCCAATCCATTGAGCCAATTCAACTACGAAACGAATAACCTAAGATACAGCCATTCATGCCCGACTTAAATTTAACATTTAATTACGTTTGCACAGATGAATTTTATACAATTTGTTTTATAATGTCGAGTGTAGATTGGCTGCATAGATTCCATGGTTAAAAATATTTCAAAATAGACCCAACCGATCAAAATATAAAATCATCGATAATGTCAATTGCATAGGGGATACACAAAACCCAATAGCATTCATCGTAAGATACAGCAGTGACATCACTGTCTTATATATTCTAATCGAATGTGAAAACCACAACATAATCAACCACTAACAAATCTATGCAACATCTATACCCAATCTTAAATTTTCTCATTTAAAATTTAAACAATAAATATTAATACAAATAAAATAATAAATGGAAATGATTTTTCTATCGAATGCAAACATATAAATTTAAACATTATTAATTGATTTATAACATAAGTCAGATATATATAATTTAAATATTGATTGTCAATTTGAAAATCAGATAAGAATTCCTTTTTTAAATTTAGGTTAAATGAATTTTAAAAGTTTGAACGAAAGTTCTTAATTATTTTTTTAAATTGTAAAGTTCATAGCTCACTATAGAAGAGTCCAGGTTCCTGTTATTAATTCCCACGATGTCTCTATTGTAAGATCACTCTGATGTTCTGGAGGTAGCATTTAGCTGGTTCCATTCTGGTATCACAGTCTTTTCATTTTTTAAAATAAGTGAGAGAGAACGACAAGTGTGTCTTGTCGTTCATCTCACCAAATCAAGTTCGAAACTATCAGGAAAACTATTTCTCTTTTTATAGTATCCACACGGATTCAACCAACAAAATGTCACTAATCCATCCTGTTCATTTGGGTCCGGGCTGAGTCTTGGTGCTTCCATTGGTCAAGCTAATTTCTCTTTATTCTCTTATCTAATTTTCATCTGACTTTTTAATTACACAAGAGACCTAAAGCTAGCTTGCTTTTCAATTAATAAACAATCATTTCCATTTACAGATTACAGGAATTAATTAATACCTGTTTTTATTTTTACCTACATTATTTCTTTATTAAAA
Source organism: Epiperipatus broadwayi (assembly GCA_028023455.1). Taxonomy (NCBI): domain Eukaryota; kingdom Metazoa; phylum Onychophora; class Udeonychophora; order Euonychophora; family Peripatidae; genus Epiperipatus; species Epiperipatus broadwayi. Next base: position 2,934,623 of record JAQFVV010006267.1, on the reverse strand, counting down.
TATTTTTATATTTAAATCTTGTATTTTTTTATAAAAAGTACGTTCAAATATTCTTTTTTTATTTATAAAAAAAAAAAATTTTTAAAGTTTAGCATCTGTGCGAATATATACGTTTAACAAACGTTTTAATTTTAGCATTTAGTTTTTTTTTAATAGATTTTATTTTTATTTGCGAACTTTAAGATTTTATTTTAAATTAATGTAACGGCATATTTATATATCATTACAATATATATATATATATGTGTGTGTGTGTGCTCCTACTATAGTCTATACAAGTAATGTTGGCTAACACACAAAAAAGTGCAGTTAGGCTCCAAACAAATTTGGTTCAAGATTAAAATAAAACAAATGAGTTTACATTGAGTTTTCAATATTAAAAAGATTAATTTATGATATAGCACTGAGATTAAACTTTATGCACCAGTTTAACTGCATATTGGATTTTACAAATAATCAAGTAACCATTCACAGAAAAAATTTTGAATTTGCATCTATAAAATTATACTTTTCTAATAAAATTATCTATTTAAAACTCATTGAGGATCTTCAAGATATAATTGGCCCATATAAAATATGGGTCAATATCATGAAATATTTTCAGTCATGCCAGGTATTATCAAGGTCAATGAGAATCAGTTTATTAAGTTAGATCATGACCCAATATCCATCAACATAGAGCTGAAGTAGAAAAACTAATACAACAAATGATGGATTGGGGAATAATTGCAAAAATTTTCATCACCTTATAACAACAACCTATTAGTGGTTGCAAAGAAGAAGGATGGTCTGTAAGTTTATACCTCGAAGCCAGCAACTGAATAAGATTATGATTTCTGATAGAAATATATTGCCAATCATCCATGACTTACTTATTAAATTTCAAAATCAGAAAGTTTTTATCACATTTGATCTTACATCAACTTATTGGCAGATTGCACTCCATCAAGATGACCAAAAATATACAGCATTTTAATATGGTGGCTATTCCTATCAATTTCCATATATGCCATTTGGGTTGATAAATAGCAGAGTGGGTCTACTGAGATCCTTGGATCAAATCTTTTCTGATGAAGTTAAATTCTTAATGGCTTTGTATGTAGACAAAATGGTGATTGCATGCAAAGACCCACAGGAACATTTAATTCAGGTAAAGCTATTCTTTAATGAATGTAAAGATAAAGGCATTTAAATTAATATAAAAAAGTATTTTAATGGGTTCTGAAATAGTATTTTTAGACTTCATAATAGGAAAGAGTGTATAAGATCTCATCATGACAAAATAATGGCCATTAAGAATTTTGAAACTCCCAAGAATTCAAAAACAAGTACAATCATTACTGTGTCTGTGTAATTTTTATCACAGGTTTTATCTAAATTTAGCATTGGATGTGCAATCTTTGTTTCAATTATTAAAAAAGAATGTAATCTGAAGATAGATGCCCAAACATAATCAAGATTTGGAAAAAATGAAAATGAAATTTATTGATACCATTGTGTTGTCTTATCTTCAATTTGACAAACACTTTTCTGTCCAAACCATTAACAGTGGCTATGAACTTTCTCCAAGTCCAGGAGAACAAACAAACAAGAGTTCTTTATTTACTAAGTAGGCTATTAGAAGATCCAAAGTTGAATTACACTATTATAGAAAAGAAAGCCTGAGCAATATTAGTTTCCACAAATTTAGACAATTCCTCTAGGGATCTGAGATTATTGTGATCACTGATCATCAGAGCCTCAAGTTCTGGAATCATAGTTGGTTAGGGTGATGGAACCTTTTTCTTCAAGAATTTTGGTACTCATTTCAATATTGTAAGAATCATAAAATATTATAGCTGATATTCTCAGTCAGATTGCAGTCCAGTTCATACAGCAACATTTAAGTGCTCATGATATATATATTGCAACTCTCAACCTAGCAATGGATGAGTCAGTAGAAGATAGTTTAAAAAATCTTGCCCCAACTACAAAGAAAGGATGATAAACTTAAAGACATAATCCTGCTGGAAAAGGAATCAGATGCAGCAAGATACCATCATCAAAAATAAGAGAATCACCATATTGATATCAAATTAGAAATGAACTTTTTGAATGTCAAGTTAAAGAAAATATATGGAAAACTGCAATATCTTATGGAATTAGAAAATATTTAATTAATTATGTGCATAAGTTATATGGGCAACTTTGGCCCTCACAAGGTAGAATATTTATTATGTAAGCTATTTTATTGGCCAAAAAAGTATTGTAATATAATTTCTGTTTTAGGAAATTGTGAAGTTTGCCTCCAAATCAAACATTTAATAAACTTTATGCTGGGGCATTGTATCCAATTTTACCTAAAAAGCTTAATGAAATTTTTGCTGTGCATTATTATGGTCCATTATCAGCATTTTGAAGATTGAGGTACCTGGTAGTCATTTATGATATTTTTTAAAGTACATAGATGCAGATCCTATTACTCAAGCTAATGCAAAAAAACACTATCAGAGTAATGGAGAATCAACCATTCCTATTACTAAAAAATGTGAAATACTTTAACAGATCTCAGAACACCATTTATATCCACAGACTGGTAATGATATTAGTCATGTATTGACATCCACCCATAACTCTTAATCCAACCCTTGTGAGAGGATTATGAGAGTACTACAAAGATTATTTAGAGTATATGTCCATAAAAACCATCATGGTTGGTTTAATCAAATAAAGACAGTCATAAATTATATTAATTGAACCTGGAATGAATCCCAGGATTTGATCCTATCCACCTTCATTTTGGAAAAGCAGCACCAAACTTCATAATACCAGAGCATATTAATATGAAAGTTGATCAAGACAAGGCATACAAGCAAAGGTGTCATCAATAGGAAAAGAGGAAGCTTAGATAAAATCAAACCCATTACCCTTTTAAAATATAAAATGTTTATGAAAACATCTAATGCCAGTCTTCCTGAATAACATATTTTTAAAGAAATTTAAAATTCTTTATGAAGGACTCTATGAAATTATAAAGAAGCATGATGAAAATTATTTTCTAATTCAGGATGATAATTATATAAAAAGACAATACAACACTCAAATTCTGAAACCACATTGGACAGAAAGTTTTTTTTTAAAGGAAAAAATATCTTTATTCAAGATGGTTACAAAAAAAAACATATACATGAATTTTACTAACAACTCATACTAGAGAATTTCCAAGGCCAAGTCATGTCATTCTTCATTCTTGGTGTATTCAGTATAATTGTAGTCGATGCTCATCAAAAAGTCTATATTGTTAATATACAAAGACAGTTTTAGAGGTCAGGCCTCATCATTGATTAATTTAGAATTTCTTTTAAACTCCACCAGCTTTAACTGCCTGGCAACATCTTTGGTTGAGGCAATATTTATTGCATAGTAACTTTAATATTAAAATTTAAAACTGCAAGAAAAGAATATCAGCTTGCTAGAAAGCAAGAGTGTCTTTGATATTGGAAAAAAAACTTTTTTTTTAAATTAATAATTTGGATTTAAAAAAGATATGCTACATATGATCCAGAATGGATAAAAATGACATTTACAGAGAATGAAATAAAGTGATATTGTAGTCTGTATAGATAGGTTTGCTTCTGGAGATATTGTAACATGATATTTGGAAATTGATATCATCTCTTGTGTTGACACAATAAATTTTTGCCCATTGTTAAACAGTATACTCATTCACCTGTAAGGTTTAAAAGAAGCAAAGTGCAATTCAGTAGATGATTTAATAGCTTATAAGACTTTTAAAAGGGAGCAAGTCTTTATTCTATTCTGTTGTGGATAGCTTAATAGAAAGTAATCTGCAATGATCCTTTTGATGTCTATGCATCCTACATCTTAATGTCATACAATGGAAATTTTTGTGCATTCCAGAGTAGAAATTCTCTGCATTCTCTATGGTACTTAATGACAAACAATTCTCTGAACATTGTTGACATATATATCATGTAAAACACCATATATGAAAAGAATGGGAATGACAAACTAATTAAAGGAAATGAATATAAATTTAAAAAGTGTTATATTAGTTGACCCACAAATGAAAAATGGAAAGTTTGCATTATCCCATAGTTTCATTTTAAAGGGAGGGAATATATAACTATATCAGCTTAAGTGCAGCCTATATTAGCCAGAATAAAATGCTGTGCGTGTTAATTAATAAAGTGAATAACATGTGTGGTGTATGCATGCACATATATACAATAAAGTAAAAAAATTACCCATGAGACTAAAAGATAAAAAAAATATTAATATTGTGCCCTTTTGTATGGGTCACCATTTAAGTTTTGTGCTAATATAGTAGAAAATTTTAAATTTAAGAAGTATTTTAAAAGTGTGATGTTGACTTTGCTTGTGGTAATGTTACCATAAGTTTAATTAAAGCAATCTATGAGTGTTTGATATGTGAATTGTGTTGATATTGAGAAGATATTTAAAATGATGATGATTATGATGTAATACTGCATTAATAAATTTAATAACAAATGTTTGAAGCTAAAGTGATTAAAAGACAAGTTAAAATTAGACAAAGATATTTATTTAATTTAAAATATATGTTAAAAGTGAATAGAAATATTTTAAATTATAAGTACTTAAATTGAGATTAATATTTGATTTTAATCATATTAAATAATTATATTAAAATCTGATATAATATCTTATTTATTTTAAAAATAAATATTTATTTTAAAAAAGCAATTGTTAAGTTATTTTTAGATTATGGGAAGCATTTCTTGTATTGTAAAAAAAAAACAGATGTTAATTAGAGATATAAACACACATGCTTGGAAGCTTTCTCATAAAGTTGCAAAACTATTTTAAAATTATGTTGTGAAATTTATAAATAATACGTGAGTTATCACAAGATAAAAAATAAAGATATTAATGTAAAATATTAAATCTTATTTTAAATGATCTTATAAAAGTTAAAATTTAAACCAAGTGAGAAAGAATATTTCAAAAGAATATTTGATAGATTTGAATAAACGATAAAATTATTTTTAAAATGTGATAATATTAAATATTAAATAAGTTATTATTTTATTTTTAATAATGTGTTAGTAAATATGTAAATAAGCTAGAAAGTTTGATTGTTTAAATGTACCAATCAGATAAGGAGTTTCTGCCAGTATAAAAGCTGGATTCAATTGTTGAAGGGGGCTCTCTGTAAAACGCTCTTAAAATCAGTGTTAAAATCATAAGAGTGTTATTGTATATAATTTTATGATTTTTTAAATGATAAGTATGCAGTAGAAACTTAATAATTCTCTATTGATCTTCTCAATATCGAAGCTTAATTTATGTACAAATGATCATGGAAACATCACGTATCGGAGAAATATATCAGAAACTTTATGCTAGAGAAATAACAGACGCTGGATTAGTACATAAAACTACGAGATGGAGAAAAGTAGTATTTTGGACTATAAATAGTTTTAAAAGTTTAAATTACTATTGTCTATTATAAATAGATATTTAAAAGAAATATGAATACTTCTATAGAAAGAAAGTATTTTTGCAGATTTTAAAAGAGTAAATGTATATCTTAAGTAAAGATATAAGAAGTAGTAATTTTAATAAATACTTGCCTTGTTAAGTCTTTGTGTTTAAAAGACTAAATATTGACGATTTGAAAAGGCAAATAGATTATGAATGTAATTATTTTAAATCGTAATATAATAAAAGTACTATATTGAAGTAATCTAAACGCTGGACGGTATAGATGGAAAAATAGATTCTTACCTAGATATATTGTTTTGAAAAATGCGCAAGTAATACATGGATGTCCAAATCAAGTTAAATTAAGTCAAGCAAGCTAAGTTGATTAAAATAATTCAATGTAAAATAATTTATAAACTATAAATTAATTTAGAAATAATAATTTTAAATAATAATCTATGAAGAACTGGATCCAGAACTTATAAACTATTTTTTTTTAATTTTATTTTGTTTTCTTGTGGAACTTATTATTTTTAAAAAATAAACGTTATCATTTTTATTATAAACTTTTAAGAAACACGTGATACAACGGAACAGGAAATAGTGTTCTATTGACTTTATACGTAGGATATTTGTTAGAACTTTTATGGTAGAACAAAAGTCGTCGCTGGAATACGTAATATAATCTTTTATTTTATTTATTTAACATAAAATTTAAAATATTATTAAACTATTTAAAAGTAGGTTAGGTACATTTATTAAATAGTAACTTAAAAATAATATAATAATTAATTACATCAATTTATTTTTATAATTAATATAACACGGAATATTCTAATGAATGTTTATGAGTGAAAATGTGAATGATTTTTATTTTATGAAGCTGCAAATTCAGAAGAATGCTGGATAGCAGACTGGACATTATTATTGTTATGGTAAAAATATTGTATAATGATTTTTAATGAATTTAATATGTTTTTCTTTAGATCAACTGAATATTATGTTGTTGTAGAATGAATGGATAAATATTTTATGAAAACACATACATTATATTGGCAACGAACTTTATTAAAATATGCATAATTTTAATTTATAATATAAACATGATACGACATTACGTAAGAAGCTTATAAATGATTATATGATTCTTTCATAAATAAATTTTGATATTTTTATTATGTTATGGTATTAGAATTATATTTATTCTTTATTAAGGTAATTATTTTATTATTTGCAAGATAAGAATAGATTTGAAAAGATTCTATTTTTGTGTATTTTGTTTATTGAATAAGTTAAGTTACGTTATGGGTAAAAGCCTATATTTGGATTGAAGTTTATTAAGTATAGACAATGTAGTATAGGTAGATTAGATAATGAATATTTTATTTAAAATTGATATTTATTTTCCGGAAATTTTTAGATAAGTTTAGAATATGTTTTATAGATAGAAATTTATTAGAAAGGATTAAAATAACACATAAAGTAAAGTAATGATTTTACATAGAAAAGAATCATAGAATTTATCTAAGGTAATGCTTTTTATGAATTTAGAATTGATAAATGATTTAAATAATGATATTTGAACAATACAGATATGTAATGCATATTTAATAAAACATATAACAGGAATTACATTAAGTAAAGTATAATTACAGTCAATTATTTGTTTTACATTACAAAGATACATTAATTTTATAAAGCTATTAAGTAATGCTAATAATAAAGTAAATATATGATGATACATTATAAATGGTAATACTTAATTAATGTAGCTATTTAATTAGTAGAGATTCATTGTTTACACATGCTACATAAATAGTTTTGACATATATTATTATTTGTAATGGAAGTTTATTAACATTTATTTTAAATCTAAGTTTTGAAAACACACTGTAATATTATTAATATAGCATTTGAAGGAATGTAAAATTGCTTATTAAGTACATGAGTTAATAACAGTGTAAGCCTCTTATATTTGTATTTCTTATTTTTATTTTATTTATTTTCTTAAATTCTAAAACTGTAAATAGTGTAAATAAATTCTTATTTGAAGTTATTGTAAATAAATTTGTTAATTTGTTTTTAAAAGTGTGTCGAGTTTCATTATTTTTCACCACAGCATTTTGACCTCAGATGATTTGAAATAAACATAATATTTGCACAAAATGAATTTGTTATTATTACTTAGAATTGAATACCATATTTGCTTAATATTATTTTATAAGAATTGATTGACATGAACATAAATATTACAATGGTCATAAGATGATTATAATACACATTATAAGAATACAATATTGTTTATTGCCACAGATTATTAAGTATAAGATTTTGATCCATTTTAAAATGAAGATACTATATGAAATAAAATATATACATATGATTGTTTATTCATTTAATGATTGATTATATAATATAAATAGATGAGATCAAATTACACTTTAAGATTAGTATTATTTATTATTATTATTTAAATAAGTTAGGTGTATTTAAGTTTGATATAAAATCCCACATCATACTTATTTACATGAGTTATTATTATTATTATAAACAGCTTAGAAGAACCTGAGATTATTTAATTATATTTTAAGTTAGAAGTTAGGAATTATTTAGTATTATTAAAGATAATTTATTTCATTTAAAAGTCATAAGAATGCTATAGATGTAGTGGTAAGATGATAAGGTAGTGGTAGTATTCTTATGCCATTGAGACAGTATCTTAGGAGATATTGACTCAGTGTAAATCTGCTTATTATTTTGTAACTTTACTTCACAGTCTCATAATTTTATAAATACTTATTTAATTAGTATAATCTAGAACTATATTGATTTTGATAAGTGATGATAAATTTAATTAAGATATAATAATATAAAAGTATATTAAAGATATATATGCAAATTTTAATCAGCATAATATATACAATAAAGTAAAAAAATTACCCATGAGACTAAAAGATAAAAAAAATATTAATATACATGTTAATCATATTAAATATTGTTGCAATTTATGCATAATGTAATCGACCAGTAATTCTGTAATATGAGAGTAGATAAAATACTAAAGAATGAGATTGCAAAAGAAAAAAAAAAGAAAAGATACTTTTGAACACGAATCAATTTGCTAGTCAAGCTTAAAATAGTAGTTCATAAATTTCAAAGTATTTTGAGATCTTATTAGTTTTATCTGTTCTGAATCAATTTATAATTAAAGTCATAACTGTGGTAAATTGATTCTTCTTTTAATATAAAATAAATATAATATTGTGTACAACCTTGTTTACAAAAGAACAATGGATTTTTTTCCTCTGGGTTCCAAGATTTTAGAATGCTCTACATTATTATTGGTGTTGGCAAGTGACAAAAACATATGTGAATGGTCTATATTATGGTGAATGGTTGGGATGGCAAATGACATAGTCAGGATGTAGAAAGATAACAAAAAGGTACAAAAAAGGTCAATCAAAATTCACATGGTATGCAGTCATTGTTCTGATGTCAATTTCATTCCAGTGTTGATTTCCTGATTTGAAACTGCAAGTTACTTGTTAAAGCAATGTTGAAATGAGCTTTGCAGAAAAAAAGATTTTGCCTTACCACTAATTAAAATTGAAACTCCTATATCAGAAACTATAGGAATGTTTTACTTTATTAGTGGACTAATTACTATGCAAGGCTAAGCAACAAAGTAATCCACCAGTCAGAAGATTCGAAGTATGCAGTCCAATTCAGTAAATGAAGTTGAAGTCTATGAAACTAGATCGCTCTAAGATGCCAATAAAGAAAATAAATGAACTATGCCACTAAATTGCCAATGTCTTATTGATATTCTACATGCATCATGCAGCTATAGTTACAATTCAAGTATTCCGCATGTAAATTACATGGGAAAAATCTAAGCTTCCAAGGAAGATGGCTGTAATTACAGAAAAAAAAATCAGGATTTACTACTTTAAATATTTTTACCAGTAAGATATTCACTTTATAATATTAAAAGGACTTAGACATAAAACTGAAAAGACATTAGTTATTGCGATACATTTTATTTTATATTGCATTTGGAATCACAAATGTAGATTTAAAACTGATATTAACTATCGCGATGTTTCATTTTATATGTATATTTGGAATCACGAGTCTATATTTAAAACTGAAAATATAGTAATTATTATGATATGCTATATTTTATATTTGCATTTGGAATAATGAGTATAGATTTAAAAACTGAAAATATATTAATTGTTGTGACATGATTCATTTTATATCTGCATTTGGGAATCACTAGTATAATAGATAGAACCAACCCACATATGATTTTGTTTCGCTAATAAGCATTATAAATTATTGTTTTGTCATCCATTTGTTTTTATAATTTCATTAAAACGTCAATATATATATATGCTAGTTATAAATCACTCATAACTCTGAGAACGTGCGAATCACTGGGAAATATATTGGAGTGTCACAGTAATTTTGAACAAGGACTGTATTCTCAATAAACTTTTTTTTGAGAAGATTGGGCATCTAGAGTTTTCTTTTTGATTGAAACCTAAAACAAAGAAATTACTGTTAGAAATACTTGTAATTATAAATCCAAACATCATCATCACATTGGGTATTGTTATTTTTAAAATTTTGTTTTATTAGTGGAATTTTATCAACCATTCAATTTATATTATTGCGATATTTATATTTATGTGTACATCTGGAAGATTTACAACATATATGTACAAAGATATCATAATGTATAGGCATGTCGATTTCATTTGATATCTTATATATAGCTTTTGTGCATGTTGGTTGTGGATTCAAACCCGGCTTACACTTTTATCATTACTATATATATATATGTCGAGCTATATTCTTTCATAATTAAACAATATATTTGCACATGCGTAATAGATTAAACTTAGTAAAATATTAAGTAAAAATAGCAAACTTTTAATTCTTTTACATTGGAAGTTATCAAATTATTTATTATCTTATAAAAAAAAAATTTTTTTAAAGTAGATTTAAAAAATGACAATAAGAAATTTAAACTTTCTTTTTTTTTTTATCTGCTTAAAAGAAAAGAGCTTGAACGAGAGAAAGTATATTAAACTACTTACAGCTTTAATACTATAAAATAAAAATCGAGAAATTGATCTTTAGGCAATTTATAACTTTTATAAAGTTCAAAATTTATTGAAGTTTATATGCTTTAAAATCACCAAAATTAATATTTGTAATTATTAGTTTTCACTATTCTCGTAAATAATAACTGCAAATAAACATTATGTTTTGCCTTGTGTGATTAGTATATGGTCAGAATTCAAGGTCTATAGCTTCAACTTCTTAGGAATTTCCAAGCAATAAATCATTTGATTATAACAGTTACATTCTAATTACAATTAAAAAAAGTCGAGTTAGTTTAAAGCTACACATTATATTTATGGTTTATTAAGAATAGATGCACCATGTTATTGGTTTTAAACTTACACCTTGCAATCTTAGAATAGAATTCTTGATAGAACTCTTCTACACATTCCGTGATGTCATCTCTCTTTTTAGCAATAGTTCCATCTTTTTGTCTTATTGCAGAAATAAAATTCCTACCAATACAAAAAATGTTGTTCTATATTTTTGAGACTTTTATTTCCTTCTATTTCTTTTCTTGCTACTTCGCAATTATACTTTCTCATATCATTATCAACTGTTTTTCCATACTATTTTACAAAATTCAAGATATTTTATCCTTCTTAATGCATCATTTATATATATATTCATATTCCTTTTTTCTTCATAAATTTTCTAGTCTCAGTACAAGTTTTACTGGTTAATTGCTGCTTTTTTTACTAGCTATTTTTGTTGCAGTTTTTAAAGGTGTATCAGTTATTTTCCTAAAGATTTGATTCAAATCTGAATCATGTTCAAAATATGTTAATATTTGAAAACTATTTGCAAGTTCCAATTTAAATTTATTAGAAGATTAGGAATATCAATGGTCAGTATTGTTTTTCTTAATAATCTTTATCTCTCTAGTTTTGTATTAATTGATGATCACATTCTGTGTTGAATTTATTAAGAACATTACAATCTTGAAATATGTATTTTGTATTGGTCAAAATATAATCCAATTCTGCTGTATCTTCATTTAGATGCTTCTATATCCATTTTTATTCAATATTTTTCTCAAAAATATAAAGTTTTATTATTTTCTGCAAACTCCACAAGTCTAAGTCCTCTCTCATTTCTATCATCATAACCAAATTTAACTACAGCACTTTCATCTTTTGATTATTTACCAATTCTAGTATTAAATTTCCCATAGCAATTTTAAAATGTTGTTGATCTAATTAAAAGCTTTTTATACATCCATATAAAAATGTTCTACTATTTCTTCAGAATGGGAACTTGTTGGGATCTGAATTATCTGCATTTGGTGTCTTCTATTAAGTTGAATAACTAATCTTGCAATTTTGTTAGATACACCATAAATCTTCACAATGTTGTATTTCCACTTTTCATTTATAATGATCTTGTACTTTCAATATTTGTACCTTTGTAGTATAGTATATGTTCATTTTTTATATCAACTGCTCTTCACCTTGTCTTTTAACTTTATAAAATCCAATAATGTCTCATTTAATATGAGAGTTTTTCTTTTAATTGTTGAATTTTCCTTCATGTTAATCGATAGCTGTAAGTATCTAAATAAAACCATATACTCTTAATTAAATAAGTAAATACTTGAAAAATATTATTTATTATTTGTAAATTTAATAATAAAAATATTCATAAATTATTTTTTACAAAATTAATAATTTAAAAGATAATACATTTAGTTTATTTAGTTATGTTATTTTTATTCTGATTTAAATTATTGTACTATCCGAATTGTTAAGCTTTTTAATAAATGATTAAAACTGATATGTTGGCATACAACAGATTAATAAATAAAAAAATAATTAAACCATTAAACAACGCATGATCACCATTTCTTATGTTTTCTCAAGCATAAGACTCGTCACTGATGAAAGCCACAAACTAGAAACTACTCTGGGAATATTGGATGAGTAGACACCAGATAGGGATTTTATGCACGGGAACCTTCTTGTTTCCATTGATTATTCTCAGTTGCACTGAGTGGGCACTACTGTGTGGATAGTTGATGTTATGCAGAAAATTTGGATAAAGATTTTATGTCAGTATACTTATACAAAGGGTGGGATGATTGTGTTAGGAGAATTGGTGAGTGTAATGGTGGCAAGGAATGGGATAGAAGAATAAAAAAATTGGCAGTTGGATAGATAGAGAACTATTATGGAAAGTAAAAAAAAGTTGAAATATATATGAAGTAAACCGAATATTGGATGTGAAATAATTTATAATAATGGCAACTAGTTCACAGTTTAAGGCTTGAACAGGATCGTTAGCAACAAGGGAGTATACACATAAATGAATAAACTTCGATGATTTAGTCTGCAAGTTATATAAGGAAGACAGGAAAATATTAGACATCTGTTAATTGAATGTAAATGCTTAAAAGCAGAAAGAGTACAAATAATGAAATTGTGAGAAAATAAATATAAACAAAGTGATTATACAGGAAGTGGGTTTTTGGATTTTATGCTGAGATTGGAAAAAGATAAGAGGAGTGGGTTAGATATAAAGGCCATAGAGTGGACAAAGATAATGTTGTGGAAATGGAATGGAGCAGGATAGAAAAGAATATGAAAAAAACTTAGGTGGATAATGGAAAAGGAAGGGAAGGTGGCTAACAGGTTTTTCTGGACATATAGCTGAGAAACTCTGAGAAAGGAGAAGCCATAATCATTCCATCGCATTGTCTCTGGTTTTAAAAAACTAATTCTAAGTAGTTAGTACTATGAATTAAAAATAGTGATATAACAAATTATAAAATAAAATAAAAGTTTTCAAAAGAATTTTCGAATCAGAAAACATAAAGGATACTATTTAAAAAATCTGAAATGAAACTATTTGTTAATAGACATTTTATAATCAATGAGTTAAAATGTTAAAATATATTTATTTTTTATAGCAATAAAGAACTATAATGAACGCTTAGATGTTTAAATATATTTATTTAGTTTTTCTTTTGGAAACCGTTAACTTTTTAACTGATTATTGTATTATATTTGTATTTGTAATAACAATTGTGTTTATTATCTTTAATTTCAAGCTTATTTCTTTTATATAAAAAAAGATAAAACCGTGTTTTATGGTAGTAATTATTTTAACTGATCTGCAGTAACATTTAGCTAATACGTGTCTGATTTGTTTTAGAAATAATCATTAACTTATTTTATTGACTCCTTAGATATTTAAAGACCCTCAAAAAGAGCGCGGATAGATATTTTAATGGAAATTAAATGATTTATTAGATCTAATCCAGTCGTTTTATTACATTTTAGTCAATGATGAGCCCATAAATTAAAATTGACTTTTAGATTAAAGCAAAAACAAAAATCCAAAATCAGCTGTTGATATAGTATATATAATCTGTGTATTAATGCCTTCTTAGCTTAGTGATAAGCATATTCGCTTAGAATCACTTTAATCTCAGATTCCAATTTAGATAAAAAGAAAACTCGAATTCTTTACTTCAGATAGTCAAATAATCTGGCTACACAATTATTTGTTAGTAAAGAATAACTTAGCTTTTACTACATAAAATACTCTAGTGGAAAATTATGTCTGCTCTTATAAATACTGAGTTCTAGTTCATCAATGTTTATCACCCTATCATCCAATAATCTACTTTTACTACAATCGTTATACTTTCAAAATTAAACTTAGTGAGACAAATTATCTAAAACAAATAATCTACTATATATAAAAGTGTTTAATAAAAATAAATGAAATAATTATATTTTAAATAAATAAATGTAAATATTTTTTATTTGTCGATTCAGAAGTTAAGGATTGTCATTAATTTAAAAGATCAATGCTCTTAATGCTCGAATTTGGATTGTCATTCTAACTAATCATGGTAATTTTATGTACGCAGTCTACAATATTGTTAAGTATATCAAAATAATAATAATAATAATAATAATAATAATAATAATAATTCAGTACAAAATATTTTTAGTTTAATTTTATTATTTAAAACAATGAGAGAAATGCTATATTTAAAATATTCATTCAACAGGGATTATTACAATAAAGATATCAAACTTCATACACTCACAATTATGACGTCATTCAGTTCACATAAATGCCCTTAACGATTATTATTATTCATTTACTAGTCTAGAAATTATATTATTTTTAGCTTTAAATTTTACTTAAGGTTAAAACATTTATTAATATTTAATACATCCACATAAAATACTAAATTCAATTTTATTCCTTTTTTCTTTTATATAATATCTTAAATATATTCCTATAATGTATATCAAAAGTACATATGTACAAATACTTTTTTGTAATCTAAATGTTTATCTACATTAATGTGCTATACAATAAATATTATTTATTAATAATCAAATCTATTAACTTGTTACTTTTATTATTTTAATCAGATTGTCTATAGAATTTTATACAATAATGGTAAAAACTTCAGCATAATTTCTTAAGCAACTTAAACTCTGGAAAAGACAAATGTATATATTGCTTATAACAGTTCTTTCATATACACTTTAATGCAAACAAATTTTCTTAAAAACTTCTTTATTTTCCTTACAGTTTCGACTGTCCAGCAGTCTTCATCAACTGTAAGGAAAATAAAGAAGTTTTTAAGAAAATTTGTTTGCATTGAAGTGTATATAAAAGAACTCTTATAAGCAATATATATATATGAATATATGCAAAGAAGGTGAAAGAGAAGAATAACAGAAAAGACAAATGTTTGCAATTAATTTTCTAATAATATACAAGTATGCTATGGAATGCCAAATACAAAGTACCAAAGTTGAGTATAATGTTTTAATCTATAGAGATTAATAAAATTTCAATTGTATAGTAAAAATAATTGATACTGAGTTTTACCTTTTCCTTTTAGTAATCTTCACAGTATCTGTACTTTTTTTCTTATCTTTATAATATTTCATCTATCTTGGTATGTTTCCCCCTTGTTTTATTTGACTTCTTAATATTTTTATTCAAAACAGTAAGATAAGATAATCATAAAAGTTAGCCATAGTCATGACAATTGCAACAAATTATTTCATATTTCAAGAAAGAAGCAGCAATGAATCATCCCTGATAAAATACTGAAATAGTTTGGTTGCAAAACATAGTTTATATATACATGAATATCAAATACACTATTCAAATTTACTATAACCTGAAACCAGCTAATTAAGAGCAAGTCCTTTCCTTACTAAATCTATTCAATAATAATAAAATACAAAGGCAGTACATTTACTTTTACCACCATCACTGTCTGTTAAGTCTGATGGCTCTTAAGGCACTGAAAATATTAATAAGATCAGGGGGATCTATTATTAACCTTTGGAGCTGAGTTCTTATAAGATGCCCCCTACTGGTCTTATTCACTACTTCACTCTTGTGTCACAGTTACCTCAAAGATGATAAAGAAGAGCATATGTTGCTTTTGTAAACTTTTTATACTTTCATTCCTTTTGTTTTCTGGATTAATTAAGCTCATTGGGGAAATCCAGATCGTGGGTGTATTATCAGTTTTATCTGGCCTGTGTAAATTTAATTAGTATTTTAACTCATACTAATTAAATTTCCTTCATTATCTGATTATTTATATTTTTCTTCTGATAATAATTAATGTATTCAATACATTTGAAGATGACAGTTGTATAACTTTTTGGAATAAAATCTCAACAAGCAAAAGCAAAATCTGCAAGAGTTCTCCCAAGAGAAATCTGAATGAAATTTCCAAAAGGGAAATCTGAATGCCAGCAAGAAAACTCTAAATGCCAAGTCCAGAACATGACTGAGCAAGAAAAGAAGGCAAGGGAAAAATTAAGACGTACATCTCGGCATTGCAAAAATCGAAACCGTCAATATAAATTCAGGAAAGGAAACCAAGCATGGCTAAGAGACCTTAGGCCAAGTAGTATAGTGCAGAGAGAAGTAAAAAAGTTTTTTCCGATATATAAAGGCCCTCACACATTAAAAAAGAAGTGTGGAATAAGTGTTTTGTTTTGGAAAAATAATCTCGGCCTAAAAAGAGACTATAATATTAGAAACAGAAACTTAAAACCTTATGTACCACTGGACCCCGGAAAATTTAAAAAGTACAAAGATAAATATAACTTGTTGGACTAAAAACAACATGGACTCGATTTAAGATACAGAAGATTGAATTATGGATAAACCGTTAGTTATATAGTAAAAGAAAGAAAGACTGTTAGTCAGCAACAAATTAAATATTACAGCAAATAAAGAGTAGGCTTGAACTCACCTGGCACAAAATTTTTACCTCTGACCTGAAGCAACAGCATTTTTTTAACATTTTTTTTGCTCACTAACTATTGGGAAATGAAGCAATAGATCTGAAGTCCGATCCATGCTTCACAGCCTTCTATAAACTTGGTTAGTATTATAGATCTGAATTAAGTTTATAGTCCAATATCAGCAGGGTTTTGCATTAAAGCTAAAATTAATTACATTTATATAATTTGTATTGCATTTAAATATTTTGTTAAATAAATTCCATTCTAAGATTAGATTTCTGTTAATAAAAATTACTTGTAAAATCTATTAGTCAAACATATATATACGTCAAGCATATATATATGAGTTAATGCAAAATTCTGCTGAAATAAAATGCTTATATTATTAAAAGAAATATATATTTTTTTGTTAAAATCTTGTTAAAATATGGCGTATGATTTATTTTGAGATAAGCCCACCAACATTTTCTAAAAAAATGTATGTCTGTAATTAGTTAGCCCATTCAAGGCAAATTAAAGATGGCTTTCTTTCTTTTTTAATTAATAAAATTCAAACTTTAAAGAAAGAAATGTAGAATAAAAAGTAAGTTATTTTTAGAAAATGTTGCCTTGAAACAAAGAAGCATGTGGGTGGGCTTATCAAGATCTAAGATCATACAAACAATAGAAGGTAACTTACAAAAAGTTATAAATAGGAGAGTGAACAAAAGACTTGGCATTCAGAGTTTTCTTGCTGGCATTCAGATTTCCCTTTTGGAAATTTCATTCAGATTTCTCTTGGGAGAACTCTTGCAGATTTTGCTTTTGCTTGTTGAGATTTTATTCCAAAAAGTTATACAACTGTTGTCTTCAAAATTCATGGAGAAGTTTGAACATGCTCAAGCTAAAAGTCATATGAATTTGATGGATTCTACTATGCTTGGCTAGGCAAATAAATAGCTTTGCCTATCGCCGAGGTTCCTAAATACCATCCAAAATGCCGTAGTATCCACCTAATAGTGATCTGAACTCTGTGCCATGTCTGTAGGACTTTTTGTGAAACCATGCTATATATTTCCATTTTCCTTGTCCGGAAAAATACCTATCGATGGTCGGATCAAGCCACGATGATGCCCAACAGGAACAAGGAACCAGGACAGTAATCATATCTCTCCTCCATTGAACTATTTACTTTCTACCCTTTTTTGTACATACCTTTTTTAAGCGCTTATTTGAATTATATTTCTGAAATGTATTTAATTATATTTGTTATGTAACCATTTTTATTAGATTAATATTAGATATATATTGTGTGATCATCTATCTATATATTTAACCCTTTTTCCTTCGCTATTCTTCATTACTAACATATATATATTGTAGTCCATTGCGGTTAAGTTTAAAAGTTAATTTTTTCATTTAAAATCTCCAATTTTATTTATGTTTCTAAATTCCATACCAGTAAGTTTCCTTTGTTTGCCAAGTTGATCTCCTCGATAATGCCTCTTTTGTCCACCAGTAGCTTATTATGTATATATGATTTAGCTATATATGTTTTAAATAATTTTTAAACTGTCTGTTTTTAGTGCAAAGCAATTAAAAAATGCTTTGCAAAAGATTTTTACTATTGTACTTTATCGAGGAGATTCAAGTTGACAATTTTATTAAAATTGGGAAGAAAAGACTTAGACCGCAAAAATATTATATTGTTTAATCTGTTTTTTGTCTAATTAGTTTGTTTCATTAACTTAAGGGAATAGCGGAGGCCATTAAGTCATTATTAATATTTTAAAGCCACTAATTAAACATATTATTTAACTATAAAAAAGCTTCAGTTTTCTAATTTTATTTTAATGTTTTATTGTTACTTTTCCAATGATCCAGGCACGCAAAACACACATTTCTTAGTACTTTTGCACATTTAACTATTTAGCTCCATAGGTATTCCCATCCATGTCTCTACCTCTGTTGCTAAGCTTTGTGGCCAGTGAGAAAATAATTTATGTGTGTCTCAGATAATGTTGTTTGTTTGTAATTAGCCTCAAGAATAGGTAAATAGGGCAGAGGTCATAGTATTCTTGATTTAATATCTCATGTATGGATGGTCTCGAGGTACTTTCACCTAGTATTTGAACTGGGTTAAACCAACATACATCATCTGACTGTCAATTTGAATTAATCTTATTTTGGCTATTTATTATTTATTTATTCTATTTATATTCTTTATGTATATTAATTTCATAACTTATTAAAATACATATATTTCAAAAATCAAAATTTGTATTTAAACTATCATTAAAATTCAGAACCATGCTATGTGGCAGCTGTTTGACAGAATGTCATAATCAATATTATTACTGTTTTCATTTTAATATTACTTTAAGTTTCTTGACTTGTACTTTTTAAAATGAAGCATATTTTTAAAAAAATCTAAGTATAAATATTTTTTAATAATTATTGTGAAAATATTTTGTAAAGTAATTACAAATATTTAAATATACTAAAATTATGCATTTCCCTCTCTTTTTTCATTGAGAATAAAAAAGGTTCCTAACACTCATCAAAGATTCAACTGATTGATAACAAGCTTTTGGTAGCTTACTTGGATGTTTTTTCTGCAGACCACTCTGTGCATTACTGCAATCTTTAGACGTTTTTGCAACTAATAAATCAATATTCATGTTTATTCAAGTTTTTATTTAAAAATGGATATAAATAGTGGTAAAAAAGGCCAAAAATGGATTTAAAACCATAACACAACAATTACATCACAGTATTTCAAGAAAAATCAAGTATAAATATCATCAGATTTTTAATCGAGTTCCAAATCAGATATCAGCCTGTAAAATAGAATTATTTAAATTTTTAAACACAAAATTCTCAATCTGTTATAGTCATGTGTTAGTACTCTTTATCTTTATAGTTGTAAAAAGACTTTTTATTAAACTATTATCTTTGCCTGTAAAATTGGATTTATTTAAGCTTCTAAGTAACGTTGTAGTCATATGTCTATACTCCTTGTCTATGTTAAGATTTTAGACCAGAGTAAAAAGTGAAAGAATCCACTTTTATCTATTGAAGTTTTTTCAACAGCAGATTGTAGATTTCTATTCATTTATTAAACTCTGGTTGCTATCATGGAAATTATACATATTGTAAGTATAAACCTAAATAGAAGATGGATTTATTCTATTCTTAATTCTTTGCTACCATACAAAAATATTATATTCATAGTCTGATAAACAATGGTTTTCTCCCTTTAATTGCATATACCATAAGCTGTGAGAATTCCATGTATACAATTATTAACTTTTATTTGATTATTATAACAAGATTATTACTTTATTTAAATTTCTATTAGTGTTGGCAAGAATAGGCTTATAAGCATCAAAAAATTAAAGAATAGATGGATCTATCCTATTCTTGATTTTTTGCTGTTATTTATTTATAGCCTAAGAGAGATTTTCTTTCTTATTATGTACATACATTAAATTATGCAAATATATTATATATCAAATTGATCCTGTAGTTGAGACAGTTAGACAGCGAGAAATTAAAATAAACAATAAAATTAAATATATTTTAATATATACAGTAAAAATATTTATTTTTATTTTAATATGTATTTTTACTTATTACATTTATTCCTATGGTCAGTAAACCACTTTAAATAAACATTTTTTTAGTAATTTTAGAATTGATATTTTTAAAGCTTTCTTCAGGCGTTAAAATTGTTAGCCGGAAATTGCAATATATATATATATAGACACATTATAAATTTGTAATTGTGTAAATGTGTATAGATAATATAGTTAGTATTATATCAACTTCGTTACTATCATTGGTTTAATTCGCTAAACAGCTGTGAATATTTAAAATGAATTTATTTTAATTTAATTAAGTAATCTTTCAATAATTAATTAAATGATCTGTCATTGAAATATGTTGATTACACATCTTATTAAAACATTATCAAATGCAAACAATTATAACTATTATTATTTTGTTTGGATTCTTTAATATTTTTAATACCCTGAAGCTTTGTACCGAATTTGAAATCAATTATAGATCCGAGTTATCGAATGATATATGTTTGTGATTTTGCTCAAATGTTAAATGTATTATTTTTACTTTAATGAGAGTATATCTTTAAAACATTAACTCGTGGTGTAATATTAAAACTCTTTTTAATAAATGAAAAGTTGAGATAAACTACTTGTTTTTAATTATTTATCGTGGTGGTTGTGTTTTTCACCTATACTATTTATGGCAATAGAAAAAAAAAAGATTAAATAGATTTAAAAATAAAAAAGTATTATTTTTCACATCATAATTTATCATCTGCTTTGTTAAATTATTAAGACCTTTTTTTTTTTTGCTAGATAACATTTATATGTCAAATGATATTCAAACCTAAATAAATTTAAAAATTACTATAAAAAATTAATATAGTCAAACTTTAGTTCGTAATAAAAAGTTAATACTTATTTTTTTTTGCTGAAAACTAAGTTGTATTTTTTATCTAAAAAAGCCATTTATTTAGCATATGAACTTTATATATATATATAGCTAAATATTCATGAACACTATAAAAGAATCTGAAAACCTTAACTAGAAGACAAGTTCTCTAGAGCTTTATTATGCTTTTTAATTCTGCCAATATATCTATAAATTGAATAATTGTTAACTATGAAGCTTATGTTACGGTTTATGTTGATGCAAGATGAGGGTATTTATGTAAAATGTAATTATGTAAGATTGATATGTTTGTTACTGTTTATGTTAATGTAAGATGAAGCTATTTATGTAATTGAGATTTATTTATAAATATGTATTTCATGTTGGTGTTGCAGATCCTTGAAAATGACTGTAAGAAGATAAAAACAGTTGAAACGTTGGAGTTGGTATTATGTAAATGTATATATATATGTTCAGTATTGATATAGAAAATAAAGTTTTTGAAAAGAAAAAGGAGAATTTTTTTTAATTTGTTGATATTAACTATGAAGGTAATAGTTTACTGGTGATCACAATTATCATAAACTTTTGTGTTTGACTTTTGAAACTGATAACAACTGTCAATGAGACCGTTTTTTTTTTATATTATCTTATAAAAAGCATACATGTACATGAAAAACTAATGTCTCTATTTGTAAATCAGAAAAATCTTATGACAAACTTTTAGATAGCATTAGATAGCAAATTATACACAAAGAATTGTTTTATAAAACTCTTTTGCAAGTCAATATGTGTTTGAATGTAACAGATATTAAAGTATATTAATTTGAAATATTTTATATGTTACTAATGTAACAGGCTGGGGGATTACTCAGGAGAAAAGGGGAATGCATTTTACTATGGTCGGACTTTGGGTCTTTGGATAGGATGCAAATGAATACATGATAAAATACATAACAAACTCAGGGAGTAATTGCTTTCTATTTAAATTTTGGTTAGTCCATCCATTTATCACCTTTTTCTGGCTGCATTATGCCACAGTATTCAAACTCAGGGAGTAATTGCTTTCGACTCTCTTAACAGGGAATAAAATTACATTGATTAGTAATGCTCATATCTCTCTACTGATGATGGTTGATCATTTAAATTCATTTAATATATTTTTGTATCATTGCATATATAATGAGGTGGATGTGTGGATGCATGTATTTAATATTATCACATCAATTGGCATTACCTAATATATTTGTGATTTTAATAATAAAAATAATAATGATAAGTGAGATGATAATGATGAGCAAGATCAAATAAGATAAGTTCTTTAACACTTATCAATTGCAAAAAATATATATAAAGAAAATAAATAAAACACAATGGTTCAACAATTCTAAATTATATAATGGAGTAAGTATGTCAAGGATGAGCTTCTACAATATTAAAAATTAAAATAATGAAAATCCTTCTCCCTAAACCCATGGTTGAAATTCACTTCTTGGCAGCAAATTATTTTCAAAGATATAATAATATTTACATGATCGCGAATCTAACTGGCTGAATCATTCCTATTTATAGTCTCATTTAAGTGATACTCATTGTCCAACTCATGTTGGCCATGGTAAATCTTCTTGGGAACCCCTCTACTCATAGGTGTTTTAAGATTGATAGACAATAAGCTTTCCCATAAGAGTGTTAATCAACTATAAAAAAAAAAAAGAAGAATCATGTAACAGATATTAGTTAATAATAAATAATTAATATAAAATCTGTCTGTATCTACTGTGTGTAATTAATATAGGATATAACCAAAATCTTACCTTGTGTTTTATCTCACATTACTATGTCACTGTCAAGTTGATGGAAGGGTAAGTCAACTTAGATTTTATTCAATAATACAATAGATATTCATTCCCCACCTTTTATATTTTTAAAATGAATTTTCCAGAACTTCAAAAATTTTTTCTGCCAATTGAGGAAATGAAAATAAAAAAGTAACAATAATAAAGATTAAAAAAAAGAAATCAAAATTTTCAATCAATCACATTAGTTAAAATGATTGATGAAACTGCTGGGAATGTCCTTCGCATTATTAGTCTATCATTTTCAAAATTATCCTTTCTGGATAAAGATAGAATACTGTTCCCTCAAATAATGGCATCTTCATGCTTGGAAAGATGATATAGTGATTTTGTCCAGATGATTTACTTTGGGTTATGTGTAGGCATTTTATAAAAGATGGTGGATGTTCTTCAGGTTTTGCAGTAATAAACAGATGAAGTCTCTATGCTTTCATTGCTCTGGTGATGATGTTCAATCACCCTATAGTATTTTTTTATAGCTGGAATGCATTATATAATTATGAATATATATATATATATATATATATATATATATATATATATATATATATTGTGACCATCTGAATGGGCACAAGGAATTGAGATGCTTTGTATCTGCATCGAATAGCTATATTATATTTTTTTAAAAAATGAAATAGCCTTAGAATTTTAAATTTTTTTGCTGGAAATTGTTTAAAGCTTATATATGGATTGCTTATGCAGTTGATAGACCACTTTATAAGTATTCATTATTATTATTGTGGTTAATGAAGTATTTAATGCCAGAGAGAGGGGTTGTTATTATAGGAATTGGTATATTTGGGCAGGAAAATGCAAAGTTGTTTTATGTTAGTGTAATATTTGGTTGAATGGTTTCAAAATCCTTTATTCATTAATACTTATCCTTTTGTCAACAATTAATAGTCATTTCAATTATATTTAGTTAGGATAGTTTAATATTTAAGTTGCAGTACATGTGCATGCATATATATCTGTATTATGTTTCATTTCATTTTCATCTTTTAGTAACAGCAAACAATAGTACATATACAATAAAAACATTTAAATTACAGTAATTATCTTAAATAATTTAACAAATATATATTTCTTTCCAATGATTAATAGATAGTTGAATCAATGAATTATTTTACAAATTAAATAAATTATTAATCATTTTTGTTTAATAGTTAATTAATATTCATTTTTCTTTCAAGTTTGTAAAAGCTATTTATTTATTTTATTATTATTTTTGTCTTGATTTAAGTCTAAAATCAAAATGTTTTTTTTTTTAGAAAAGTTTTTTTTTTTAATATGTAATTAGCTTAGATAGAAAAAGAAGCATGGGAGTAACCTTGTTAAGGGAAATGACCTTTTTGCTAAAGAGAGCTATTTAACAAAGATCTCCAGTGAAAAATTTGCATATTATGTAATGTAATTGTAGCCAGTAAACAGTGGCTCATTATTGTGAAAATTAAAAACCAGTTGCTGAAGTCAAATTGATTTTAAAAAAGACTTTGGAGTAAAACTTTGAAAGGATCTTAAGAAATTCATTGTGGGAAAAGTTAACTAGAATGGAATTCTAAATTTTAAAAAGGTACACGGATTATTTTGCTCTCCTCGATTTAAACGTTTTGAATTAACCACTTCATAACTATTGCTCTTTTAAAAATGTATGTTGATAATGTCCAGTCTACACTACTTCATTTAATTGTCATTTTAAATAAGAATAAATTGCATGAATATTATTGTTGTATCACTAACCAACGTGTGTATTTTAATATATCTGGAAAATGCATGCAGAACTATTTTACAGAATATATTTTAATTCTTCACTATTTTCCGTGTTGTGTTTTTGTGTGGATTAAACATAAAATTAAGGATATGCATATTTTTATAAATCATGCCATGTTTAAATTCATCATAAAGAGATAACAGTATTTATTTATCTGGTATTTCTGGAAATAATACGTATTTTAAATGAAGGAAATAAAATGTGAGTTACTTCAAATTAAGTATTTGCTTAAATCGAATGGAAGAATAGAAATGCGGGTAA
Source organism: Epiperipatus broadwayi (assembly GCA_028023455.1). Lineage (NCBI taxonomy): Eukaryota > Metazoa > Onychophora > Udeonychophora > Euonychophora > Peripatidae > Epiperipatus > Epiperipatus broadwayi. The sequence continues at coordinate 2,909,457 of JAQFVV010006267.1, read as the reverse complement.
TTTTTGTTTTCTTCGATAAAGATGGAATATAAAACAAAGTATTATTAATTGTGGAATTACTAAGGAACCATGGTACCTTAATTGACATGCATATAATAGACTATAAAGTGTTAAATGCTATTCAAAAAAACTACTGAGAATAATGGTGTATTTAATTTAGCACTACAATGGAGAATGTCTTATATTTTCAGTATAATAAAGGAGAAATTAATTGCTTGTGTGTGTGATTTGGTACCTCAAATAGATATGCTATGAACACTGGAGGTACTGGGTCAGATTTAAGTTATGATTATATTTTTAAGTTATTCTGCAGAAGTTTATTTTATTTAAATTCAGTTTGGAATGTGTCCCATATTGTTTCATAAACCCGGAGCAGAGCTTTGCAAGTGAAATTTTATTTTATTACAAAACAAATAACTTTGTTTCTTTATTTTTTTTTATTGCTTGTCATTATTAATGTATATTATTGATAATAGGCTTACTTATTATATTTTATTGATAATTTGGGCTATTTTGACCTTCAAGACCATCTCTGAAGTGTATCCAAATGAGGAATACGCTGGTAAAAATTGATTGTGTACAAATAGGTCTTATTGTTCTTTTACGAAGGTTAAAGAAAGAAATATTTTTTTAAATATATTATTAGAGAGGTTTATATTTATTTTGTATACTTTATTATCTCAAAGTGAGAATTTTGTTCTTTTTGTCAATCAACGAACGTATAATAGAAATAGTTTGCTAGATATGAAAGAAAGTTCATTCGTAATAATTATAACCATTGAATTTTAAAAAGTAACCTAAAGTTTATTCTGAATTAAAAGTTATACCTTGATGCAATATTTAATTACCATGTTGCCTGCATAGTGTGTAATTTAGAGTTAATTTTATATATACTTTTATTCGTGGGTGTGTGTCTGTTTTGCACAATTATGACATTTGTTTGATAAAGTTCAGTTTGTGAATATTTTTATGTATAAATTTCGGATGCTGTCATATTCTACTGAGTGGAACAGATTAGTATGTTATCTGTATGTATTTATCTGCCAGCTTGTATTTATAATGTTCAATATTTGGAAGAGCTTTGAGAATGGAAAGAAATCTGATTGCATTATAATGCTTGTAGGGATAAAAGATTTTGCTTATTTAGTATATGTTTTTCCATGAGTAGAGCCTAGTTTATAATATATGTGTATGATTAAATGATATTTTTTGAAGTTAAGCGATGTTTTCTTAGAGCCCTGGTGATGAGGAAGAAGTTCCCACCAGTAGTGTATTTAGAAGTAGATGAATTATTGTTGAAGTATGATTAAATGATGTTTAGGAAGTTATGTGACATTTTTCTTATATTCTTGGTGATGAGGAAAAGATTCCCCACCAACAGTGTATTTAAAATCAGATGAATTATTATAGAAGTGTTCAGTAAGAGTTTATCTGCTCCTCATGTAGATTTCCCTTATAACATATAGTCTGTATAATCATGAAAATATAGCTCTGTGTTAATTAATATGTGGCCAGATAAATTGTTAAATTAATTCATGACGTAATATTAGTGTCTTATTTTATTGATGAAGTATGACATTATCCAAAATAAAGTAATTGTATGATATTTTCTTGATGAATGGAGAATTTGTAGTCAAGATTATTTTCTATCATTGTTGCTTGACACACACACACACATGCATAATATAAATAATACCGTGTATATAAAGTATAGAGTTATTAAAATTAAAATGAGAAATAAATATTTTGAAATACATTACATTTATTTAAATAGAAGTATAAAGTTATTGAGATTAAAAATGGGAAATAAATATTTTAAACTACAGTGTATTTATTTAAATAAAGGTTATAAATCATCAAATCATCAGAATGAACATGATTTTGTTGCTATGCATGAAAGGTATTCGTAATTGAAAGTGATTATTTAGTCAATTAGAGAAAGTTGCTTGGTTGAGAGCCAAATATAATTAATTTGATTTATTTTATTAATCAATGGTAATATCCTCTCAAAAGTATTTTTTTGTGTGTGTTAATAATATAACATGTTGTTTATTTAGTGTCATGTAGATGAAACATGTAGGCAAAGCATGTGTTCGAAGTCAGAATATTTAAGTTTTGTTGTTAATTTGCTTTGATAATAGGGATAACCCCAAACTGATGCTTAAAGTTTATTTGATAATTTAAAAATCTATAGGACAAGTAGTCCAATTGTAAATATCATGTTAAACTAAATTTATTTTATTGTAATAAATGATTTATTTTATTTGTTTAAAATCTTAAAACTGTGTCTGGAGTTATTATTGTATACATTCATGTTTTCCATTTCCACATCTCCACATTTCATAAATCTATTATAAAATAGATATATTATTTTAGAGTTATAATATTAAATCTGCTGGTGTCTGACAGTATTGTCTTTTAATCCAAACATTATAAGGAACATTTGCAATTGGATAAAAGTATTAGAAAGGTTGCCAAGTTAGTATATTTGTTAGATGATGATATGAAATTAAAATACCCTATTTCTGTCATTATCTTATTATTGAAACACAGTAAAAATATTTTAGTCAATTTGTTTCATTACATTTTTATCATACTTTAGAATTATAATTTATGGGCCAATGTAGTTTATTTAATTCAACTGTGTTTGTTAAATTCCCTGAGATCTTATTGTTTATTTCTTGATTGACAGTAAAGTAGATGTTTAGATTGTGATATGCCAAGTCATAGAATTGTTTAGTATTATAATTATAGCAAGCTGATATATGTTATATTTGGATGAAGGAAGAAATTAAGTTTAAAGTATATTTTAATAGACTGTACCAATAAACATTATGATTCTTTATCATACAATTAATTAACAAAGGAATTTACATTATGTTAAATGTTTTATAATATTTCTTCTTTTATTTATTTATCATCATATATCTTATGAACTGCCTATAGCCTCCCACTGAGCTGAGCTGAACATAAACTTAAATATAGAGTCTCAATAATAGTTTTGTATTATATATCTTGTTATATTGTTCTATTCATTAATAGAACTGACACCTGGGCATTTTCCTCATGTAATGTATATGAGCAGTGTTGGGAGTGTAGGGTTATAATATATATATATATATTGTCCAGTCAAAACAGTATGCTCACTTAACAAGATTCAAATCCTAAGCAAGAGTACCTCGAATCCGATCATGTTTGAGATACACAGGTCAGGAGCAATCCTGAATTCTAACCTATTTGTCTATTCTTTGAATCTCTGACCCAATGAACATCCATTCTGATGATACAATACAATTATTTTGTTCCAGGCCCAGAAGCAAAATGGTAGAGCATAAGATCAGATTGATGATGATGATCGAGATAAGAGTAGGCCAGGAATTGCATTTTATGAAAGTTATATTTATTAATGCTAAGTTATTAGCTGAAGGAAATAGTTCTAAATACTAATTAGAAAATAATAATTCAACAACAAACTAGGATTTACATGAAATATATATTTAATAACATATTGAGAAAACATATATATATATATATATTTCTTTAGAATTAAATAATGGAAAATATGCTATTTTAGATTCTGATCCTGGTAAAAAAATAAAATCTAAATTAATTAAGATTATGAAAGTTATGGAAAATAAAAAGATTTTTGATAGAGCTACTTATTTAAATTGTTACCCTAGTGATTTTGTGGCTCCAAAGGTTTTCTTTAATTTGAAGTCTCATAAAGATAATTTTCCTTTGAGATGTATTTTTGATTTTACAGGAGGAATTGTTGATAAAATATCAAAATTTATTATAAGATATTTTAAGGATTACATAAAACTGGGTCAATTTTGTGTTTCTTCTTCCTTTGAAGCTTTTAAGAAAATAAATGGTTTTGTTTTGGATGATGATTGTGTTTTTGGTAGTTTAGACATTGAAAATATGTACCAATCGGTTAATAGATTAAAAAGTATTGATGTTTTTCTTTCAATTTTAAAAAAAATTAGAATGTTTTCTGCAGATAAGATTAAGGTTTTTCATGATTTGCTTTTGCTGTTAGAGGATTCAATGTATTTTATGTCTAATGATGTGTTTTATAAGATTAGAGAAGGTTGGGTTATTGGTTATGTCATTTCTCCATTGATGTGTGCTGTCTATATTGATTATTTGGAGTGTAGTATTATTAATATGTTTTCAGGTTCTATTAAATTATTTGTTAGGTATGTTGATGATTGTTTGTTTGTTATTCAGAAAGAGAAATTAGAAGAGTTTTTATGTGGATTGAATGGTTTTGATTCTAATATTAAGTTTACAATTGAGGGGGGTGGTTTTGATTTTGTAAAATTAAAGTTTTTAGATTTAAATGTTGAGAAGGTTAATGATGTTTTGTTTTGTAGTCATTTTATAAAACCTAAAAATTTGAGAAATATGATTAGGCCTGATAGTTATCAGCCTTTTATACATAAAAAATGTCTTTGTTGAATTTTTGTTGTCGGAATAGAAGGCTTAATAATTTTAATAATGATGCTGATATTCAAAAAGTCAATTTGCTGCTGAATATGTAGAATTGGGTTATAGTCATGATTTTATTAAAAAAGTGGTATTTAATAATAATGTTTATAGTCGTGATTTGGATGATAAGAATTTTGTTGGTAAGGATGATGATTATATGTCTTTACCATTTAAAGCATCAATTTATAATTTGGTTTATAGGAATAGTCATTTGTTAGGTGGAAAGAAGGTTGCATGGAGGAAAGGTTCTGATTTGAATTCATTACTTAATGGTTCAAAGCAGTCTATTGATAGTAGGTCTATTCCTGGTATTGTTTATAAAATTCCATGTAGTTGTGGTAAATTTTATGTAGGCCAGAGTAAATTTAGCCTTAAGGAAAGGGTTAAGGTTCATATAAGTAGAGTTAAACATAGGTATCTTAACTCAGCTTTATATATTCATGAATTGAATACAGGTCATAGAATATTGTTTGACAATGCTTCGGTTATTTTTTATGAAAAGAATGAGTTAAAAAGAAGAATAAAGGAGACTTTGATGATAAAACTCCTTGATTCTGAGGCTATCAATCTTATGAAGACTTCTTTTGATATTAAGGGAAGGTGGAGTTTGAAATGAATTATGGGAAGGTTTGTTTGTTTGTTATATATATGTTTTCCTTTAGGTTGATTTTCACTTGAGAAGGTCTATTTGTAGTAGATGAAACCATGGTTGTGTAAGGATTTTGGTAAAATTTTGAATTTAATCTAGTACTGTATTGTTTTATGGTTTGATTTTTATATATATATATATATATATTACAAAACTGTTTCACGCTTGAAGTGATATTATACATTTGCAAAACTTGGGATTTGTTTTTATAAAATCCCCATTACATTAATTATTTAACGAATATAATTTTATGGAGTGGATTATAACTTGTGCAGAGTTAATATTCCAATTTAATAACATTTTACTAACAGAATGTTGTGGATATCTAAAATAAATATAAAAGATCGTGACAGGTTTAGTACTCACTGATTTGATAAATAGTCAAATATACACTTTTAATCACTTATCTACATTATGAAAATCATTATATATATACTTTTATTGGCATTGTTTGGAAAAGATGTCTTTTGAATAAGTATACAAGAAACAAACAATGCACTACATTTACAAAAATACATGATACAAATTGATTTATGTCTATGGGAATCGATAAGTATTTTAAAAGAAAGCAGTTTTAAAATCAAAATACTGATTAATTAGCATGTTGGCACATTTCATGAATCAGTTATTATTTTCAACACCTAACGAAAGGTCAAACAGGCATAAATCCATTAATTAAAACAATAACGATGCTAGCATGTAATAAAGAAATACGGATCTTATGGTACTTTGAATGCTTCATCATTTTAAGACATTTGATATTGAATGAGGGTAATACATCCACCATTTTGACAGGACGGTATTGGATGGAAAGGTTTGGTTTGACGGCCAGAACACAATAAAGATGCTATAAACCTTGCATTCCACATCAAGACGCTATAAACCTCGCATTCCATAGGGAGTAGTGTCCCTGATTACAAACGATTTTGAGAACTAAAGCAATAGAGAAATATATATGTGGAAGTACCATAAGAGAAAGGAAAGGTATGCCAGCAGCAATGTACATGTACAATAAACTTAATATACTATATTCGAAAGCCTGTAAATGGTTTGACTCCTGCGCAATTATATATTTGGATAAAGAATCATTCAGAAAATTATACTAGAAAATAACTTTTTAACTAAGACATTTAACTAACAAAATTGTATATTTAATGTTGATTCCCATATACATATTACAGATAAAATTAGCCCTCCAGACAACAGCAAGAAAGAATGGACTAATTATATTAAGGTTCACGATCTTTTAAAATGAAAATTTAAAGACAAATTCAAATAGTAAAGTGAAATATGCATCCACAATAAAATACTTTAGATAATAAAAAAACGTGAATAACAGATTTAAATATAAACTCAACCTAGTGAACGATTTCTGTTACAGATGAATAAAACTTTACTAATAAATTTAACTGAAGCCACTGCTTCTTTCCTCATTAAACAAAGAAAATAAACCTTTAACAGACTCGCTAGGTTGAACGATATTGGCATATTAAAGAAAATAAGTTTTATATATATATTAAACAAAATAAGTCAAATATTTAATTGAGCCACACAAAACTATATAACATAAATTAAATGTGAAAGGTAAGTTAAAATACGTTATATTAGTAAGGGATTACAGAGAGAGAGTTTAAAAACAGAATTAGCAGAAGCTTATAAATTAATATATAAATTAAAATACAAAGGTTGATTTACATATGACAAATTACAAAAGTATTTACTTATGAAGGCAGCTCTACATAAGGTGAGGTTACCTACGGATAGCAGCATAATGGCAGGCAATCAGGTTGGCAATTATACAGTCATCTTGTACAGGCCAGTCAAATGGATGGAACTTGACAGCATCAGGATAGACAGTTCTCTGAGTGAAAGAGAGAAAGGTACTACTTTTCTACTCACAGTTTATAGCACTGAACTTCTGTTGACTTATTAAAATGTTAGGGTCTTGAAACGCTTTGAAAGTAATTGATAGAAAAACTGAAAGTAACTACTGAACTCAACTGACTAAAAACTCCCTTCTTTTGTTCTATGGCTCCTTTTATACACCCTTTAATCCTGCCCAGAATGCAATCTCAGTTGCTCACAGCTATCTCTGTAATCTTTTGATTAAATAAAAAACACATTTAATTAGTAAAATATTTTTAAAACAGATAAGGCTCAAAATACCATTTGATATAATTTTAAAGATTTGAAAACAATTAATAAAAGAATTTTAATTAATGAAAACAGTCTGACTATAGATAAAGATAATTTCAGTATTTCAAACCTTCCCCATTTTTCTTTGTTGTTACATTCCAATACTTTAATTAAAATACATATATATAAAGATTTACAATTATATAAAGAAAACATCTAATTTTCAGCAATAAATATTAATAAAATTATTGCTTCACTCATATATATATGCATCATGCACATTACTATTTTACTTTACTAAATATTAATTTTTCCTAATTTTTTGGATCATTATGCATACAGTGTGTGGGTGAAGGAGGTTAGTGTAGATGGTGAAGCATGAAGCTCGATGATGTTTAGACATCGACTTCTTCAATATATAATTATGTAAGAATCTTATATATAGTAGCAACTCATTTACATATTACATCTACAGAAATTGCATAATTATCTATAGTTAGCTACAAAATAAAACAAAGTTAAAAAATTATTTGCCTAATGAATAAAATAACTTTTTTGATGTTATTATATAGGAAGTTGTGATAAAAGTTTTTGTTTGTAGTGAACTATTTACAAACAGTTGTACTTCTCCTTACATAAGACATTCTGAGAATGAAGAAAGTCATTGAATCTTGCAGTCCACATGTTGGATTCCACCCAAAATTATCATCTGTAGCAGAAATGCTGTGACTTAGTAAAATTATTAATATAAAGTTTACATATATATCTAAATATAATTTATTTAAATAGTGAATGATTTTATAATCATGAAATCCCAGTTAGTATTGTATTTAAACACTTTTGTGCATGATTAAATTCTACATAATAGATAAAAATATTAAGTTTTATTTTTATAAGCTTTTATTTCTTTCTGATTAAAATTGTGTAACTCAATTTTTATCTAATTCCCAATTTCTGATGTAGTTGAAACTTAGCATACATACTTATTCCTGATGTCAATACAGTTTTTAGAGTTTACAGACAATTTTAGTAAAAAATAGAAAATTATTTAAATTTTTAATTTTATTTGGGATTCAATACTCTTTACAAAACCACAATCTAGTGATAGTTATTCAAGTCTAGACTTTCTTCATTCCTAATTTCTGGAACTACAGAAAATAGAAAAAATATATATCAAAAAATGAAGACATACTTTTATTCACATGAAAGCTGTAAAAATGTAAAAAATAAATACACTAAAGAATAAAAAATATTTTTTTTAGCTTTCATAGTACTCCTCATATTATATGAACCAAGGCATGTATCCATGCTAAAAAATAGCCTGTTTTGAAATTTTGAGCACCAATTATTAATTTGCTGGTTAATATTAAAAATCTATAAAAACTGAAAAAAATTTAATTTTTATTACTTCAATGCACTTTTTTACTTTTTAAATGATTTGTGTAAATAAATGCATTTGTTTAAAAATGTTTATATTTTTTTACCTCAATAGTTTAGTTAATCCTCAACAACTACACCAGTATATGATGTAAATTTTCATATGTCTTAATTTTATAGAATTTTTTTTAATTAAATGAATGATTGTCTCAATTCTTTCCTGGATATATCTGTATTTTGCAAAAGTCTAATTAGTTTGAATTTAACTCATGTAATATAAGTTTTAAGCCACATTTAGAATTTGGTGATATCTTATACTAGTATAATCTAAGTACTAAACAAAAAAAAGTTTATTTTTCCATTTTTTGTGATCTTTGATTTGTCTTATTTACTATTTTATATAAATATTACAATATTCTTGTGAGTAATACTTGCATAATAAAAATAAAATTTATTTCATTATTATTATATAGAAATAATAATTTTTTTTTCCCTAGAAGAAAGCAATCAACCTATCTCTGTTTAAAATTCCACTTTTGCAATATCTGTTTATAATAAACTAATGATTAACTTTTCAAGCTAATGCACATGTGCTTTATGAATCTTAATAATAAATGAATACTTCTCACTTCCAAAACAAGATGAAGTCTTTGAGAAAGAATAGAATGAATCCATCTATTCTTACAACCCAAACGCTTAAGTATGGGCAAATCTTAAGTACTGGAAATGAGAGTGTGAAGATATTAACCAATCACTTTAAATTACTTTTACTACGTCTGAATGAATGACGTCTGTGAAATTTACTAGAATTTATGATACATCATTCTTAAATGAAATTAAACATATATAAATGAGTTATTATTTTTATATAGCACGATGTTTATGAATTGTAATAAACTAATGATCAACTTTTCAAGCTAATGCACATGCGCTTTATGAATCTGTTTGTATTTATTTAATTTTTTAATATCAATATTAGAGTACTTTTTGTAAATAATGATAAAAAATCAAATTTGTAAACATAATTATATCATAAAATAATACTTTTCTTAGCACTATCAAAGACTGATTGTAACATTAGTATTACAAAATCATGTTGAATCCATTCTGACATAATAAATTTGTAACATTATAAACAATTACGAGAGCAATTTAATACTTTAAGTATTTGTAAACATTTTGTGACACTCTGCTACCATATCCCACAAAATCACATGATAACATTAACAAATTTAAATTCTTTTGTCTTATATAAAATAAAATTTGCACACGCATATATATGGGACATACACAAACTAAATGATTAAAAAGTCTTAAAAACATTTTTTTTTAAATTCAGTAAAATTATGGTTTCATTTTGTTGATATTTTAAAAAGAGAAAAAAGTAGAGGAATTATTGTTTTTTGCTTTGAAATTGCTCACCCCTCACTCTTCACTGAAATATAAAAAGAAAGAAAAATGTAAATATTTTTTTCTTCAAATTTTTAAAAAAGCCACTAATGCAATTTTTTTATAATGTCAATTTCAAAAAGTTATTTTTGTTAAAGATTAAAGATAATCTGTGAAATTCTGTTTTAATTGGATCTGGTTTATTTTAAAGATTTAAGTCTTGTTTGTGTTTGGTAAAAGTCTTTTGATAAAAAAAGTAGTTAATTACATTGACTACATTTTCCAAATGCATGTATTTAAATACTGATATCAGTTTTCTGTTTTAATAACAATGCAATCATCTTATGTTTTACTGTTGTTAAAAATACATCTTACCCATAAGGTAGTTTAGACGTAAGAGCTTAATTTCTCTAAAGTTACTATCAACATTCAGAAAGTTTTTATCAGATCTTGTTTTAGTAGTCTGTATCAGTTCAGAGTGTATTAATTTAGTGGCAAGAAAGCCACAGTTAGTGAAATATTCATACCTTTAAAAAAATAATCATCTAGAATAATAAGTCAGATCATCTGCTAAATAGTTTTACAAACTGACTTAAAGGAATAATAACAAGAAAAGCCATTTTATCTTCATATAAAGATGCAAGCTAATGACAAGCCTCCAGAAAGTTACTGTATAATATTACAGGTATTGAAAATGCTAGTTAATATTCAATAACTTTAAAATCTCAAAGCATGTATCTCTTCTGAATTATTTGGAACTCACATTTACAATATTTCAAATCAACTTACTTAACAAAAAATTATTTTTATTTAACACTTCATCTCATTAAAACATTTTCATTTCTCTTCCTGGTGTCAATTTTTGGAATTATTCAACTTTTTTTTTTAATTTTTATTTTATATTAGAATTTAATAAAGTTGCTATGATTTATTAAAAACATAACTTTGCAAATGAAATACACTTTAAAAAAATGTCATTTTTAAAATATAGAAAAAATAATAATAAAGTAATATAAATGACTTATATAATAAAATGGATGAACTTTTTCCTGAATAGTGCCAACAAAGTCAAGACAAACCTATGAAAATTTTTTATGCATGAAATTTATGTGCACATCTGTAAATAGGGATTAAAATCTTATGGATTGGTAATTATTATCTTACCCTAATGTTTGAATTTGTTAACTTATATTCTTAAAAATAAAAAAATGAAAGGGTATTCATGTACCAAAGCACGAAACCATAATCAGGGGTTTGGGGGGGATTCTTGACAGAGATATTTTAAGTGCTGGCTCTGGCTAAGCATTTATCACAAAGCTTGTTGAGGAATTGGCAATCCTCGCTGTTTATAACTTACAAGCTTAAGAGATAGGGTCATGTGATCTATAACTCTTATTTTTACTATTTATTATAGAAATATTGTATAAAAAATAATCATAAATATTTAAATAAACTAAGAAAAAAATATTTTTTCTAAAATTCCCTAAGGCTAAAACATTTCTTGAAATAGCTTCTTATCATATAAGCAGATGAAAACTATTAAGTTGCTGATGTCTGGAGTTTGCATCACAGATAGCAGCAACAGAGTGAAGACAAGTTGAAATCTTAAGAACACTATCTCTAAACATTTTCCAATAACAAAATTTGCGATCATTAATCAACAAGTTAAAAAAAGAAAGAAAAATCTTAATTTAGAAACAAATGACTGCAAAGCAGTGCAATCTCTATAGAACTTTTAACCATTTTTTTTCTCACTAAGTACACATAAACTGAGTTATTTCATGAAATGCTGGAAAAGATAAGCATTTTAATACTTCTTAAATTAAAATGTTAATTTAATTAATTTATATTTAATAATTTTGAAATATTGTTATATATCATCAAATTTGTTGTTATTAATTAAATATTTTTATTCTCAAATGTGTATTATATATGCTATAAATGATTAAGAATTGAACTTATAAGTCCATTGTTTAAACTGAACTCTATAGCATGATTGCAAGGAATGTAAATGTATAAACATGTATAAATTATATGTTGTGTCTAGAGAGTCCAATGTAAATGTTTATTTTTTATAGAGATGTGTGTAAAGTAAAATAATATTTTCATTTTACAATACAATTATAATGCAAGTAGTTAAGGTTATTTGATATTATTTTAATATGGTTAGTATATAATATTTATTTGCTTAAGGTAATGAAATGGTTGATCATGATCGTCCAATCTCTTCTTTTACCAATAGACTGCTTAGAAATCTAATATAGACTACACAAACATACATATATGTATATAGGAGGCTATGATGGTGCCTGCATTCCATTTCAATATAGATATTACTTCAACAAACGCCAACAAAGAGCTATTATATGTTAATTGAGAAACATTGTTTAGCCTCAGGGATTGTTAATTAGTAGTAATTGATAGGTTCCCGGCAACATCAAAAACTAAGCTTATCTCTGTTTATGTGGATAAAAACCTTTTATATCTAATTTTTATTTTACAATATAATTCTGCTCTGAATGTGTAATGTATAAGTCAACTTTTACCTATTTATAAATTGCTAATGATGTATTAAAGCATTTTAATATAAATAACAAGTAATGTTAAAAAGCTTCTCTGTTATAACATTAAAAGGTTAAAGTAAAGAATTCAAAATGTGTAGACAGAATCTTTAAAACTGTCGTTTAAATGTTAATTACCCCATTTTAATTTTAAATTAATTACATGAAATAGAAATTTGGTAAATTTATTTACAATATTAATATTTAGCTCTAAAGCTGTTATCTTATTATATCTTAAGGAATCATATTGTGCTTTGTGTGCATGTACATTTCTGTATATATATGGCTTTTTACCTCCGACTTTAAGAATATTTTTTCAATATATACAATCAAGTCAGACAAAAATAAATCATGGCCCTTATTCCCAGGAGGCTGTAAAGTCACCAACCAAGACAGCGGTTGGTGGCTGAAGGCAGAGGGTGCTAAGAATCCCCTGATTGCAGACTCAGGCTGCCATTTGATGATGACTTTTTATTTAGGTACTTACAACTGCAGATCACTTTCAAGTGAAAGAAGATTGCAAGAGTTAGAAGAAGAACTGTCTTATATTAAATGGGACATTATTGGACTTTGTGAAGTTAGAAGAAAAGATGAAGAAACAATTGATTTAAAAAGGGGACATATACTCTACTATAAAGGCACAAATATTGGAAATACAAGTGGAGTAGGATTCATTATAAATAAAAAATGGAAGACTAACATTGTGGAGATTGATGGTGTCATTATGATGAAGTTATAAAAGATTTTTATATGGATGTACAAAAGGCTTTTGATCAGAGTAAACAACATTTTAAAATTGTTATGGGAGACTTTAATGCTAGAATTGGTAAACAAATGAAAGATGAAAGTGCTGTAGGTAATTTTTGTTATGGTAATACTCTGTTTAGCACAGGTGGCAATACTGTATGGAGAGTTTTGGTTATGGTAATAGAAATGAGAGAGGACATAGACTTGTGGAGTTTGCAAAAAAAGAAAAACTTTATATTATGAATTCTTTTTTTGTTTCGAAATCATGACAAATTATTATTCAAATCAACAAAGCCAAGTTACTAAACTCTAAATAATAATTACCCAAATATATATATATATATATATATATATATATATATAATATATATATATATATATATATATATATATATATATATATAGTATTATTAATACTCAATTATAAGCAAATGGTAATATTAATAGCGTAATATTTAATTTAAATATATAATCTGCAAAGATGATCTTTAGTAAGTCTAAAAAAATAAAATAAATCGTTCTATTTAATGTAATTCAAATATCAATTATGATGAATGCATTTACCAATTTTATAACATCATAAAATTACCATCTTTCTAACTAAATAATAAGTTACAATAACATACATCCAATAAATAGTAGTTTAAAATAATATGCAGGCATCCAACTATAATCACTTTTGTTTACTCTAAATAAAATAATATACTTATATTTTATTAACTATAGAATTAACTCAGGTATAAATTTTTATCCAAAATAACTATTGCATATAACTATTAAAATAGTTAAAGTGATCTTCTAATTAGCTATTAAACATCTAGCTATACCAAATTAATTAATTTATCATCACATAAGATGTATACCTAGCTCAAAAGATAATATATTCTATTTATAATAGAGAAAATAATATCACATGACCACCACTTCTTATGCTTGTGTATAACTGTTGTTAAAACAGGCAAAACTCACTATACATATTGCCACACACAGCAAGCTAGAGTAATTAATAGATGCCAGAAGGCTTGCACATAAAATCCCCATCTAGTGCCTACTCATCCAATATCCCCAGACTAGTTTGTGGCCTTTGTCAGTAAGGAGCCTTGTATCTGAGAGCACTGCACCTAGATCTTAGGATCTAATGCAACCCTTCAGCAGCCACCTTTTATCTCTACGTAACTACAAAACTATGAGTCTTAGCTGAATACACCTTAATGTTTTCAATTCAAGCCCATTAGCTTATATAGTCATATGGGTCTGAACTCAATTCAGCACCCATACATGTCTTTGGTTCTTTAGTAACCATAGACACCACTATCCTATTAGGCAGGATTGGTTTTAAGCCAATAAACATCATATGACCACCACTTCTTATGCTTGTGTATAACAGTTGTTAAAACAGGCAAAACTTACTGATGAAGGCCACAAGCCAGAAACTAGTCTAGAAATATTGGGTGAGTAGGCCCTAGATGGGGATTTTATGCACAAGCCTTCTGTCATCTATTGATTACTCTTGCTTGCTGTGTGTGGCGATATGTATAGTGAGTTTTATCTGTTTTAACAACAGTTATACACAAGCATAAGAAGTGGTGGTCATGTGATGTTTATTGGCTTAAAACCAATTCTGCCTAATAGGATAGGGGTGGCTATCATTATTAAAGAACCAAAGACACCAACATGTATGGGTGCTGAACTGATTTCAGATCCATATGACTATATAAGCTAATGGGCTTGGATTGAAAACATTAAGGTGTTTTCAGTTTTGTAGTTAAGTGGAAATAAAAGGTGGATGCTGGAGGGTTGCATTAGATCCTAAGATCTAGGTGCAGTGCTCTCATATCCAAGGCTCCTCCCTGACAAAGGCCACAAGCCAGAAACTAGTCTGGGAATATTGGATGAGTAGGCAGTAGATGGGGATATTATGCACAAACCTTCTGGCATCTATTGATTACTCATCTTGCTGTGTGTGGCAATACATATAGTGAGTTTTTCCTGTTTTAAGAAAATAATATCTAATGATACATACACTTACCAATCAAACTGTTTGATTTTAGAACTATTTTAGGATTATTTATTACAAAATGTTTGGTGTAAATCAAAACATAACTACTATATATATAAATTTTATTAACCAATAAGTTTAGCATTATTAATTGAAATGGCCACTAAAGCAAGTTTATTTGTTTTAAATGAATTAAAAATTTATTAACAATAATTATAAAAATGATAGATAATAAATGTTTGTGAACTTGAATTAAATACCATGAAATCTATTCTCTATCTAAATTAATATTAATAAAAATAGATGCTTATACAGCAAAATTCACCTATTTAATGCTAATATATGTTATATAAAATTTATGTAAAATGAAAATGTTGCTGTGTAGATATGTTCTAAAAACTGACTTCTTTGTGGTTATACTAAACAACTAAACTAATTTTCTTTTGAGGGTCAAAGCACATTAGCTCTATATCAAATGAATAATCTATGTTCTTGTCTATGCTAAAAAAAATAATAATAATAATTGTACATTAATAAATCATGAGGACATTTGGTTGTATAGATTAAAAGCATTTAATGCAAGAATAGCAATGGTTTGGTGAAAAACAGGAGCTCTTTTTTTATTTTCTGTAATTGTAATTATAAAAATAAAACAAAAATATAAATAAATAAAGAAAAAAAATTACATTAAGTAAATGCTGGTAAAAATTTTGAAGTCAAATTGTATATAAATAAATGTTGGTGTAGAACAGAAAGTATTACTGCCCAGACTTTTCTAGTGAGTAATGCCTCATTTTTGTTCTTTGGAAAAGATTTTTAGAGAGGTCGTTTGTTCCTCAGGAGCTAATTAAAAGCAATTTTACATCAGCCATTATATCATGGCAACCATGGAAAAAAATGTTTTGGTAGACAAAAGTTTATTATATTACTCCATAGAAAATCATTGTAAAAGTCATTATTTCATAGTTTAATAAATTTCTAGTTATTAAAGATTTATTGATTTTTTTTTTTTTTTTTTTTTTGGAGTTTGCCTTCAAGTGTGTGTTTAAAATAATGTTAATAATAATAATAATAATTTAAAACATCATTTCAATACAATGCCCACAAATTTTGTATCACTGATATCTAATTTAAACTTATTAATATATATATATATATATCTTAAAATATAAACGTAATGTTAAAATATATTCCAAAAAAAATTTTTTTTATTTTTTTGAATCTTGAAAATGTGACCATTTCATATGCTTGAACTGAATTATAATAAAACTAAATGATATTTATGTTGGTGTAATATTTGTATAATTCAAAACCGCGATTTCTTGGTAGCTCTTTTATACTATTCAGTTAAAACTTTTAATTCATATAGCATGGTAGATAGTAGACAGTTATTCTCGGGATAGAGATTTAACTGCATTACCACCTAATAATCACTGATTACTCTAGATAACTAAAGATGGTGCTACATAGGTATATCGGTGGGTGGGAGGGTGGGTGGATAGGTACGTAGATAGGTAGGTAGGTAGATAGATAGATAGATAGATAGATAGATAGATAGATAGATAGATAGATAGATAGATAGATAGGTGGGTGGGTGGATGGATGGATGGATGGATGGATGGATGGATGGATGGATGGATGGATGGATGGATGGATGGATAGATAGATAGATAGATAGATAGATAGATAGATAGATAGATAGATAGATAGATAGATAGATAGATGGATGGATGGATGGATGGATGGATGGATGGATATATAGATAGATAGATAGATAGATAGATAGATAGATAGATAGATAGATAGATAGATAGATAGATAGATAGATAGATAGATAGATAGATAGATAGATAGATAGATAGATAGAAAAAAGAAAGGCTGCTGCAAAATAAATATTGTAAGACAGATAAGCAGACTCTATGTTTATAATCACATAATATTTATTTATAGCCTAAGATAAAATTTTTGAATATTTTTTCAGATGCCAAACAATATAGAATTTTTTTTAGGCTAATCAAAATAACCAAAGTTGGCTAATACTTTGATAAACTATCAAAAGAAAAAAACAATTTAGTTGAAAATTTAGAAATAATTAAAAAAATGAAATCTTACATCATAATTATACTAATAAACAGAAATTAATAGCAATTGATTTAGACTTAAAAAATGAATGTGAAATGCAAAAAAAAAAATGACTCCAACAATATTTTATCACAGTCTATAAAAAGCATTAATACTAATTAAAATGTAAATTAAATAGATTAAAGCCCTAGATCTAATGAATAAATGCATCATGAAAATATTAGAAAAAACCATAAACTGAGGTTCTGCATTATCCTGAGATAATTATTTATTAAATTAATAAATAATATCAAATTTTTAGATGAATACAAGTACATATTACCATGAGTGTTCTAAATATACAACTAATTTTTTTTTTCATATTTGGTGCAATGATGTGTAGAAAAGATAACACTCCAGTCACAATAGTGATGTACTTTGTAAAATATCTGGTTTTTAGAATGAATTATTACTGAAATAAAATTGCTATTATATTGTTGTGACATTCCATAGCAATTCTTCTTTAGGCTGAATTAATTCTGAGTTGTCTATCAATACTTGACTATCCTGGAAGCTATGCTATGTGCACAGGCAGACAGTTTCCATTTCACTAGACATATTTCAATGCCACAAAAGTTTTATGTTTTTAGTTTTTTTATTTAGTACCTAAACATAGCAACATTAAATTTATATACTTTTAAGTTTAAAAAAGTATTTCACTATTATCTTAATATACAAAATTAACAAAGCGTATGACACACTTGAATGTGAAGCTATCAAGATACAGAGAAATTATTACATGCTAAGCGCTTTCGAGGCCTTTTGCCTCATATTCATAGCGGTACTGTGAGCTTCACATTCAAGTGTGTCATACGCTTTGTTAATTTTGTGTATTAAATTATCGAATGAGAAGTCTTAAAATCTTTAATATTTTACTATTATCTTAATTACATTCATTTTTACAATATTAATTAATAAATAAACAGAATCTTAGCAGCAATAAACTATTATATTTCTCACATAATTAATAATTAGAAAATAAATTAATTTTAAAAAATTGGTATTTTTCTAAAGAGTGCTGAAACATGAAGAATGTAGTCAAGGAAACTGTGACATTGAAAAGATTGGAAAACTGCCCCAGACCAATTGCCTTGTAGTAACAAATACATGATAATGATAAATATTAAGTGGAAACAAAATTAGCTTAAAACTCTTTGTTAGAATATATCATAATACAGGTAAATGTAATATCAAATAAGATAATTTTTGTCATAATATTCTTATAATAAATTGTCAGAAATTACAAATAGTAGAGGTACAAAATAACAATAATTTCAATGTATTAGATAGGCTTATTAATCATTAGTGAGAAATATTGAAGTTTTGTTAGAACACTAAAAACAAATTTAGTATATATATTTCCATTGATATTTTAAAAAATTAAAATTTTATTGAGATATTAGAATATCTGGGTTGGTCTTCATTTTAATAGTCATTTATAAGGCTGAATCAGGTCATTTAATTGTCAAGGAAAGAACATACTTAATGACAGAATAAAAATTATATTCTTCCAATGACTTTTTATTTTTTAAATATTCTTCAATAAGATATCAAAAAAGAAGTTGCCTTATAGAATGTGTAAAAAAATCTTAATAAAATCAACTTTAATTCAAGATTTAGTGTCATCATTGAAGAATTGTCTTGACTTAAGATTTTTTTTCTGAAGGTTCAATATGAATCCCTCTAAACAACTGAAAAAATTTGACATTATAACAAGGAATATATACAAAATTCCAAACAACTTTATTTTATTCTGGACATTTCTGGAGTCTCATCATAATATTCGGAAAAATCAATTATCTTCGTATTAATCTGCTTCAAAAGTGATTTTTAATGCCAGTGATCTATTTAAATTGTAGGTCTGTCACAAATCATGAACCATATAGTTATTGACTATCAAGTCTATAATTAACAAAACACGTGATGTTAAGTCTATAATTACAACTATAGAAATGAAAAGCTTAATAAAGCTATTAATAAACTCTATACTGTAATTGCAATTTCTATAGTTTTTTTATATTTGATAATAATTAATTAGCCTTAAAAAGAAATCCGCTCACTGAATACAGGCTGGATTCGAAACCTGTGGAAATGACAAACTAAAGCAATAATTGTGTGAAGTACATTGATAAATAAGCTATAATAATTTTAAATAAATTTAAATTCTCTTTGAGGCATCATTAAATATGCTTCACTGTTAAGATATTTAGAAGTTATTGAATTTAATAGGACATATGTGGAAAAAAACAAAATCAAAATGTGATTTAATAATTTAAATCTTTTAGCAATGAAAAAAAATAATATCTATATGATAGTTTGTGCTTATGTGTATTGCTAATTATTTTTCTTTTATTTTATTTAGAGAATTTTAATCATTTTATTCTATTTATTCTCATTATTCACGGATTTAATTTTATTAAATTTTAATTAAACATGATCCAATTACAAACATATTATATATTCTATAACTTCGCGGAGGGTGATATTGACGCAAGTAAACAGGAGTATTAAAATTTATTCTTTTTTAATTCAATAAAAGATTTTATTAAAACATTGCTTATTATCTTTTTTATAGAACAAAATATGTATATTTATATGTATTTCGTAATATTTGAATATTTATTATTAAGCTACTAATTCAATTGTCAAACTTTTTTTTATTTAATCTTTTAATTAAATTAGTTATATATTAATGATGTTGATGCAAGCATAGATTTATTAAAAGTAACTATTATTTTATAGTTATAATAAAAATATTTAATTAGTAAACTATTTTTTAATGTGGAAAACAATTTTTATTTTGATTCATAAAATTTGGAAGCTTTAAATGATCATCATTATTTTCAATTATTCTCGATCTACTGAAGGATGAAAGTTTTTCCAACTTTAATTCAATTTCTCCTATCTCTAGCTAATCTTCTTTGCATAAACTCCATCACATTTCCTTTGTTTGTCCTAACATATTTCCAAACAGTGATTTTCACCAATAACCTTTCATATAAAATATTAATCCCATAAAGATGCTAATTTATCATACAATTAGCTTGATATCTCATCTGATTCGTTATGTCCAGACTTGGCTTTAATTGATTCTACTA
The DNA here is from genome assembly GCA_028023455.1 of Epiperipatus broadwayi. Lineage (NCBI taxonomy): Eukaryota > Metazoa > Onychophora > Udeonychophora > Euonychophora > Peripatidae > Epiperipatus > Epiperipatus broadwayi. The sequence goes on along the minus strand of JAQFVV010006267.1, from coordinate 2,888,886 downwards.
TGTACATTATATTACACTACATAAATACAATATTATATGAATTTATTATTACCTGTCTATTTCCGCGTAAATTATTTCTCCTTTGATTTCATTAAATGTGAATTATTTATTTAATTTACAAAAGAATGATACTTAAAAATGCAAATAAGCATAAATTATTAAATAAATGTTATATTCTGTATATTTGTCTATTGATAAAGAATCATGAAAGCATTATTCTTTCAATTGGCAAACATGTAATATAAATATAAATTTCCTAGCAGTTAATGTATAATAAATCGAGATTAATATTCCAACACTGGTCTGTTAAGTAAATTAAATAATCTCAATCCAAAGCACAAGATAAAAAATTTTTAAAGAAAAGATCAGTTCTCTTTTTTTTTTAACCTCAATTTATATGTAAAGGCCAATCTTAAGCACTTTAGAGAGAAAACTTGAAGATTTTAAATCAATTATATTACTTTATTAAAACTATATTTTAAATTGCTTTATATTATTTTAAAAAGTTTTATCTTGTATTTGGATTGAGAGTATTTCATTTACTTAATAGACCAGTGTTATAATATCAATCTTGATTTTATATATATACACACACATAAAACAATAAAGAAAATATCAAAAATTATGTTGTCAAAAAAAAAATATTTGCAAAAAAAAGCAATAAAAATTTGAAAAATATTTAAGCTGTTCGTGGGGAGTGGGGTTTGTGTGCATATACTATATATATATAATGTTTTGAGATTAACTTATTGCGACTGTTTATATATAATTAAACGTGATTTGTATTTTACAGCTTTAATATCACTCTAATTTTTGACATTTTAGGTGTTATAATGGTTCTGTTATCATTATCTTTTCTATGATGTTTTAAGTGTATATATAACCTTGTACATGTATTACATTGTGCAATGAATTGTAGTTTCCTTTTTTCTGCAGTGACAGTTTTACTATAATTTTTTTTTTTTTTTAAAAAGTCAATTATTATGGAAGATTTTTGCTTGATTGCCAGAACTCTATACTGTTATGATAAAGCTAAGCTATGAAGAGGGTGGCTAATTTTTGATTGGCTGAGGGTTTCAGAGTGTTTTAACTTGAGGCAAAATTGGTGAATTTTTTTAAAAGTCAAATGCGTTGACTGGGAAGCGAACCCGGGCCAGCCGCTTGGTAGGCAGCTATGCTAACTACTAGGCCATCAACGCTTGACCCAAATTGGTGATTTGTAAAGAAAAAAAAACCTAATCTGTTTACTAATTAATGATTATTATGCAATCTTTTTGTAAAAGATGGATTTTTAAATAAAATCTATAATACTAATAGAAGATTGTCTTTGAAAATATTTTATTTTTAAAAAGACAACTAATAGAAAATTCTTTTCAGTAACCGGAAGCAGTCATGAAACAGTTACCATTCACTAAAAAAAATACTTTTGTTAAAATGGTAAATAGAATGCTCTTTAAAATTTTAATAACTTATAAATAATTTATTAACTTTTAGATTTTTTTTTCTTTCTTGGTCAATAATCAATCCTAAATATATTGCTTTTTTAATAACATAAAATTCAAACATCTAATATTTTATTGTTCTAACTTTTTCAATAGGTAAAATCACAACAAATGACTTTGTATTACATTGTTATAGATAATAATTTTATTTGAATATTCATTTTATATTTTTAAAATGTCAAATATTGATTTTAAAATTAAAATCATTAAATAGCTTAAGTAAGTATGTTTAAAAATAGAAATTAATTATATAATATAGACAAAAAAGGTTAATATGCAAAAAAAAAAAATTAAACATGGAAGAATATTTAATACAAGACTTGCAAGACTTTGTTCAAAGATTTAACAGATATGTCAGATGCAAATAATAGCATTCTCCAGCATCAACAATTTACAGTATATTTTGATGGTAAAAAAGATACCTCTTTTCTCCAGCATATATCTGATGAGTTATCTCCAATATCTTTCTTAGAAGGATGAATATTTAATCAATCAAATTAATGATATCTCATACCATTATATATGAATATTTAGCACTATAAATTCTTATTATATGTATATATATCATGTTTCCCTGAAAATAAGAAAGTTACTATAGGGCTTATTTTTTAGGGGATGTCTTACTTTTTCATGTGCAAAAATCTACATTTATTCACTTACAAAAATATGTATTTATTCAAAATCTCAAAAAAATATCCAGAACATGTTTTTTCACCAACGCCCTCTGTGAATATGTCAATTTTTAGACAGCAATTCTCTTTAAATCTATCATTAAATCAAGTGTTAATTGAAGACTTATGATATAAAAGTGTGGTAACAAAAATAATTACAAGAATGATTATCCATGCAAAAGTGATGAGAAATGCAAATACAAAAATTAAAAAAACATTTCTGTATTTCACACTGCATTAAGTATAACTGATACAACACATGCCATATTGAATTACAAAGATTCATGTAAAGCACAACAACATCCATCTATTATCAAAGATGAGAATGTATATTGTAGACACTTTCCAAATTATCCATAATAGCTTGTCTTGAGTATTCCTTTTTTTTTACACTTTTCTTTAGAGAAAAATTTATTTAACTTAAACCAAGTTTTAATTATTAAAATCACTTAACTCTTTTATACTAGGAGGAAAAAAAATATTTAAAAAACAAAGCTGATTTTTTTTTATATTGAATATAAAAGCTACCATCAAACTCTAAACCTAAGTCAATTATTCTAAATATAAATATTATATATATATATATATATATATATATATATATATATATATATATATATATATATATATATATATATATATATATATATATATATATATATATATAATAAATAAATACTTAAAAAATATCCAATATACTGGCTTATGGTAGGTAGTAAAAGTTTGTTAAATCATTCATAAAGTTAATAAATTGGTTATCTTAAGTCCAAGATTTGTCTGAGAGGTCACTGTTTCTCTGTGCATATAAAATTATTTTTGTTGAAAATGTCCAATAGAAAAATACATAAGCACCATTATAATTTATATTATCATTTATTTAAAACATTAATATCAATAATATTATTTATTTATACATTCATTATTTTATAATCCAATGCATACATTGTGTGTGTCCACAAGCAAAAATAAATCCATTCATCTGCCTGACAATCTTAACTAGGGCCTATATTTGAAAGTATTATTCTTATATCTTCTCCTTTATTTTTTTGCATTAGAGTGTATATGTGAAGATTTATAAAAAATAATATATATGGTTTATATTTGGGGTAGAGCTTATATTACAAGCACTCTAAAAAATCACGCTAAGGCATATTTTCTGGTTAGGTCTTAATTTCAGGGAAACATGGTATATATTATAACTATCAAAATGAATTAGTTTAATTACATTATTCTAGCTTAACTAAATTTTCACTGTCCAAAATGTTAGCCTAACCTTTACTAAGCATGTAATCATATAATGAAACTCTTTAAAGTGAACATAAAATTGGTATATCTAAAACATACTATGTGTATTCATAAATAATAATATGGTATATTATGAACTTAAAATATAACTGTGTAGTTGCAACTAAAAATAATTTCATCTAATAATATTGATATGTTTGTCTAGCTATTCCCTCTTAAGGTTTTATAATATATATAAAAAAATCTAAACTTATCTCAGAGTTTAAAATATTTAAGTAAAATAAATAAACTTTTTGAAATTTATTATTACTTGATAAATCTTTATCCTCAACAGGGCTAAATAACAATGGGTATTTTATTGTAACTAACCCATATTTTACATCAACTAAACATTAATATTTAAACTGGGTGAGTAGTAGCAATAAATATAAATAATGTTATTACTACAACAGTGTATCTTTAAATAAATGTATTATAATAATACTATGTGACCATATTTATTTATTAGATGATGAATATCAAAATAATGAAAGATGAAAATCAGAAAATTTAATAAATATAAAATCAATTTATTAACTTAAAAAAAGTTATATATATATATATATATATATATATATTTTATATATATATAAAATAATGGTAAATTAAATTCTCAGAATTCCAGAGCTGAATTATTTTAGTGATATTAATTGTGCAGGTTTTATCTTTGTCTTCTATATTAATAAATGTATTTTTTACATGATGTGGGATAAAACAAGTTATTGAAGAAGGTTGTTAAACAAAGGATAAAGGAAACTTAAATATTAATAATTATTAAGTAACAAAATTAAACAATGTTTTACCTGAACTCTATGTACAATAGTTCAATTAATCTCTCATCTAGTTATTTTTTTGACATAACCTTCAGTTAAAATACATAATACATAATATTTAACTTGTTGTAGTATAAACCTTTAAAGATGTGAAATTCTCTTGCCTATCTTCTTTAGGTACATGTAACATTATTTAAGTTGCTTATCAAAGTTAACATTATGAATAAAAGTCTACATTGCTAGAAGCTTTTCTCTATTAAATAACAATATTATTTATATATATAAATCTTACAACCACAAATATATGTATATAAATCATTCTTCATACAAACTTCCCCATATTTATATTTAGAATCATAAGAGTAACTCTTATGAAATGATTCAAATTTAATATTTCAAATTATATAAATATAATTATTTATACTTACTCTTTGGATATTTTATAGCATTTAATCATAATAGCATAGGCTAAACTTTAGAGTTCATAAAACATGAAATATATAAATTGTTATATTTTAATTATGGATAATAATAATTAATAATAATTAACAATATCTCTTCAAAAATAAGTTACATATTAAGTCATTAGTAGCATAATAATATACTTTAAATTATACTATTCATGCTCCCCATTTTGTGAGAACTTTATTTCAACAAGCAACTATCTGTAATAAAAATCAAACATACATATATATATATATTGAACCGGGTTTGAATATGTGTATTCGAAACACCGGCCTCTTAGGCAGAGAAGAACATACTCGGAGAGTATGTATGCCCAAACGATAGCTATAAAGTATATAACTAACGTTACATTTCCAGGACATAACTTCTTCTCGACTGTTGAGTTCAACACCAAGTTCAAAGCACTTTTTTTTTGTTTGTGTATAAACACGGGTGCCAGCTATCTATTCAAGAATGAATAAATAACGCACTTTAAGCAATGGCCACTAACTCAACACCTAAATCCACGACTAGCTCAGCTGTTTGTAATCACTAATAGATTATACTTAATTAGTGATTAAAAGAATTAATAAAAGAATTTGTTAAAAGGAATTGATAAAAAGAATTGATAAAAAGAATTTGGTAAAAGGATTGATAAAAAAAATTGACCGACAAATAAAGTTTAATTTTAAAGATAATTTATTAACTAACATTTATTTACTAAATTTAAACATTCTAATAAAACACACACATATTTTAAATTAACATTTCTAAACTAGTTTAAATATTCTTGTTTACTTTCATAACAAAACACTGGTATTTATCTAATTTAACTAATAACATTGATATAAGGATCACGCACATATTAACTCATGCACACACATATAATAATATTAAAGTATTGCATAGCATTTGAAATTTAATCACACACATCAATAGTTCATTTATGTATGATATCGAGTTCATATAATTAGACTCTTGGAGGATTCACACGAATTAATGAAATGCAATGGCTATTACAGTATAACGAAAATAAGCAAATGTTTTACCTAGAATTTTGAATGTAGATTTAACACTTTGTTTTCTTCTTGTTTGTTGTTTCTTCCAGTATGAATGGTTCCAGTATGAATGCTTCCATCTGGCTGGGACGTTTCCTTGCTGAGTTTCCTGATTTTCACAATTATTACTATCGAAGACAATTAGATACGGACGGAGATTTTCTACGATGTTAAGCTGACATTATTTCACGGGCAGATCTGCTGTTTTCATCGGACATCTGGGCTGGAGATAAACGTGCATTCCCAAGATCTTCTCAACACTGCATTTTGTTTGTTAACTGCACAATTAATTTCTGAACTGCACTCACTCAATTAATTTGTGAACTGATTGTCTCAATTAATTTGTGGAATGAATTACTGTCCGATAAAAAAAAGTCTATTTATACCTGCGCCTTGTTGTCTTTCTGATATCTCTGGCAAAGATCTGTTGTCAAATTCCTTATCAATTAATCCTTTGATAAACGTGTTTTGGAAGATTGCTTAATTAGTAATAGCCATGCAGAGATGTTGTTTTATATTTTAATTAATAACCATTGCCGTGTTTTTTAATAATAATCTTCTTTAACTTTATAATAACATTTATTCTATTGTTGACAATCGCACATAAATACGGTCATATATTAGTTTTAACATTATTTTTTCTTTAATTAAACTTGAATGAACAGAGATTTGTATGTTTTAACCCTTTAAATTATATTTTTACGAATACTAATAAAAAAACTATTTAATTCTTATCTTTTTCGAAAACAAGCTGCAATAAATTCTTCAACATTTAATTTTATGTTTTTCTTTTATGAAAGATTACTTTAATAATAATTTTAGATAAAAATTATATGTGCCTATATCAATATAGGTACAATATATATATATATATATATATATATATATATATATATATATATATATATATATATTGTGCCATTACAATTTGGTCACTAGCCAAATTTATAGTAATGTGCATGTAGAAAAGGTAAACCAAAAATCATCATCACAATTTTATATAATCATAAAAGAAGCTGTAGGGCAGCCAAGTTCAAACCCTTCCAGATCAAAATTTCAAAAGCTTTAAACAGAAAGAATGGGACAACAATTATATGCTTTATTTGTGTGTGTGTTGATAGAAAGGTAATACACACATTTAAACTATTTAATATTTAAATTTTCTGTTAAAAAGCAAAGTTATAATGCATACGTATAGGCAATGTATGTGTAAATTATTTATTTGTTTTATATTTCAAATATTCAACATTTTAACTTTCTTTAAAACTAACCTATGCTAGATCAATTCTAATATTTTATTCTATACTTTTATTTTGCTTTTCTTTAATTATAAGTGGGATTTAAAAGTTACAGACTTAATTAAATAATTGGGTTATAATTACTAAGCTAGCAATCATATTATTTAAGGATAGTTTATGAATGATTTGAAAGAATGCAGGATGTGTGTACATTACATACAAAATTTTACATTTCCTAAATATTGAAAGAAAAGGAAGTATTAAATCTGTTAAATTATTTTTTTTTGTACAATTTTTTTTGTTAAAAGAGGAAATCTGTTTAATCAGATATCGATCTTTGTAGTGGATTTTTTGTAAATGATTGTCACTTTGGAACTATAATTTTTGAAATTGCCTTATCAAGATCTAAAGAAGGAAGCTCAAAGATTTGAAGTGTTACCTGGATGTTAAAAAGAAAGAAAAAACAAAAGAAAGGAAATAAGAATTGAGTCTATTTTTTTTTTTTTTAAACAAAAGTGTCTGGAAAAAGGATTGAACTTTTCAGTTGAAAAGTAATATAGTTGAAAATAAATTAGAGATCTAATTAAAACAAATTTGTCCAAAAATAGCAAGTGATGCTATCTCTGATTGGTTAAGTTAGCTAAAAATTGGATATAAAAAGCTGTCTTGAATTATTATTATTGTGATTGATTGAGATTGTTAAACTATCAAATTTAATGCTGAAAATATAAAAAAAATGCCTTGCTAGAAAAATTATATGTATGTTCCATCGATTCCTGACCATCTGGGGAAGCTGCACATCACATAGGAAAGAAAAGATGTGTCTAAAATAATATTCTACACCTTTCAACTGACCAGATAAATAAGATGTTTTTAATAGAAGAAAGAAAGCATTCACCTGCATTCAAAGAAGATGAATTAATCTACTGATAAATATTAATCATCAAGTCCAATTAATTGTTACAACAACTGATTTTGAACTCAAGAAAATTTACAAATGGGAAAACAACTGCTGTATTTCATCCACATGCTTGACAAGAAGAGAAGAAAATTTACTATAATGATTTCCAAATTGTCCACTAAAGCAAATAACCTCAATAGAGTCATCATCATCAAATAGTTATCCACCTCAAGAAAGAGATTGTTCCCAGTAAAACGGAAATGGTAGCTACAGAAATATAAACATTATACAAGACAAGTTTGAACCCTTGGAAATTTGCTACAAACAAAAGATCGGTAATATGACTTTTTATATCTATTTTCTTTATGATATCAGTCTTAATAAACATTTTAGCGATAAAGTGGTATATTTTTATTTAAAGAACTTTTAAAGACTATTCAGATCGATTAAAACAAGAATGTCTTACTAATAATAACTTTGAGCTTCACAAATGATCTTGAATGTATGAAAATGATTTGTTTATTAATTTTACAGTTGTGAAATATTAATGTGTAAAACAATTTTTTTTTAAGGTATTATGATTTTAGTTTTAACTAATATATTATTATTTTGGTTTTAAATAATATTTTGTTATCATGGGATAAAACACGCACATACATAATATTTTTATATGTGTATAATTGGAAGTGAATGTGGAATAATGAGTAGTATTAGAATATTAGATTATTTTGTTTCAAGTTCAGTATCGATTTCAGCGCTTGGAAGGGAGGGGGAGAAAATAATTTAAGACTCTTTTCTAAAACTTGCTCTTTCAATTTTACTAACATTTCTATTTTTATTCTATTTACATGTTGGATTTTTTAAGTATGTGTGCTAATGAGCAGATAATATTTTTTTTTAAATACTTTTCTCATGGAATGAAAATCATGGTCAATGTGACGTCCAACTTAATACAAATACATTTGAAGGGAAAGGGGGAAGAACTTAAAATTAATCTGAGGAGTGTTATATAATCAATTATTATATTTATTCATGTCAATTTTCATATTTATCTAGAAATTTTTCTGTATATGTTAGAAATGTAGTAATAAATATTAGTTTGTTTTATTAAACGAGGCGTATATATTTCATTAAGTGTAGTCTTGGTTAAGTGTGATTATTCATCATCATCAATGGTTGAATATTAGTTATTTAAGATATAAGTAAATATGCTAAAATTAAGCAATAATTAGGAATCTCTTTATAAAAATTAGTTTTATGTTTAGGCTTAGTCCTAGAGCTGTAATTGAAACCCTTGTCATTATCGTTATTATTATCATCATCATCATCATCGTCATCAACGTTTTAATTAATGAGCTGTTTAACTGTTTAAAGGCCATAAATAAATATTGATTTTATAATATTTAGTGATCTCTTAGTATTATTATAACCACATCCCATCATCTATTTCATGCAAGGATGAGTGAATTGCCATCCTCAATTAGTTATATATAATCTGAGCTAGTGAACTTATAAAATATTGAAACACATTTGTTATGTTAAGATCCGAGAAATGATTTATGTTCAATGAACTCCACTTTGGTTTATAGAGGTTTTACTTTTACCTAAATATTAGTGCATATAGTGATATGGCTCAAAAAGCAAAATCTTCCATTTTTATTAGAAATAAAGTACCAAAAAGGGGATTCAAACCCGGTACATGTGAAAGGTTATTAGATATAACCATGTCTAGATTCAGATAATCTAGTGGCGCCCTGCTAGACCATATTCACTTAGTATTTGTTTAAACATGCACTTAACATCAAACCAAGAAATGAAAGTGGATAAAACCTACTGCCTGTATACCTGAGTTATATTTTATTGAATTACTAGTGTACTCACTTCACGTGATTTCCATAATAGATTTCATATAATATATTTATATAATAATTTGCTTATAATAATTCTTGATAGTGTTATATTTTGAACCTTTACTTAGTTATTTTTTTTAGATTCATTTATTTAGGTTACAATATATATATATATATATATATATATATATATATATATATATATATATATATATATATATATATATATATATATATATATATATATATATATATATATCAGTTAAAGTCTTTAAAAGATCCAACATCCAGGTGCAATTTTTTAGGATGTTTCTTCAAATGATCAAAAGAATTAATTCCTCTAAAATAATAAATGAATAAAATTTATTGATGTGGTAAACTTTAACAAGCCTGAAAATCACAAATTGTTTTTATTCATTTCTATCAGTCTGGAATGGATAATTAGTAATTTCCTAAGATATGAAATTCATAAATCATAGCAGTTTTTTTTTAAATTATTTACAAAGAAAAATTATATTAGTTTCAAAACTGATCTAAACAAATATCTAATATTTATTTCTCTAAGTTTAAAATAGGCAAAACTCTCCATACAGTAGCGTGACTCAATGCAAGCCAGAGTAATCAATGAATGCCAGAAGGCTTATGCATAAAATCCCTATCTAGTGACTATTCATTCAATATCCCCAGACTAGTTTCTGGCTTTTGCCCTTTGTCAGTGAGGAGTCTTGGATCTGAAAGCACTGCACCTAGATCTTAGGATCTAATGCATCCATTGATTACTCTGTCTTACACTGAGTGGCATTACTGTATGGAGAGTTTTGCCTGTTTTAATAACTGTTATGAGCTAGCATAAGAAATTGTGATCATCTGATGTTTTCTAAGTTTACATAGCATATACAATAATATATTTTCTTAATTTACACATAAAATAATGAAGTCTTTATCCTATAAAATACAATTTAGTATAACCTTAGATATACCTTTTTAATTATTAATTGAGTAAATTAATAAATTATAAAGCCATGAAAAGCAAGTATCTTTCTACCAATGCATAAAAATAAAAAAATTATCCATGCTTCATGAAATAAAATTTCAATTGCTCAAGTAATATTATTATTTACATATCGCAAATTTGATATATGTATACCCACTTGCTATACATTAAAATCTGTGTATAAAAAGTTAATATTTGTAGGTATGCATTTCATTTTTACACTTATTTGTTCTTATTTTGAAGACGTAAGTAATATACAAGTATAAACATGCTAACAACAAATGCTCATTTTTTGAGTATTTCTTTTAAAGCTTGTGTATATATTGATAAATATGTGCGTATATAAAATCAATTAAAATATATTTTTTATATTATTCTTAGAATTGATGTTTGTTTTTTTTTTCAAAAAAAATATCGTTAAGAAAAATGAAATTCTATCTTCAGAAATATTCCCATTAATAACATTTTAAAATAGTTAAAGAAAATAATAATAAAATAATATTACCGTTTGCATCACTTTATTATTTTATAAGGTATAATAAATCGTTTAGTTCATTTTCCTTAAATCTGATGACTTTTTTTTGGGTGCCCTTTGGGATCTAATAGCAGTGCCTCTAAAGGCCTTGTTTTCTAAGTAAAGTAATTGTTTTGGAGTATTTTAATATTTTATCCATTATCTCTACAAGAAAAAGGTACAAATTTTAAACTAGTCATCAATTCTTTTATTTCCTTGAAAATCTAGATGACTAGAGAGAAATAAATCCTCCCTCTGTTTTCTTTTATCTTAAAAATTGATTTTGTTCATACAATAAATATTGATTTTGTTCATACAATATATATATATATATATATATTGGATTGTTTATTATCAGCCCTGAAAACCAAAACCTCTCTGCTTCCTTTCACTACAAAAGACCAAATATTTTTTATTCCATTTTAATATTTCTCACATATTTCATTAAAATCCAGAAATTTATTCCAGCATTTCAACATAATATCAATAAAATTGATTATTAAAAATAAAAAATTTTAAATTTAAATTTTATACATTAATAGTTTTTTTTTAAAAATATTAATCAGAATAATTTTATGTTCATTACATATATTTTTTTTAATTACTAAGATTGTTCATTAATTTTACTATCACTTTTTTATAATAAAAATAAATATGTAGGTCTGTATGTGTGTTTATATTACATTTTTAATCTTCTCATCAAGTAGGTTTTTTTTTATGATTAAAATAAAAATTGTACTTTATGATCAATTTTAATTAACATTATTTACTTATTTATTTATTTATTTATATTAACATTATATGAATTAATTATTTTAAAAAAAATTAAATAATATAACATTTTATTTTATTTCTTTTTTTTTTATTATTCTTTTTCTTAATAAATTGTCATTTGATCAAATATTGGTTTAACACAAAAACATCTGTACACTACACAATGTGCAATAATATTATAAAGTTTGGAAAGTTGACAAATACTATAATAAGTACAATAGTACTCTGAAGGGGAAAAACATTATTTAAATAATTCTCAGACTTAAATCTTAATTGCACATTTTTGAAAACTATTTATCAGAAAAAGTTAAAAACAGCACCACTACAGCAAAGAATTATTAAATAATATTCTTTATTGTTAAGAACTATTGTGTTTATAGTTCAATAGCTATTCATCATATAATTTATAACTGATTACATTTTTAATTGTATACACAATAATTGTATAACTTTATTTATATGGTTTAGATTATTATTTTTGTTAAGTTACTGCATATAATTTATGCAATTTTTTTTTACAAAATAAAAAACACATTTCTAAAAATGTACTTTTCATGTTTTATTTAATACATACTATAGTTTCAACTGCCTATAAGCCTTTTTCAAAATAATTTGAAATATCTAATTGTAGACTTTTTTCAAACAGTAACAGTAAAGAATTGTATAATACTTGAACCAAAATTCTCAATTCAATAAAAGATATTATTATAAAATATATGCCTTTCATTTATTATTTGAGAATACACCTGGGTCTCGTTTTACGCGATAGATAGGTTCCTCAGAAAACACGCGCAAAAATAGATGTAACTTACATTGAGAAAGGGAGGATGCGGTCTGTGATGTTTCAAAATTCGCATAAAAGCAAAGCACCAACGTAAAATTACTTTAAAATTCGTGCAAAAAAAATTAAGGAAATAAAATATGACTAATAAAAAATTTCAAATTTGAAAAAAATTGATACAAGACAAACTTTTTTTAACTATAATATTTAATTTTATTCAAAATAATATATTTCTATGCATAATTTACAGTACAGTAATTTACATTTTTTATACATGTTTTAATTATTATAGCTATTTGCCGAAAAACACGTTCGTTTGCAAACAACTAGCGCCAACTTCACACTCATGCTGTGTCAATGGTTTTCTGGTGACAACATAATTAGTAATTAATCTTTAAGATGATGATTTTATTAATTGTTTATGAAACTAACAACTAAAAATTAAATTCTTATTTTTGTCTTTAATTTTCAATTCCATTTAAAAATCAAATTTCAAGTCACCATAAGTAATTTTTAAATTGTTAATTACAATTAAAAATCAGATTTTAATTGTCAAATTTAATTGTGCCCTCTGCTATTATTGACCTTTTAAAAATAGACTTGTGGACACTAAATGATTAATAATTGATTACGTTCTTTTTTAAAAAGCAAAAACAGAATGTGATTTAAAATGCAAAATTAACATGCACAATATTTGAACAAATTTGCATTATAATCTTGTAAAATTTAATGTGTGTATACATAAAATGTGGAAATCATGATTTTAATTTCATTATTGCATAAAATCTTACTATTATAAAGCACTGAAAATATTGAAATTACTAAGATGAAAGTCGGATCGCGTAACTTCAAAATCATGTTAAATAAGTCCGCATAAAAAGAGACCCAGGTGTAGTAGTATATTGAGACCTAATAATATTTCAATCAGATGATTGGTGCAATCCATTGGGAATATTTTGATTCTCAACCAATATTTGTATGTGTAGTCTGTAATACAAAAATAAATGAAATGTTAGATTATTAAGTATTAGAAGTGACAAAGTAATCTTCAATCCAAAAACATCTAGCTTCTAATTTAGACCCTGTTACTGCCCTAAAATGAATGCATTTGTGCAGTCATATAAAAATGCTCTCATTATATATTAAAATAATGGGTGGCTCAAATAAATACTATGATACTGCCAATCTATCATGGCAGATTTACCAATATATTTCTACAGTTGGAAAAAGACAGTTTGGGTGGTATACTTTTACTGGCAAATATTATATTAAATCTTCATGTTAGTCATAAAAAATTATAATAACTGATCTGATCATATGACAGTGGACTCTGATGAGAATGCTTTGACAATAGAAACAGTTGTGATGTGAGTTTAAAATTATGTGTTATTACACTTTTTGGCTTATGATACAACAGTTTCTATAACAAAGAATTCTCAGCAGAAACTAATGACTGTATAAGCATCATAAGCATTTTTTTCTCAATCTCACAACTCATTGTTTTGGTAAAAATTGAAGCATTCCAGCATTAATAATCTCAGCAGTAATATGCTTTACTGTAGTTTTGGAATATTGATCTATAAAATATCTGCCATTAATTATTGCTTTTGATCCGTTCTAATGGGATTTATTTTTTAACACTAGAAAATGCAATCATTATTATTGGAGTTATCAATCTTATAACTTTGAATAGTTTAGCTGTTGTGGTACTGAAATTTCTTACCAACAACGTGATCTCTTTTAAAGTCAAACAGTTTTCATATTTGTATTGTCAGATTTATGAAAACATCACAATAAGAGTTCTATATATCTTATTATTTTTTAAAAATCTATTTATAAATGAAAAATATTAAGTTTGTATGTACTTTCCTAACTGTGTAATTTGTTGTTAAAGATGTATTGTTAATATTATAGATGTAGCAAATTCTTATTGCTTTTAATATTATGTTTCTTTTATTTTGGCCATTTCCAGTACATAACTTCTCAGATTGCATAGCAAAAATATGCAAATTCAGGTGTAGTATGTATTATATTAAATAAGTTTATACATATATATATATATATATGTTATAAAAAAAATCTCTTTGAGTTGATGTTTATATATGAAGTATTATTATTGTTTATGGTTATTAGGTATAGTTATTGTTTGAAGTTATTATTTTATTTATATGTTGATGGTACATCGTTATGAATATTTAATTATTATAAATAAATAGAGACATATAAATTGTTGATTATATAAAAAAATTATTTTATTTGCAGTGATTATTAAAAAAATGCAATATTATTATTTATGTATATTTTTAAAGCTGTCAAATAAATTTTCAATTTAATATTTTTTATATACATATGCTAGATATTTTATTTTTTTTTAATGTTAATTGTTTAAAATAAAACATGCGTAACAATGGTTTTCAAAACAGCATTTGCTAGCACGTGGAACAACAACAACAAAAAGAAGCCATTATTATTAAGATAGTAATAAAACCAACTGAAGGATAAAAATTTGTTGTATTTTTTTTTCTTTGAAATTACCATTCTTAAGAATATTGGAATAAGATAGATTTCTATGGTAAATACATAAATCATGACAGGCTAATAGAGATATCGCAGCCAAGGGGCTGCACCATTTTCTTTCATTTATTCCAAGGCAATTTAAAAAGAAAAACTAAGCAAATTTCAACACATGAATTTCATCATGTCTGAAGCTGAAATTTGATATAGCTATCTTGAATCTATAATGGTCAATCTAATAATAATCTGGAGATAACTAAAATTAATATATTGGATTCAACATTTCAACTTATTTATTTGTTTTTCAAGGAAAGAAATTTTAGAAGGATAAAAATATACATACATCCAAGAATTGACAATTTTCTCTAATGTGATAGTTTATTCACTTTAACTAGAATGCATTCTAATATTAAATGGATAAAGAAATAAAACAATGGAATAAGTTGACTTTTGAAGGAAAACTAAACAAGTGAATTTTGAAAGGTAGTAAATAATTTTATATGTATAAATGATATATAAATATATTTTTGAGATCGATATTTTTGTTTACTTTTATTTTTCATTATAAAAATATAACGTTTTATAAATATTCAATTCAAGCATCTTGTTTTCTAACAGCAATAAACGTTTAACAGGTGTCAAAATTAACACTTAAGTAATTTAAAATCTTAAAGTATGGCTTATAAGTTTGGGTTGCATATGAGTTGTTATGTATATTTTAATAAGTAAATTTATATTCGCAAATTTTTATTATAAAAAATTTTTATTATTAATTTATTTATTTTCATTTTTTTTTTAAACTTCATATAATAATTCTTATGCAGACTAAAACAATAATTTATATATATTTGCTGTATATAATATATATATATATATTTTATTTTTGAATGTTTGAAAAATATAAATATGGATTTGTGTTTATATTAATGCATACTTGTTAAGCACAAATATGTCTTTATTTATTTAATATATATATACTTATTGTAAGTATATATGTATATTTATTATTTGGGTTTGTATTTAAAACATTGATATTACCTAAAATTAAACCATAATATAAAATAAAGGATGTACTATTTGTTTTATAAGTAATGCCTTTGTAATTTATTTGAAAGAGTATTAATATTTTATTCTTATTTTTCTTTTAATGCCAGAGTCATTATGAAATTAATTGAATTCACAATTTAATAGAGGATAACTTCATATTTCACTTATTGTTTAGTCTTTAGGTCACTTACACATATTATTATTCATTGATAAGTTTAGATATACATAAATTTACATAATAGATGTGTATATTGGATTTAATAGAATTCCCTTTGTTTCTGATATATATATTTGATTAGTTAGTTATATCAACCTTGAAAATAAATTATAATGATAGATCTCATTGCTCTGTATGATTTTAGATTTATTTCATGTATAGCTAGTTGGAAGGGCATATAAACAATTTGTTTAAATATAACTGGGATAATTTTGTCTTTCTTCATTTAAATTATACAATTTATTATATTAGGCTTTCTCAACAATTGGATTCATTTAGATTATATATATTCCATTACGTTTATCATCCAATGTTTGAAACATTATTTTCTTCTAACATATTGATGTTCCATTACATTTGAGGTATAATATGTTTATATGATATATTGTCCATTACATTTGGCACCACAAACTGTTGGTCCCAGTTAACTGATGATTGGTATAATGGAGTAAAAGTATGTTCCATTACATTTGGATGCCACAACGTGGTCAGCATAATATGTTCGTTTAATTATTCATTACATTTGGTGTATCAAAGTTAGGGGCTTGGTTAACTAATGATTATTGTTGCAAAAGTTCATATGTTTATTTTCATTTGAGATCATATAAAGATACATTCCATTATATTTGGCTTTCCCAATGTTTGGGGCCTTCTTTCTTCAATTTAAATGGAATGCAGCAAGTACATTCCATTACAATATATATATATATATATATATATATATATATACATTGTGTGTAATATTGCTCAAAGTTAAAAGGAGGTTGCCTTGATAACAGTTTGAAATTGTTAATTGTTTTTGATGTTGGGATTGTTTTAATGTTGACTGGTTTTTAATGATATATATATAATATTTTGTAATAATAATAATAATAATAATAATATTATTATTATTATTATTATTATTATTATTATTATTATTATTATTATTATTATTATTATTATTATTATTATTATTATTATTATTATTATTACTATTATTATATTATTATTATTATTATTATTGTAATTATAAATTTTATTAAATGCCCATTATTATATTAAGTAATAATTTACTAAGGCTGTAACCTTAGAAATAAGCGTCTGAAAAATACGAAGGTAGGGACCTTTTAAGAACTATAGAGGTCCCTACCTTCGTATTTTTCAGACGCTTATTTCTAAGGTTACAGCCTTAGTAAATTATTATTATTATTATTATTATTATTCAACAATAATAATTTTATTAAACTTTGTTTACAAAAATTATACAGGTTTGATCGCAAAGATACAGTGGCAATCTTTTTTTTCTTTTAGGTTTAAATTGTTCAATATTTGAAGTTACATCAATCATTTGTAATTTATATTCAAGTATCAAAGTTTCTAAATTATTAATAGGTTGCTAGAGCATAGTTCAATGTATAAAAACCGATAAAAGTAACTGTTGAGCACAGTTGTTTATACTGATTTTAAATTGTAGGCTCACTGGTTGCTTCAGAAAAGACCAAATTGCCACATGTATGTCTGGAGGAGCAATTCTGGAATCCCTATTTTTAAGTTGCTTAAGTTTGTTTATAAATGTTGATGGATGTAATCTGGTATTATTTCCTAGAATAAATGTACATCGAGTACATCAAAATTCAAATAGTATGAATGTATTAGCCTGGGCTGTGGGTATGGTAGACTTTTGATATGAACTTATTATTTGCTGAATTGAGAGTTTTGTTTGTCTATACGTATTTAAAATGAGATCGAGAATTTTGTTCAAGGCTTGACATGAGTAGAAATATGTTACTGTGTTACTTCAACTGCATGGCACAGCTCACAAATCAATGTGTTTGTACAGCCGTCGATATCTGATAAAGGACGTGGTAGGTACTGTATGCAGATTAAGTCGGATTAGAAAATCAAATAATTTTGGCTCAAGTGACCATTTTCGGAACTTGCTTAACAGTTGTTTATTATTGATCGCTAACATGGGGAATTTTAGACCAGAAAAAGTGCTGAGGTGTGGGAAAGTATGTATTTGCCAGCAGGATATAGAGATATTTGAATGTGTATACTTTGTACAGATTTAATAAGAGATGCGAGGTAACCAGATGTTGGTGGGAGCTTGTCAGTAGGTGTTATTATTATTACATGCGTAAATGCAAAAAATTATTTAAAAAGTGAATAAAAGTTGAGGAAATGATAAGCATTATCATTGGAAGTTATATATCAATATTTGCGTATATACAATTTATAAGCTTATTTATATAACTATTGTTATTTTTACATTAAATATAATTATTTAATTCTTTTGCGCATAACTATTTTAAATACTATTTAGCGAAGTATTATTTTATAAAAATATTCAATTTTCCATTTATTTAAAATTAAATAAATAAAATTCTGCATTTGTCAGATTTATTTAAGCGTTTAACAAATAAATAAATTGTTTTTCAAAGTTTTAATAACAAGCAGAAATTTTTAATTTAATAAAATCAAAAAAGTTCTAATATACATTAGCTTGAAAAAAAAAAAAAATGCTGTCAGAGAGAGAGTTTTATCTACTGAATTACATTGGACGCGTATTAATCAGCGTCAGAAAGTTTTTTTCACTTCAACTGGTTGGGATTATTTTCAATAAAAGTCGTATAACCAAGAGAAAAAAAAAGCATCGCGATAACATCTCTCATTCAATCCTGACTGGTTAAAAAATTAAGTAGAATTAGTCATATTATATCCATTAACGCAGTAATAAATAACTGAAAATAAACAGAATTTCAGTTTTAAAAAATGTATAATAGTGCTGTTAATTAATCTCATTGACATTAATTTACATAATACTTAATCACACGAGCTTCGCACTATATCTGCAAATGACACGGTTAAAAACAAATTATTCTCTACACAATCATTGCGATATATGAACAAAAAACTTTTTCCAGTTGTTTACTTTTAAAGTAAAATTACAAAAACGAAAAAAGTTGTTTGTAAAAAATGATTTAATCCAATAAACAAAAAATAAATTAAATTCAATTATATATTTTTTCAAGTTTTGTTTTCGTGTGAATGTTTTTTAGCAGTATAATTTATATCTCTACTCCATAAAATCGTAACTACCAACCAACGCAGAAAGTTAGACCACCCACACTCGTCATGTGTGCTTTTAACTTCGCTTTTCAGATATGTTTATAACTAAATTTCACAAATATATATATAAAATTCATGTTTCATATATATATTTTCAGTTCCTAATATTAAAATAAAAGATATAATAAAGATAAAAACGTATGCAAAAGATGTCTTGTATTGATCTAAAAAAGTTGCTCAAAATATTGTCTAATTATCATTTTTATTATTATTATTTAACATTAATAACAAAAATTTATTGCATTAATTAGATGGCTACATTTTTGCTTAATTTAATTTAATATAGTAGCAATTTAAAATAAAATGAGATTACATAAACATAGTTATAAACATTCCAAGGAACATATTATTAATATATAGACTTTAAAAATAAATTATTTAAGCAAACATTAAACTTATTTTTATTATCGAAATTTTTTTAAAACTTCTCTTTTAAAAAATGGCTTTTTTTTGCCAGATTTTAAACTATTATCTTTAATATGATGTGTACTTTAAAATGTCTTACATTTTCAAATGTTGATTTCTCTGTTGATCCATGTATCACTTTTTCAATTTATACAAGGAATAAGGTTCTTTATTATTAAGTGAAATTTATCATAAAAGATTAGTCCTTTCTTCATTTATAAATTTATACATCAAATTCATTAGCTATTGCTATTATTTGTCTTGGGTTAAAAGATACTTCAATGTAACAGCATTTTATTAAAAGTTATATTTAATTGATCATTCATAGTGTATTAATTATAATATTTTATTAGCAACAATTAAATAAACATTTATAAGCTAATTCAGAAGCCCAAAGCGGCTATGCTACATACAGCTGTGTTGAAGCTCACAAATTTGACTCTAAAAATTTATCATACTTTAGTTATAATTTTGGTTAATAAATGTAATCTATCATTTTGGGGAGAAAACTATGTTTGTGCAGTAGTAAAAATGACCAAAGTTGAAAATATAACTTCCATGAATAACTTTTTGATATTCCATGCAAAAGAAACTAAATTAGTAAATATTTTTTATTAAAAATATTAATATCTACATGTATGTACTATTTAATACATAAATAATGGTGTTTAAATTTAAATTATTTTATGTATAATTTGATATGGAAAAAATGCAATTTGTCTTATATATATATATATATACTAGTATATTATGGTACGTTGTTTTGAACTCCGTAAATTCCATCTCATTAGAATAAAGGGATCTTTTTTAAAAATAATATTAATAATTTTAAGTTATATTAATATGTTTAAATTATAAAATTAAAATATATGTAAAATCCTGTGTAACTCTATAATATTATAATAAAAATAAATTAGGTTGTTTAAGTTTATTAAACATTGCTTTAAAAAAGGTAAAACTTGTAACATTTTTTTAAATTAGGATATTTCACTTTTAATTATTTTATTTTATTTTATTAAATGTCTTTTGTTAATTTGAATAAATAAACAAATTTAATTAATTTCAAATCTAAGAAGATTGAGTTATTTATTTATACATTTTTTAAAATTAAAAATAATATTAAGTAAAACAAAAGAGATAAAAAAAAAATCTAAAGTAATTTGTTGTTGTATTTTCTGTTTAGATCTGTTCATATAATGGAGTTATTTTGATATAAATTGAGCTACTTTCAGTTTTTATCTCGTTTATTCTGTTGCTGATTTAAATTGGGTGACCCAAATTATATATATCAAGCTACAATAAAAAAAAATCATTTGCTATCAGACGTTGCTTTTAAATCATTGGTAAAAATAATAAGTCAAACGGAAAGCTAATTTTCAAATAACAAAAGGAAAAAATATTAACTGATAAAGTAATTTTCAACATGAATGAGTAGAGGACACTTTTAAGTGTCAATTGCTGCAATTCTATCTAAAAAAATGAGCTTGCTATGTCAAAACACTTGGAAATCTGCCTACAGAAAAAGAAAAAGATTGTAAAATAACCTGCTAAAGAAGAGTGGAGCAGAATGAAAGAAGACTGTTAAAAACATTAACACTCATATTCAATGCTCCTCCAGATGATCAGATCTATAGTCAAATGTCTTATTAACTGTATATGTGTATAAAAGATAAAGTTAGAAGAATATAAACCAATACCAGAAACCAGAAAATGGAAAGTTTTTTTATAATAATATTTACCAGAATTAAGCAAACATAAGAACATATGAACCCTATACAAAGACAGCATATAAAATACCATATTGTGACCTGTTAAAAATGTATAAGAATTGCATGTGCACATATAACATAAAATCTAGAACAAATAGAGACATACAAATACTTATGTTTTAAAGTATTTTCTGTAACTGAGCTTACTATAAAAAAAGATAAAATTAATTTTTTTTTTCATTTTTCTTCTATCTTTAAAATAATTTTCTATGTATATTTTTAACTTTCACACGCAGGCTTAAAGATAATATTTTATTTTTTGTGTGTATTTGCTTGATTTATTTGTACATACATTTTTTTAAGTTGGGGGTGCTATTTTACATATATTAAATATTCAATGGTGGATAAATAAATGGAAGTAAAGTTATAAAACTTATCCACTGTCTAAAAAAAAAATGCCTATTTATTTCTTTGTGAGATAATTTATACTTAAAAATGCATTTGTAAGTAATTTTTTTTTATCTATATTTATTTATTTTGTTTCTATTAAATTTTTAGTTATATTAAAATGTCTTTTTGTTAGTCTTTACACCATTTTAAAATAAATATAAAATATTATAATTGATAAGATAACTATATGTGTGTGCTTTCTGAAATTAATCATACTAATGTAAGTTAAACAGATAAGAGCTACAATTATGTATGATAACAGACCTAAAAGAAAAAAAAAAGAGGTTTGATTTGACACATTATGATAAAAATGTCACAATCTTTAAAATGACTATTTCTCATTAATGTAACAATCTTTCATAATTACATAATCCATAGGTTAAACAACAGAGAAATTTTGTTGAAAAATGTAATTCATAAATTAGTCAATTAAAAATATAGATATCAGTATATTTGATTGCCCAATGGGCATTATTCAATATATTGAATTAAATGTTTATATGGATTGTTATAATAATAATAATGAATAGAAATGAGGAGATAATATTCATTAAATAGAAAAAAACTAACTCTTGTTCATTTTTCTTACTGTATATATATATTATAACCTACAGAAAGTGGAAAAACCATTGCTAATGGAAAATTTAAAAAATAACCATCAAATTGTAAACAATAAAAGAACTAAAAACAGTATTGTTGTATAAGCTAAGCTCAGTAGGTTTCAAATATGCCATATGCCACAATAATAATAGAAAAGATGTAAATAATTGGAATAATTATCATTAAGATAAAAGACAATCTTAATGACTTAAGATCAACAGAATTAAGCCAATAAACATCACATGACTACCTCCTCTTATGCTTGTGCATAACTGTTGCTAAAACAGGCAAAACTCACTATATATATATATATATTGCCACACACAGCAAGCTATATATATATATATATATTGCCACACACAGCAAGCTAGAGTAATCAATGGATGCCAGAAGGCTTATGCATAAAATCCCCATCTAGTGCCTACTCATCCAATATCTCCAGACTAGTTTCTGGCTTATGGCTTTCATCAGTGAAAAGCCTGGGATCTGAGAGCACTGCATCTAGATCTTAGGATCTAATGCAACCCTCCAACAAACACCTTTTATCTCCATTTAACTACAAAACTAAGAGTCTTAAATTGAAAACACTTTAATGTTTTCAATCCAAGCCCATTAGCTTATATAGTCATATGGGTCTGAACCCAGTTCAGTACCCATACATTTTGGTGTCTTTGGTTCTTTAATAACCATAGCCACCACTATCCTATTAGGTAGGATTGGTTTTAAGCCAATAAACATCACATGACTACCTCCTCTTATGTTTGTGTATAACTGTTGTCAAAACAGGCAAAACTCACTATATATATATATATATATATATATATATATATATATATATATATATATATTGCCACACACAGTAAGCTAGAGTAATCAATGGATGCCAGAAGGCTTGTGCATAAAATCCCCATCTAGTGCTTACTCATACTCACTCTTATAAAAGTAAAGACTTCATTTTGGAAAAATATGGTTACCCTAAAATTCTTCTTTTCACAACATCTATTACTACCACATGTTTTACCAATTTTCTAAGCATCTTAATGCCATGATCAAAGCAACATTTGATTTATAAAATATGACTATGTTTTATTAAATATTTGTCACATTGATATCTTATTTGAAACAATTTCGTCTTTAGTAATAATAATTTCTTTAATAGGATGGTTTGTAAATAAATTGGCATCTCACGGTAAATATGATTAAATTTAATTATAAGAAACTAAATTCTCTTTTAGCAAAGAGTGAAATCCTAGTTACAAGAACAGTGAGACCTACTCTTCCTTAAGATAATATCTCCCATAATTATAATAAAAATAGCATTAATATTTTAAATAAACATGACAAACTCTTAATTTAGAATAAAAGAAAAATAATCTACTAGGATAACATTTGGATATTTAAAAATGGATAGGGGATTTTAGGGCCATTCTAAATATCACACTAATAAACCTATATTAAACATTTCTGAACTTAAAGTAATTTCATTATCAGAATAGTACTTATGTATTAGACTGGCAATGCAGAGACATGCTATGAACTTTTCACATTTGTGATAAATGTTTAATCTTGCAATTGCATCGAATAAACACTGCAATCCCATCTGATCTCATCCAATAACATGTTACATTATAAATATATACTTTCATTTATTGTCCAGATTTAGTTTGGACAAGTTCTCCTCAGAGTGTTTTTTACTTCAGTTATGATTTACTTGTCAATTTTCTGATTAATACTACAATCTTTTTAGACAATACAAAATGATGAACATTTGGAGTTTACCTGCCACTGAAATTAATGTGGTCAAGTACATCCATACTTCGGACAAGCAATGGCAAAGTTACATTTGAGGATGTAATAATAAAATAAGCCTTTGTAAGGGAATATGGTTGTAGGGTTTCAGAATTTCATTTTTGATGATGATCCAATTTATTTACAGCTGAACTCACAAATTAGCATCCATAGAATGGGGATTTAGTAGACAAAACTGCAATAGACTAGAATAACTATATGCAGTAAGACTGTGTCATTGCAATGATAGGGCAAAAAAACATAAAATTGAAGGCCCTAACAATATCATTGAAATTGATGAGATCCTTTTGTACAAAAAAAACAAGCCAGATTAATTCTTCCAGAACAGTGGATATTTGATAGCTTGTGCAGGGAGACTAATGAGAGTTTTATCATAACAATTCATGATAGAACAGCAGCAGCACTGATGGAAGCAATCAAACAAAATGTGAAAAAGGAATTGACAATTTATTCAGACTGTTGGAAAGCCTATAAAACTGTTAAATTCTGAGCTACCAGTTATAACCATTTTTGTGTTAATCACGTGTAAAATAATAAGCAGGAGAAATTATTTTTTTCATATCACTTTAAATATTATTAGAGCAGTTTTCAGAACAATAGTGATGATGAGAGAGAGAGAGAGTGAGTGAGAAGGCTTTCATTGCTAATGCAAAAAAAAAATCATATTAAACTTTACTGAAGATAATAATAAGAAGAATATTAAAATTTCCACTTATAATTCATAAATACTACAATGATGTATTTAATAGGTTATTATAAAACTTCTGGAATAATATAGGACAATTGTTTTCTTTCTATGGAGCCAAGAAAATATATTCCTCTCCTCAACATGAAATAGACATAATAAGTTACAATTCCTTTTATGCCACTATTAAATAATAAATGTTTTATTAAAATAATAACATAAATGCATATCCATTTAGTATAATTTAAATAAGTAAAATGTTTTTGTTATCAAAATATGTATAATTTTATATGAGACATCTAAAGAATATTCTCATCATGACAGGCAAGTTGTTATTATTAAGAATTTAAAGTTCATTATTCAAAATGAATTAATCCTGAGTAACTTTGTTTTAGAAAAACAAGTATCTTTAAGAAAAACATTATGAAGCAATTAAATAATTTTAAAGTCATTACTATGACAGAGAAATTTAAAAATATGTTAAAGTAAACCTGAATATCAAATAACCTTTAAATAAGAATGAAAATTAATAATAGTTGTTATGTAGTCAAAGCAATGACTATGCTGTCTATCAAAGTTCCATATAGCATGAAATTTAAATAGTATAAATTTAAATATATAAAAACTAGTTAGTTTTACCATAATGTTTACTGTAATGTAAATCCTATGCTTTCAAAGTCTTTAATTTAGAAGTTGTGCCTAGATAAAGTTAGTTTTCTAACAAACCAGTACTTTTACTAAGAAAAATAAAATTATTTAAAAAATTATACTTATTAAATTAAAACAATTAAATAACTTCCAGCAATAATGAATAAAAATATGAATGCAACAGACAGTGTGTGTGCAAGTATCAGTTTCTCTTATTATATCCTAAGTCATGTGATTATTTTATGATTTCTAATATTGACATTTTAATTTTCATCCATTTTATTTTATTGATTTGAATCCAATGTCTTACTAACTCTAAGAAAAAATTCTAAAAAAAATTTCATTATATATTCAGTTTTCTAAAATCAATTAATTTATGTCTAGACAGATAAATTAATTATAATTTCTGTTACAATAAATTATTTGTAAAATCAAATATAATAAAAATAAAATACATAACAAAATGAAAATTACATTATTCCAAATAAAAACATTACCTTATAATATTTATTTAACATATTATTTTTTAATTTAATTTAAATACCACGAGATTTAAAATTGTCTTTTTTTTTTAAAAAAAAAAAGATATTTAAGAAACATTTTAAACAAAAAAGTGTAAAAGAAATTAACTACTTTACATTCATTCGTCTAGATATTCATGGATTCACTCTTTTAGTTCCTAGTTTTCAAATTATCAGCTTTATTAAGACATCTTTTAACTAACTAAATCTAAAATATTTAATTGTAATATTTTATATTAAAATTGAAATGAATTTGAGCATTTTAATATTTAATTTAAATATCAACAAATCTAAATATAAGAATTTGAACCTTGTTTTTAAGTTTAATACCAATATTAAACTTCAAAATACTTTAATAGTTAAATTATGATTATTTTAACCTTGTTGGCTTACAAACTACATTAACTAATACTGTAAGCTCACTAATACTTAAAATTTAAGTACTTTAAAATTACAAAGAACTATTTATAAGACTAAAATATCATAACTAGAGTGCTGAAATCACTTTACCGCTATAAAAAGTACAAAAATATTTATATACTCACTTATAGTGTAAATAAACATAGCATCATCAAATAATAACAAAAACATTCCCTCACCCTTCACAGCTAAACCGCAGAAATTTCTTGGATTTGCTTTTAATCTCTCTCAGTTTCCAATGAGGAGAGAGGTCCAAAATTCAATCATATTAGTGACTAACAGAATAGTTGATTCTCTACAGAAAGTATATATGTCTCTTTATTCCAAGACAGTTCTTTTGAACATGTTATTTCCAAGGATTACTTATTTCATGTCTTTTATTAAATTTACAGCTAAATTCATTCATGGTATCAATTCAATTTGTTCTAAACTACTATGGGGGTGAAAGACTGTAGCAATTAGCCTCACAAAGATGCACACACCTACAAGACTAAGTGGTCTTGGGCTGCATTCACTGAAAGTGTTTAGATTCCAGCGGGCCTTCAACTTATTTTTGAGACTAAATCATTTTATCCCTCAAGAATTTTATTTAGTTGATGTTGATCCTACTGATACCCCATCTCCAACAATGAATTGCTGGTTGGCTCTTATTATTTGAAATTTAAAAAATGAACCTAATTCCTAATCCATCTAAATCACAAAAAGTTCAATACTGGGAGGCTTATTATCTCATTAATGAAGCAATAGTGCCTATTAATTCAAGTCTTAACTTGACAACATTTAATCTGCTGAAAAAGTTCAGATAGTGAAGTCTGGAGCCAAAATATTTTGATTTCCTGATAAAAATAAATTTAAATGCACTACCCACTTGTAGATTTTTAACAAGAAACCATGGATTTATTTCAATTGATGGTCTATGCGGTTTATGTCGCAGAGATGAAGAAACGATTGAACACATTTTTTGTGAATGCAGTTATTTGCAAGTTTGTAGATATTTTATTAGCTTTATTTATAAACATAAAGGCTCTTTGATACATGTATTGATACAAGCAATTAAAGCAGGAGTTTTTGCTGATATTAGAAGTGTCACTTTTTTAATATATAGTTTATGGCTAACTCGGTGTGATATTATCTTTAATTCAAATTGTACAGATCCTTTGAAGATAAATAATTAGAAAAATCAGAATGATAAAAGCAAGAGACAATAGAATATCATCACAAGATTTATTTAATAGCACATGAGAACTTATTGACATTTGAAGACCAATTTCTACCTATAGAACTTTAATTTGCATATTGTTTTTATTATACAATATTATATGTATTTATTTATTTCTTGGTTTAATAAAGTTTGTTTTTAATAATAAAAAAAATAACAAAATTTATTCATTCTAATAATTAAATTACTGAAAAAAGTTGTTCAGACATTAGGCTGAAATATAACTTGACATTTAGCTTATAGCAAAAGCTAAAAGTCACTATATATATATATATATATATATTGTAACTGTATAAATATTGCCAATGCTGGAGAATGATCAATATAATCTTAATAAAATCTAATCTAACTCAATCGGGGTCGCCATTATATAATTAACTATCATAAAACACTAATGATCTTTATTAAAACCTAATTTGTTCAAGCTATATGTAAAACGAAATAACAATGAGATTATCTGCTCCAGATATCAACAAATCTATCACAATTACAAAATAAACTGCAACAAACAGTGAAATTGTATATCATTGCCCTAAACAATAACATATGATTAAGATAACTATTTGATTAGTAATTGAATAAAAGTCAATTCGAATCAATAACTAAATTAGATTCCAACACTCTTTATTAATCTATAGCTATTATAATAATTCAAATCTATTTTAATATTTAATGACATTGTATTTTATTTAAATAAATTAATCTCTAACTAATTATAACTGCATTTTACGAAACGTTTTTAAATCCTATACGCTACTTTAAATGTTGGAACAAAATAATCTTTTACTCAAATTTATGTCTAGTTTAATAAAATGCTAAATATAATGTATAAACATTTTTAATCTTTCAATAAAGTGATACATAATTATTGCTTCATTTATATTTTAAAATGGAATACTCCACAAGAATTTATAATCAACAAATCAATTAGATAATTTCTAACTTTACCATGCCCAATCACATTATATAAAATATATCTTCAGTGTCCATTCGATGTTTATTAACTTATAATTATTAATATTATTTATTTGAATCTTCAATCAATCAAATATGAAATTGATTTTGGTAATAATTAAGCTATATAAATATAATTGACAGTTATTCAAATCAAAGATAATATTCAATTAAGGTCGTCAATTAAATTTATTATTTCCACTTTAGAGAAATTTAAAAAGTATTTAAGATAAGCCCTTCTAAACCAATGACAAAATACAATCTGTTTAAATTTTTATGATGGGTCTAGATATTAACTAAAAATATAAGTAAGCAAATATTCTAATGCATTAATAAATATTAAATTTTATATGTAATAAGATAAAAAAAAATGATGATGTACAAAACATACCATATTTTATATTCTAGTTCACTTACCAAGTGGAGTTTGAATCTTGGACTGAATTTTAAATATCGCAATCCAAAGAAAGAATTAAACTGATGGTAGCATTTAAATCAATTCAATTTATATGATAAAAAAAGATTGGTAACATCTAATAACAAAATACAACAGAAGATTAATCAATATTTGTAATTGATTGAAATTAATAAAAGTGATAAGATTTATGTGTATAACTCTAAAATGTTTTGTGAAACAATAATGACACATAGAAAAATGAATGGAAGAAGAGATTTTGAATATCTTAATGAAAATTTTTAAATAACAGGTGCCAAAAGTATATATGTAACCAAATAAAATTGAACTCTACTTGTTCATTAACATAATACTCGATAAACAAATATAAAATAAAACAATATATTTAAACCTCTTTTCTGTCTGATATATCAAACTAAATTTTACACATACAAAAATCAAATTGGATATTTAAAAACATTGGGTTGCATTAATATATATATATTGTAACGATACAATATATATATATATTAATGAGATATATATATATATATATATATATATATATATATATATATATATATACTCAGATGAGAGTTTAAATAATCAGTAAAGGAATTTCTCCAAGCCTTTCATTGCATAAATTCTATTATACCTAAATATATGCTATTTATGATTTAAAATAAATTATAAATTATTCTTTTAAAAATATATATAAATGTGCACACATATGCATAAAAATCATACCCTAAGTAAAAGTCTGTTCATTTTCATTATCCATTGATTCATCATAGTTTCTTTATTCTCAATCTTAAGATGTAGAGATGAGTTATTTTCTTGAGTAGAGAAAAGATAAGTTGAACTTTCAATGTTTCCTTTCATTAGCAATAATGTTCAGATAGAATTTCTCTAAGACATAATCCCATTAAATCAAGTGAAGAATTTTAATACCAGCCCTTTTTTTCTTTCAATGAAAAGAGTGGAGTTTAAATTGTTTATTAATAATATGAATTAATCCAGTTGATCCTGCATATTTTCTTGGCTTGAAACATAGTGTCCATCACATTCAGATTTTTAAAACCTGGAATCTTTTTTTAAAAAAATAGCCGATTTCATACAACGCATTTTTTTCTTTTATAGGTTTTCCTTCTTTCACATTTTGTTGCCATTTTCTTTGGAACTTCTTCAGAACGCTGCCCCTCAAATGAATGGGTAGATAATTAACTTTCTATTCTTCCATATTTTATAGATTAATGATTTAAAAATAAAGTTTTAAAGAATTTTTGTAAAGAACTGAGAAACACGTCTGTTCTCAGCAATGCTAAAATATGAAAAGTCCTATTACAATCTTTTCTAGCTATTTATACTACACTCTTTCTGACATTATGTTTGTCATAATAACTGTTGAAATTCACTCTAAAACCACCCAATGACAAATGATATATTCCAGTAAATTTTCTGCTTTGTTTTGCAAATGCAATGTAAGTTTGGAGAGAAATGGATACATTGAAATGAAATTCGGTATGATTTTTTTATTATTTTGAATCAAAATAAATAATTTATATTACAACCTTGATACTGAAACTGTAAGATTCGAGTTCGAATCTTAGTTTCACCTTAATCATATTTGTTCTCTCATCTCCTACCCACCCACCCCACCTAAATTTAAACCCTCAATATTGGACTATGTGCATATAATAGTATTAGTTATATGTATAAAAAGCTTGTTAAATATGCCTCATGCACACACACTCCAATATGAGATATTGGCGCACTGAAATTAATTATTAAATTTATAATATTTAATATTTTGTGCTAATTATTATTTAAGTCAAAATTATATAGCATTTTAATTTATAAAATCTATTAGAAAAGTTGTTTTGACCTTTTTAAATATTTAAGTGTATTAAAAATAGAAATTCCCTACTAAGTAATCTTGTAAGTCACAATGGGTGGGGAGAGAGGCAATAGACGATAGAAATGTTCCTAAAAGCTTTTAATTAGTTTTTAAAAAAAACATCTGCAGTATAATGATGTCATAGGTAAAATATGTAATAAAGTAAAAATTAAAATAAATCAAGATGCTGGTGTTCGAATTGAAATGACAAATGGAACATGTGCTCTTAATGCATGTTTAACTGTGAGTATTTTAAAGCGAACCTGAAAGGCGAACAAATACGCAATGTGCGATGGATCCATGAGATAAAGAAAAAAGGTATATAAAGTCTTGTTTAAAGAAAAATGAGGCTGGCTATCTATCTATCTAATTGAATCTCCAAATGTCAAGCTAAGTTAATATTAAATGTCTAACCTGCCATCTGTTTCTTAGCAAAATATGTTTTTCATGTATAATATTGCAATGCCTGAGTAGTAGGCATTAGCTATTCTCCTCTGAGTGGGAGATGCACTGGATCTTCTACTTGCCTCAGGATGACTTAAAATCATTTGCTGTAATCTGTATACTGCTGCATAATCAACTGCTACTTACAATTATGATCATTGAATGAACTATTAATGGAAAACTACTGTGCTATCATTCCTGAATGAGAGGACCTTTCGGAAATGTGCATGTTCTACTTAAACCCAAGGTAACTGGTACCCAAAATCTCTAAGAACTTTCATGCTCTTTATTCAAACTAGAACTCTTATTTTGAATTTTTAATATTGTTATTTATAATTCCTCCAAATGTAAATCCTTTTAAACCACTAAACTTCTTAAAATCTGTAACCTTGTAATGTTTAATGACTATGATCTTTCCTTTTCTTTGGGTATTTAATTCTATATTTCTTTATTTATTGACATAATTAATTTCATGCCTCAATAATTTCCGACCTAGCCTCTTAACTCTGTTAAATGTTAGCCTTCATCAAAATGCGTGAAGTTATTAAATAATGTATTTATAATAAATTCATCTTATATTTATGACTCGGCTAGCTCGGAAATTATCAAATCTTTCTATTTTGTAAATTATTTCTCAGATGCATCTCATTTTATATTAATATGCTTTCTTGTATTGTTAAATAGTGAAATGAATTATCTCAGCTCCAGAGATGCATCTAACTTTCATGATTAGCTAGGAGTGTGGGTATACCATAATTTGTGTGGGCAGATATCTTAGTTTAGCAATAGAAATATGTTAGAATTATAATCTTTATTCCTTTATTATTAATTTTGATTGGTATCCATTGAATTTGACTTTATAATTGAACCAATATAATGTTAGTTGAGGGTTTGTAAGTTAATCATTCATAAATGTGGGCCTTGGGAGTGAGTCATAATTTTTTAGCAATTAAATATAATCTTGTTCTATTATAAATGATAGGTGTTATTACTGAGTGATGCCAAAGTTTTTCTCTTATTTAAGCCAGGAAAATCACCAGATACTTATGTTTATAGGTATTGTTCTGCTTAATTAGGAAGGGCGTAGTTCAAAGTGCTCCCATAGAAAGCTGTGTCTGTCATGTGGTCAGGTGGTTAGTGGCAGAAGTTCCCGCACACCTGGATTTGCTTATATGACCGGTCTTGTAGGGTCCCCAGTAGAAATCCTGCCCACAAGTTTATATTTCCCTCCTGGCTTACATCTCAAGTTTTGCTCCATTATATTATTCTATGGCATCTCTATCAATACCACCTCTCACCTAGTTAATTATTCTTTTATTCTCTGCTTATGATTTCACTTCCCAAGCCTCCAACATTCTTTGCCCTCAAATAACAGGCCCCCTGTAGAATTAATCATTAATATAAAACTTTATATGTGTATAATCTATTGTTGGGATAAGTTAATTGGCAACCATATATCTCGTTCAACTTTTATCTCACGAAGGCTAATGTACTTAGTCTGGGGCATAAAATAACCTTTTTGCTACCATTAAATACCCGAAGGGACAGGTCAAATGCTTAATATGTTAATAATGTAAACCCAAGCCATATTAGGAGTATTTACTAAGATCAAACTCCATGTATGTAAATAAATTTATATTAATATTAAATATAGTTTTAAATTATATCTACGTGTCTATTTCCTTAATGCCTTATAGCCATGGTGTCTTGTGTCAAAATCAACCAAATATAACTAGGTCATTCATTAGATTTAGAATAATAATTAGTTGTAATAGAATTTAGTTAGAGTCTTGTGCATCTCCCTGACCCCCGTGGCCTAAAAGATGTTTGCTAATGTGGTGGCTAGTATGTTATCCCATAGTTATGTCATGTAATCAATCTACTAGATTTGAACTTGGCATTGCAAGCCCTGAACCCAGCTGTAGTGCTGCTCTTTGACTGTAGTAGAGGGAAGATGCAACTGGTTAACAGGATATATGCATTCTGACCGTTACAGTACATTTTATAAATATAAATAATTTACATATGTTTTTCAATTAAAATTTTTTATAATTAATTTAAAACAAAAATATGTGACACTTAAAAAAAACATTCAATTTCATATAATAATGTTACTATGGTGACTGTAGTAACAGAAAATATGTGAGAATAATACAGATCCTATTCAAGTAAACTTTTATGTCACATTGAACTATTTCCAAAATTTATTTATTTGTTTACCTGTTTATATATATTTTTTACAGATTGATTACAACAGATTTGGATTTTTAAGTTAGAATTAGCAGTAAAAAATATTATTTAAAAAGTTTTAGGTTGCCATGGTTATCAATTTAAACTTATATTTTCAAGATCTCCCATTATCCATTTATCAAGTAAAAAGAAAAACCAAACATGATCAATAAACTTTATTTTTTAATACTTTAATTAAATCTGAATACTCACAATATATATAGATATAATTATAAAGGACTTTAACTTAAATTTTCAAAGCTCCCTACATCTATCCATTTATCTTATTCAATTGATACACATGACCACATACATGTGAAAAAGATAAATGATGTCCAATATACATATTTCATGCTGAACCAGCACTCATTAGTTAATCCTGATCACCAACTTCCACACATATATACAATCAGTGCACAGTTTATATTATGATAGCAAATCTTCAAACTTTAATGGACAAGTTTCAATCTTCTTCACTCTCCAACTCTTCAGCCATCCATTTTATTGAAACTCTGATGGTGGAATGCTCAAAGCTCTTATTGATGCCACATTATAGTCATAGCCATATTGACCTATGTTTTATTTAATTATATAAAAGGATAAGCAGAATACAGGCTGTATATGTAATATTTATATGCATGTATATTGTGTATACTAAATGTAATTATAAAGGACTTGAAATGAGACTTTCAAGTCCTTTAAAATTACATTTAGTATACACAGTGTACATGTATCTAAATATTATATGTATATGAAAATGCAGTTAACACTTAAGCAATACTAATATCAATAACAATTAACAATCTCAATCTATTGACAAGACAACATTCTTTAAACAATAAAGGTGCAAATCCACCTTTATGTATGGTTTGTGTTTATATAGATACTAAAGATTGAAACATGATTACAAAGAATAAAATTATTAATTCAAAGAAGTTTAAATAAACCTCATTAAACGGGTAGACATAATTTGTTTTGAATGCAATCTAAAAATAGTCAGTTATAACTTTCAAATTGCTCTCCAATTGTATATTATTTAGATAATAAAGCTACTAATTCTCATATATATATATACCACACGGAATATCCCGAAAATAATAATAATAATATGAAATCATCATTTATCTGTGAAAACATCAGAATTAACATGTATATATGTAGCAAGAATATTGTTATGTTTATCTTTTTTATTATTTATAACATTTTAAAAATTTTATTTTTTAAAAAAAAATATTAGTTTTTTATAATTTTTTAAATACATGTAAAAATTGTGATAAAATATTTTTATCTTTCTACATATATAGGCACAAATTATTTTATTGAAAATCCATGTACAGTGAAAAAATGTGTTTTTAAAACAGAAAATAAAAAAAATACATATTTAAAAGTAGAAAAAAAAGTCTTACAGATTATTATGAGATCAAATTTATGGCAATCACAACATATTACTGTAGTATGGCCTTTTAAAAATTTATTTTTTGTTCCTGCAATAAGGCTATCATACCTTTTGTTTTTAGCATTCACATGAGTAGCCTTTTTAATTTTTTTAGAAATTTATTTTTATTGTTGATTGTTACTCTTTTTAATCTTCTCAATCATAAACAAGCCTTGTTCACTCATTTTAATCATTTCTGCTATTTAAAATGAGACATTTACATCAAGTAAATGAAAACTGTTTTTGAAATGCTTATTTAATAGTGATTTCTTATTCCATAAATGTATCATTGTAATAAATAATAAAACATTTTAAATTATGTCTATTAATAAATAATCCATTGCAATTTATTTGTAAGCACTTAGAAACATTACATTTTATGAATTAATTCATGGTTTTAAAAACAATTAATTATCTTCTCTTGAGCAATAACTACTATTTTGATTAATGAATCAAAGTATATGTTTAGCTCACATTGAATGACATGTATGCGTTTGTGTAAATAGATAAACTACTAGTTCAATTTGCAATTGTATTTTGAATATTTAATATTAATCTACGGTATCTTCTAGTTATAATAACTATATATTGATCCTTAAACATCATACTCACATACAGATACATTAAATTATTTAGGTGTACTTACTTGAATGTGTTTTTTTAATAGCCAAGAAATTTAATTTTAAAACTCATTCTTTTAAATAATTTTTTTTTAATTAAATAAAATTTTTATAATTTTAATTCTATCTTGTTTAGACATTTTACTATCAAGTTTATTTTAATTAAAACATTTTTAAATACTTTTATTTAATTTAGAGACTCTGAATGTTTGTTTATGACAAATTTTTAAATCAAATTTTAAAAGACTTCTATCAAATGGATTTTCTTCAAATTATATATATATATTATAACGATCCAGGGAAGAGACTTAATGTAATCTGCACTACAAGGGCGCCATCTAGGCATTTGAACCTAGAAAAAATTATATAGTATACATAAGTTAAAAAAAAATTATATTGGTTGATTCCGGTCATTAGCCCATTGTCCCTAGCTCAGTGGAATAGCAGAGATTTATATTTTATAATAAATTCTTATCTAAGAATATATAAAAAAAGAATAAAATAAGCCACTTCCAGTAATTAACACACAAACATTTATTTACGCACATATAAAATTTGAATCATTTTAAATTTTGAGGAATAACATTATTTTAGATTTTAATACAACTTTTAATTCAAATTATTATTTTAAACTTTTAAATCATCTACACAGATGAAATTTATATTTATTTTAAGATTGTCACATATGAATAAACTACATAGATTTGCATTTGAAAAGAAAATATTATATATCTTATTTAACCTTAGGCCAAAAGTTCACAGTCAAACTGGCATCAATCCATCTGATACATTGATGTATTCAATGTAGCATGAAAATACAACAGCAAAATATACTATACTGTCAGGAATGGACATCTGAACAGTATAGTTAGAGAAGACATTGACTCTTGTCCAATACAGAAATGTTACATCTGTATGGCAAGAAGAACAATAAAATAAAAACTCAATAGGAAGGGACCACAGTCCTTTTTGCCGACTTACAATCCCATCCATAGGCAAAAAAGTTTTGTGTGGCATATACAGCGATTCTGCCCATAGTGAACCTCATACTACATCTACTAATTACACCAATATATCCAATCCATTGACCTAATTCAACTACGAAACAAATAACCTAAGATTACCCTCCCTTAATATAACTTTACAAATCTATATAGCCATTCATGCCCGACTTAAATTTAACATTTATTTAAATTCACACAGATGGATTTATAGAAGTTTGTTTTTTAATGTTGAGCATAGATCGACTACACAGATTACACGCTCAAAAACATTTCAAAATAAACATAAATGATCAAAATATAAAGTCATTGATGTAATTGCATGAGGGAATTCACAAAAAACCCAATGGCATTCATCATAAGATGTTGCATTAACACCAATAACTACAAAGACATCCGAATAAATACATTTTAGATATTCACCATAAGATATCATTATTTACCGAATGTCTATATATTTTAATCATATATGAAAACAAAAATGTATTTAAACGTGAATGAATCCATGCAAGCATCTATGCCCAATTGAAATTTAATGCATTTAATAATTTAAATGATAAATATTAATACAAATAAAAAATAATAATTAAAAAAAATGGAAATGATTTTTAGCAAACAAATATGTAAAAATTAAACATTTATAATTAATTTGAAACATAAGTCAGAGAAAAGTTCCTTTTTTAAAATTTAGATTAACTGATCAAATTTTTAAAGTTCTTAATTACTTCAGATTTTAAAATTGTTCTGTTCAATTGCTTACAGTAGAAGAGCTCCCGGTTCCTGTTGGCAATTCCCACAAAGACTTTCATGGAAGACCGGTCTGATATTCTGGAGGTAGCCCTTAGCTGGTTCCATTCTGGTATCACAGTCATTTCATTTTTTAAAATGAGAGAGAATGACAAGTGCATCTTATCATTCTTTTCACAAAATCAAGTTGGAACTGTCAGGAAAACTGTCTTAATTTGAATCGTTTTCTTTTTATAATCCTCCTATGGATTCCATGAACAAAAATGTCACTGTTCCATTTTTTCGTTATGGTTCAGGCCTTTATTTGCTGCTTCAATATTGGACAAGCTAATTCTTTTTATTCTCTTATCTATATTTCATTTATTTTAAGTGCCCCAAGGGTTAGTTTGCTTTTCAATTAATTTATAAAACAATCATTTCCACTTACAAAAATATATAAATCTTTTTACAAAAATATACATTCAAACACTTTTTTCATTTATTAAAAAAAAACTATTTTTAAAGTTTTGCATCTGTGCAAATATATATACATTTAACAACTCTTTAATTTTTTTTAGCCTTTAGATTTTTAATAAATTTATTTTTATTTGCGAACTTAAGTTTTTATTTTAAAATAATGTAACGGCATATTTATATATCATTACAATATATATATATATATATAAAACCAAAACTGTCTAACCCTATACTAGCAAAAATAAAAATGCAAAACCATAAAACAATACAATACTAGATTAAATTTTAAAAATTTTTCCAAAATCCTTACACAACCATGGTTTCATCTACTACAAATAGACCTTCTCAAGTGAAAATCAATCTAAAGGAAAACATATATATATATATATATATATATATATATATATATATATATATATATATATATATATATATATATATATATATATAAACAAACCTTACCATAATTCACTACAAATTCCACCTTCCCTTAATATCAAAAGAAGTCTTCATAAGAT
Source organism: Epiperipatus broadwayi (assembly GCA_028023455.1). NCBI lineage: Eukaryota > Metazoa > Onychophora > Udeonychophora > Euonychophora > Peripatidae > Epiperipatus > Epiperipatus broadwayi. The sequence goes on along the minus strand of JAQFVV010006267.1, from coordinate 2,850,052 downwards.
TGATAGCCTCAGAATCAAGGAGTTTTATCATCAAAGTCTCCTTTATTCTTCTTTTCAACTCATTCTTTTCATAAAAAATAACCGAAGCATTGTTAAACAATATTCTATGACCTGTATTCAATTCATGAATATATAAAGTTGAGTTAAGATACCTATGTTTAACCCTACTTATATGAACCTTAACCCTTTCATTAAGGCTAAATTTACTCTGACCTACATAAAATTTACCACAACTACATGGAATTTTATAAACAATACCAGGAATAGACCTACTATCAATAGACTGCTTAGAACCATTAAGTAATGAATTCAAATCAGAACCTTTCCTCCATGCAACCTTCATTCCACCTAACAAATGACTATTCCTATAAACCAAATTATGAATTGATGCTTTAAATGGTAAAGACATATAATCATCATCCTTACCAACAAAATTCTTATCATCCAAATCACGACTATAAACATTATTATTAAATACCACTTTTTTAATAAAATCATGATTATAACCCAATTCTACATATTCAGCAGAAAATTGTCTTCTTTGAATATCAGCATCATTATTAAAATTATTAAGCCTTCTATTCCGACAACAAAAATTCAACAAAGACATTTTTTTATGTATAAAAGCCTGATAACTATCAGGCCTAATCATATTTCTCAAATTTTTAGGTTTTATAAAATGACTACAAAACAAAACATCATTAACCTTCTCAACGTTTAAATCTAAAAACTTTAATTTTACAAAATCAAAACCACCCCCCTCAATTGTAAACTTAATACTAGACTCAAAACCATTCAATGCACATAAAAACTCTTCTAATTTCTCTTTCTGAATAACAAACAAACAATCATCAACATACCTAACAAATAATGTAATAGAACATGAAAACATATTAATAATACTACACTCCAAATAATCAATATAGATAGCACCCATCAATGGAGAAATGACATAACCAATAACCCAACCTTCTCTAATCTTATAAAACACATCATTAGACATAAAATACATTGAATCCTCTAACAGCAAAAGCAAATCATGAAAAAACTTAATCTTATCTGCAGAAAAACATTCTAATTTTTTTAAAATTAAAAGAAAAACACCAATACTTTTTAATCTATTAACCGATTGATACATATTTTCAATGTCTAAACTACCAAAAACACAATCATCATCCAAAACAAAACCATTTATTTTCTTAAAAGCCTCAAAAGAAGAAGAAACACAAAATTGACCCAATTTTATATAATCCTTAAAATATCTTATAATAAATTTTGATATTTTATCAACAATTCCTCCTGTAAAATCAAAAATACATCTCAAAGGAAAATTATCTTTATGAGACTTCAAATTAAAGAAAACCTTTGGAGCCACAAAATCACTAAGGTAACAATTTAAATAAGTAGCTCTATCAAAAATCTTTTTATTTTCCATAACTTTCATAATCTTAATTAATTTAGATTTTATTTTTTTACCAGGATCAGAATCTAAAATAGCATATTTTCCATTATTTAATTCTAAAAAAACTTTACTTTTAAAATCAATATTATTTAACAATACAAACCGGCCACCTTTATAATTTATAATTTATAATTTGGTTTATAGGAATAGTCATTTGTTAGGTGAAATGAAGGTTGCATGGAGGAAAGGTTCTGATTTGAATTCATTACTTAATGGTTCTAAGCAGTCTATTGATAGTAGGTCTATTTCTGGTATTGTTTATAAAATTTCATGTAGTTGTGGTAAATTTTATGTAGGTCAGAGTAAATTTAGCCTTAATGAAAGGGTTAAGGTTCATATAAGTAGGGTTAAACATAGGTATCTTAACTCAACTTTATATATTCATGAATTGAATACAGGTCATAGAATATTGTTTAACAATGCTTCGGTTATTTTTTTATGAAAAGAATGAGTTGAAAAGAAGAATAAAGGAGACTTTGATGATAAAACTCCTTGATTCTGAGGCTATCAATCTTATGAAGACTTCTTTTGATATTAAGAGAAGGTGGAATTTATAGTGAATTATGGGAAGGTTTGTTTGTATATATATATATATATATATATATTGTAACAGTCAAGTTTGTACATTCGCGTAACAGAATTCAGAATCCAAGCAAAAGAGACCGAAGCTGACCAGACTAGGACTGTAACATCCCGAGTCCGACCGCACTTCAACTCATAAGCCAGGATTCCAAGACTCAAGACCCTACGAATGACCACCTTGAACTTACACGTAGTATACCTCTTTCCACATGGCCGACATAGGTCACGGAGAAGCAATGAGACTCATAACAAAAAAAAAATGGAATTTACTAACTGTATATATTTAAAACTAATTAATGCATCGGAAATCACATATATAATATAGAGAATTTTGAATTGGATTGAAATAAATAAGATCGAGATCAGAGTAATTTATTAAATTGTATGTTTATTTTTGCAGATTAAATTTGACGATTTTATCTATATTATTCTTGCATTTTACAATTAAAATGCGCGTAGCATCTAACATTTTGGAGAGCGCTTTAACCTTCTCTCCTTACAATTAAAATTATTTTACATTTGTTATTTTATTTGATGAAGTTAAATATTGTTTTCATCATTTGCCTTATTATCTTATTGATCAGTCACTGCATTGTAGCTATGGGGCAGATTATGCTAATCCCTCTTATTCCATGGTTTTCAGCTAAGCAATCAGACGAAGCCTTGTTTTCTCATATATGTGAAACATTTAAAGTCAAATTTATCTATAATATTATTATTTCAAACTATTGTACATGAGACCGAAACTAGCTCTTGAATATGTCAGACAATGGCTGAAACTTAATTTAAGGGAGGAAAAGTTGGCAACCAAAAGAACCAATGCGCTATAGCGCTGGTAAACAGTTATAATAAATGTTGCTCTGCGGATGGATTAATATTTAGGGTTTTGTGATCAACACCGGAGCCCTATGACCGATCGCCATGCTGCTAAAGAGGGTTGGGGTAGCTAACACTATTGCCTGGAATTTGACGTCAGGTCTTATTCGTGTGCGACCCAAGGAGTGTAAGAGGGATGGCCGTTCCGAGTCCCATCTTAAAGAAAAATGCAACATAACGAGAAAGTTTAAATGTATAATAAAATTATCAAAAAGAGTTGAAATAATTTAATATTTAGCCACGAGAACGATAGCTAATCAGTGGAATCATTAGTGCCAACTCTAATATAGCCTTTTAATAATCATATGCTATACGTGGGCGTACTTTTAAATATTCTTTGCTTTCTAGTTTCAATCTCAAATAACACATTTGATTACGCGATTAATTAATAAAAACAAAAAAAAGGGGAAAAAAGTATATTTGGAGGGCTTTTACAAAATGAAATAAATAACAAATATACTTATTCAAGGCTTGGATATTGCTTAGTGAAAATTAAATTGAAATTTACTTTGGGTTAAAACAAGATTCCCATTTTAAAATTGCCAACAAATAATTAAATAATCAAGGTCAAAATAATAATCAGCACATAGCCAATTCTTAACAGTTATTTAAGAGGGTTTCGAAACAGCGTGCATTAAGCTACGATAAATAATTATTAAATGAAGAGGGGTCATTCTCTCTTCTCTTTATTATTAATATTGAATGCCCGCTGTTTCGAGGCATTAGCATATAATTTATATTTAAAAAAATAAAAAAGAAATAAAGAAACCATAGTCACAACTGCAGTGAGAAAATTGAAAATAAAATTATTAAAATCATTCAGTTAGGAAACATTAGAAAGTAGGTCAGAATTATATAATTAAATTTAAGCATAAAATTTTACATTTAGCAATTTACTTGAATTCAAGATTTTAGAATTAAAATACATTTTATAAGTCTAGACTTAAAGGAAAATTAATATATTGAACTGCAGTTAGAAATGGTGAGGTTACCGGTCATCTTGTAGTACTTGAGCTGGAGTTACGGGAGTCTTTGTGGCGGCTTGCGGCATCATCTTCTTCCCACGGTTAGAGCGGAGCTGTTATGGCGGCATACTGGTGATGGTGGTTTTTGGATGGAAGTAAAGGCCCGTCGCCTTCACTCTGGAGCTTAGCCAAGGCTGCCTGTTTTAGCCCGACATTTTTTCTCGCACAGATAAAAAAATTATTGTCTTAACTGGATGTCAAAATGTTCACGGTTGCTTTTGGTTCAGGATACACGCTGGATTCCAAAGCTTAACGATGATCAAAGAGGGCAAAACTTCACAGATGTAGCATTCAAGCTGTCAAAGTTTCAAAAAGTAAAGATCTAAGTTGGCTCCTCCACTTTACATGGCCTTTTTAAATGATCGCCATATCAGCCCACACACCTTGGAATTTCATCTCCATCAAGATTACAAAATTTTTAATTTGCTTATGAAATTAGTGGTTGACTTCAAACATGCTGACATTCCTTTTAGGTGTTATAACTTTTCTCTGATTATCAACTTTTAATTAAATCGAATTTTAATCAGTTTAATCCGATATTAGATTTTATTTTTAATTAGTCAGGAATTTTGTTCTGATTTTATAATTTATGTGTAAAATCCCTGCTGTAAACATATTTTTAATTAGCGAGGTCTCCAAAATAATTTAGAATCAATTAGCTAGATTATTTTAAAATTGGCTTTTCTTTTTAGAAACCTAAGGCAGGTGTGGCATATACTGATACAATTGTTTACAGCAAAAACTTTACTAAACTTTTAATTCTCCGAAAATACTTTTATTTTTAGAAAAAAAAATCTTTTTTCTTTTTAAAAAGAAACTTGTCAGCGCATTTGCAATCAATCACCCTTTCAATGTGTTTTTACATTAAATTGGTTTATAATAAAAATGAAACTTAAAATTTAAGAAATATTTTAATCACGCCACTATGCTATATATGTATATTCAATATAGGTGGATTATATTCCCACATACGAATTTAAGTAATAAATTAATAAATTGACGCTACATTATTACTGTTTAAAAATATTACGCGATAAAATTGTACGCTATAACTCTGGCAATACTATTCACTTATAGCGTTCTTTCGTATGTGTGTATATAATGCTGTTTATATAGCCGTGATTGCAATTTTTAGCTTACAAATCTTAATTTAGACTTATTAAACAGGTTTGAACTTAGCACAGACGAGTGGGTTATTAGGATGGTTGGTGAAACGGTGAGGGACTTGAAGACAACCGTTTCAATATATATATATGTTTTCCTTTAGATTGATTTTCACTTGAGAAGGTCTATTTGTAGTAGATGAAACCATGGTTGTGTAAGGATTTTGGTAAAAAAATTTAAAATTTAATCTAGTATTGTATTGTTTTATGGTTTTGCATATATATATGTCAACAGATGGCGTTCTACCAAAATCACCGTCAAGCGTATTTTGTTTACATAAACGCCATCTGTTGACATAAATACAAGCGTTAACAAGTTTTTAACTTGATTTTGTTTTTCATATATATATATATATATGCTATAAATCAATGTTAGTGTAATATAATAATAAAATAGTTCAAGAAGGCCAAATTCAATTATGTTGATATTGCCTCAATAAGTTTTCAGTAGTACATATGAGTGAATAATATATTTTGTAAAGAAAACCATTTATTGTAAATTCAAATAGAAATAAAAACAAATCTTAATTTCTTTTGATTGAAAATTGATTTAAATTTTAATTTTTCTTGATTGTAAAAATTTCTCTTTTTAGCTATACAAAAAATGAAAAGATTTTTTTATAACGAAAATAATGTTGGAATCAATTTTTAATACTTATTTTTTTTTTTTTTTAAATATAAAACAAACTGTGACATTGTTTTATTTTTCATTTTAAGTGAAATTGCAACAATTAGAAAAAGATCCCAATATAAAAAATTTTTTTAAAAATATATAAAATATCTTATAATAAATGCTTTTATTTATTGTGTAAATACTAAAAGGTTAAAAATAACATATATATTTTTTCATCACATGATCAATATCTCATACTAGCACATAATTGCTTTGTTTGATTTTTTTTTTTCATAAATATTTTATTAATTGTGCACTAAAAAGAAAAAATAATTATTTTCTTCAATCATAATTGAAGTTTTTATATTTAACTTGAAATAAAAATGTGGGATGTCCAAAATTAGTTAAGTCACTGTAATTTTTGCAAGTGATTAAATTAATTAATTTTTGACACCCCACACTTTTATTTCAATTTAACTGTATAAACTCTAATTATTTGTAGAAAATGATTACTTTTTGGCTTTTTAGTGCTCAATAAATAAAGTATTTATTATAAAATATTTTTATAAGAATTATTTAATATGAAGCCAATTAAATAATTAAAATTAATAATGATTTGTAATCTAAAAATGAAACTGATTTTCAAGAGAAAATCTTAATCAATTATTGGTAAAAGTTTAAAAATAGTCAAAAAATGTAGCTATTTTTTTTGTTATTATGTATGTGTGACATATTTTTAAAATTAGCAGGCATTTAAAAGGAGAAAAAAAAAATTTTTTTTTTTGACTTACGTATCTGCCTACTTTATAAATTTTTCTAGGTTCAAATGCCTAAATGGCGCCCCGTAGTGCAGATGACGTTAAGTCACTTTCTCCGGATCGTTACAATGGCGAACCAACTCGGGCCGATCTTTAATAAACCACAAATACCCTGAGCAAATTTTGTCAACATGAAATATTTTTATCTGTTTACATAAAGTCGTATACTTTAAATCTGATAAAAGCACTGCCAGAAAGAAATAGCACATATATTAAAAACCAACGGAAAGATATAAAAAATTTTAAAACTAATTTTTGTTAAAAAAAAAAAAAAAAAAGTCAAAAGGTTGCAATAAATATGTTTTTTTTTTTTTTTGTTGATATATATTATGCTTTAACGTGTATAGGCGCGCACAGCCACGTAAGTTTATGATCGAAATGTGGTGCCTTACGATGAGTACCTTTGGGAATTACTTAAGTGTAACCCTATTTATGCATTTCAATCAGTCATAAATAAGTTGGTGGTATTTATAATTGTTCTGCAAATATACACGTTTAAACCCATTATTTCTTAAAACATATTTATCTCAATGCAACCTTCTTTAAATAAATAATTTATAAAATAACTTGCTTGTCATGCCGTGTGTAAAAATAAAATGTATAAAATAAAATAGAACTCTTGTGGGGAGGGGTGTAAACGTAAATGGTCCTTGGGTAGGCGATAGTCAACATTTTCCTTTTCTTTTTGTATATAGTCTTTATACTAACCAAATGTTTTGTAAATTTTGTTAATCGTGTACCGTAAATTACTAACCCTAAGTAAAATTTTTTTTTTGATCATTTTTTTTTAAGTAACTTTACTGATATGTAACGAGCACAGACGTTCGTTACATTGTTGTTGTTTTTTTAATTTATTAAACATGAAAGTAAATTAAAAAGTTCGCATTTAAAAATTTTCTTTAAGAATTAAAAATTGAAATTAAATATCATCTTAAACTCTTATATATTAATTAAATCGCACAGATAATGAAAAATTATTAAAATAAAACTTTATTAAAGAAAAAGTATTTTAAAACTAAATTTTAAAAAGATTTGGAGATGAAATTATATCTTTAAATTTATCTTTAAATATATTTTTGATTTGGAAAACAGGTTAATTAATCAGAAATGGAAATGATTGTTAATTAGTTAAATGTAAACCAGCCTTCAGCATTTAAATGTAAAAACACCGGTCAGATAAGAAAACAATAGAAACTGTTAGCAAATAAGAAGAAATCCCTATGGAATTGGACCGCAGCGAAAGGACCATCGCATTGGTGACGTAATGTAAATTCAATCCTTCACATTAATATAAAAGGAAAATTTGGAAATTATTAATCAGTGACTAGTTATTGATGACTATTACGATGTAACAGCTATGTGTTAGTGCTGAGGGGATTGAAAAAGACGCACAGCTTCAATCCCTTCAGTTCTGCTAAGAAAGGAAGAAAAATGAGCCATCGTTTCTACATTGAGGACCAACTACACTAAAAAAATCTCCGGATGGATAAATAAATCGGCCAACAGGATACCAATCTTCGGACGACGTGGGAATTCACGTTCAAACGGCAAGGAATATATGAAGATGAACTATTTAAATAACCGTAAGAACTTTAAAATTTATGAACAGTAAATTAAAACTTTCCAGATTTAAATAATTGCAATATTATTCTATCTGACCGATACTATTTATTAATTAGTTATAATTTTATTTAATGTATTTATTTTGTAAAATCATTTCCATTTATTTATTTTTTGTTCTTTTAAGTTTTATTATGATTTTTGGTTTCCGTTAAATTAATTATAAAAATGTTAAACTTAAGTCGGGCGTGAATGGCTGTATAGATTCGTAAAGTTATATTAGGGGAGGGTAATCTTAGGTTATTTATGTCGTTGTTAGATTGGGTCAATGGATTGGATATATTGATGTAGTTAGTAGATGTAATCGGAGATTCGCTACGGGCAGAATCGTTTATATATACGCCGCACTCACCCGTTTGCCTATGGAAGGAATTATAAGACGGAGAACGCAGTTCCTTTCTATGGAGTTTTTTTTTTATTGTTCTTCTCGTTAGATAGATGTAATATTCCTATCTGATTGAGAGTCAATGTCTTTTCTTAATTCTTTTGGTGCTGCCGTATTTCGTATTACATTGAATACATCGATGTATCAGATGGATTGATGCCAGTTTGACTGCGAATTTTAGCCTAAGGTTAAATAGGGATAGAATATTTTAATTTCAATGCAAATCTATGTAGTATTCATGCTCGACCCTAAATAAAAATGCATTAAATTTAAGTTGTTTATAGACGCTTGCATGGATTGTTTATCGGTTAACTATGTTTTGCGTTTTCATATTTGATCAAAATATATAGACATTCGATAAATAATGATACCTTACGGTGAGTATCTAAAATGTATTTATTCGGATGTCTTTTAAGTTATTGGTGACAATGCAAGTATCTTATGGTGAATACTATTGGGTTACATATAAATTTCCCTCCGCAATTGTCAGTAATCAATAATTTTATGTTTTGATCGCTTATGTTTACTTTGGAATGTTTTTAACCGTGTAATCTATGTAACCGATCTATAGCAACTTATTATAACAAGCTTTTATAATCCCATCTGTGCGAACTTAATTAAAATGTAAAATTAGAATATAATAGTAATTAAAGGTAAATTAAAATCAAAATCAAAGTTAAAAATAATGTTAAATGTTAAAATGTAAACTAATACTAAAATAATTTTAAATCTTATATATATGTGCATAAATAAATGTTTGTATGTTAATTACTGGCAGTGGCTTATTTTATTTATTTTTTAATGTTGAAATCTAATTAGATAAGATCTTATATTATTTAATCTCTGCTATTCCACTGAGCTAGTGACATGGGCTAATGACCGGAATCAAAATAAAAAAAAAAAAAAAAATTATTTTTTTTTTGACTTACGTATCTGCCTACTTTATAAATTTTTCTAGGTTCAAATGCCTAGATGGCGCCCCGTAGTGCAGTTTACGTTAAGTCTCCTTTTTCCGGATCGTTACAATGGCGAACCATTATTTTTTTTTTGACTTACGAATCTGCCTACTTTATAAATTTTTCTAGGTTCAAATGCCTAGATGGCGCCCCGTAGTGCAGTTTACGTTAAGTCTCCTTTTTCCGGATCGTTACAATGGCCCCATGTTGGGCACCATTGTAACGATCCGGATAAAGGAGACTTAACGTAAACTGCACTACGGGGCGCATCTAGGCATTTGAACCTAGAAAAATTTATAAAGTAGGCAGATACGTAAATCAAAAAAAAATAATTTTTTTCTTTTTTTTTATTTTGATTCCGGTCGTTAGCCCATGTCACTAGCTCAGTGGAATAGCAGAGATTAAATAATATAAGATCTTATCTAATTAGATTTCAACATTAAAAAATAAATAAAATAAGCCACTGCCAGTAATTAACATACAAACATTTATTTATGCACATATATATAAGATTTAAAATTATTTTAGTATTAGTTTACATTTTAACATTTAACATTATTTTTAACTTTGATTTTGATTTTAATTTACCTTTAATTACTATTATATTCTAATTTTACATTTTAATTAAGTTCGCACAGATGGGATTATAAAAGCTTGTTATAATAAGTTGCTATAGATCGGTTACATAGATTACATGGTTAAAAACATTCCAAAGTAAACATAAGTGATCAAAACATAAAATTATTGATTACTGACAATTGCGGAGGGAAATTTATATGTAACCCAATAGTATTCACCATAAGATACTTGCATTGTCACCAATAACTTAAAAGACATTCGAATAAATACATTTTAGATACTCACCGTAAGGTATCATTATTTATCGAATGTCTATATATTTTGATCAAATATGAAAATGCAAAACATAGTTAACCGATAAACAATCCATGCAAGCATCTATAAACAACTTAAATTTAATGCATTTTTATTTAGGGTCAAGCATGAATACTACATAGATTTGCATTGAAATTAAAATATTCTATCCCTATTTAATCTTAGGCTAAAATTCGCAGTCAAACTGTCATCAATCCATCTGATACATCGATGTATTCAATGTAATACGAAATACGGCAGCACCAAAAGAATTAAGAAAAGACATCGACTCTCAATCAGATAGGAATATTACATCTATCTAACGAGAAGAACAATAAAAAAAAACTCCATAGAAAGGAACTGCGTTCTCCGTCTTATAATTCCTTCCATAGGCAAACGGGTGAGTGCGGCGTATATATAAACGATTCTGCCCGTAGCGAATCTCTGATTACATCTACTAACTACATCAATATATCCAATCCATTGACCCAATCTAACAATGACATAAATAACCTAAGATTACCCTCCCCTAATATAACTTTACGAATCTATACAGCCATTCATGCCCGACTTAAGTTTAACATTTTTATAATTAATTTAACGGAAACCAAAAATCATAATAAAACTTAAAAGAACAAAAAATAAATAAATGGAAATGATTTTACAAAATAAATACATTAAATAAAATTATAACTAATTAATAAATAGTATCGGTCAGATAGAATAATATTGCAATTATTTAAATCTGGAAAGTTTTAATTTACTGTTCATAAATTTTAAAGTTCTTACGGTTATTTAAATAGTTCATCTTCATATATTCCTTGCCGTTTGAACGTGAATTCCCACATCGTCCGAAGATTGGTATCCTGTTGGCCGATTTATTTATCCATCCGGAGATTTTTTAGTGTAGTTGGTCCTCAATGTAGAAACGATGGCTCATTTTTCTTCCTTTCTTAGCAGAACTGAAGGGATTGAAGCTGTGCGTCTTTTTCAATCCCCTCAGCACTAACACCTAGCTGTTACATCGTAATAATCATCAATAACTAGTCACTGATTAATAATTTCCAAATTTTCCTTTTATATTAAAGTGAAGGATTGAATTTACATTACGTCACCGATGCGATGGTCCTTTCGCTGCGGTCCGATTCCATAGGGATTTCTTCTTATTTGCTAACAGTTTCTATTGTTTTCTTATCTGACCGGTGTTTTTACATTTAAATGCCGAAGGCTGGTTTACATTTAACTAATTAACAATCATTTCCATTTCTGATTAATTAACCTGTTTTCCAAATCAAAAATATATTTAAAGATAAATTTAAAGATATAATTTCATCTCCAAATCTTTTTAAAATTTAGTTTTAAAATACTTTTTCTTTAATAAAGTTTTATTTTAATAATTTTTCATTATCTGTGCGATTTAATTAATATATAAGAGTTTAAGATGATATTTAATTTCAATTTTTAATTCTTAAAGAAAATTTTTAAATGCGAACTTTTTAATTTACTTTCATGTTTAATAAATTTAAAAAAAAAAAACAATGTAACGAACGTCTGTGCTTGTTACAATATATATATATATATATAAAGAGAAAACATTTTTATTTACAATGTGTGTGACAAATTAGTGATTATTCATGGGTTGCTTAGGTAAAGTTATTTTTCACTAATGGAAAAAAAAGACTCCATATTTGATTCAAAGTAAGTTATGGAGATTCTAAAAAATAATTAAAATATTAATTAGAAATGAATAGTTAAAAAAATTCTTTGATCTCTCTCTCTCTCTCTTTGATAGTATACTTTCAGTTTTGAACAATGTCCTCCTATGTATTTTTTGTCTGCTTATAAATATTTTCTTGATTATTCTAAATGCACATTTAAAATGTGCTCTTATTTCCAAATGCTTAAGATTTGCCCATACTTAAACATTTGGAATGAAAGGATAGATGGATTCATTCTATCTTTTCACAAAGACTTTATCTTGTGTTTGGAAAGTGAGCGTATTCATTTATAGTTAAAATCCACAAAGTGCATAGGCATTAGCTTAATGGCTAATTATTATTACAGTTTAAAAACATCGCACTATATAAAATAAATATTTTATTTACATATGCTTAATTTCAACCAAGAATGACATATTGAAAATTCTAGTAAATTTTGCAAGCAATCATTAATTCAGGCATAGAAGGTAATTTAAAGTAATTGTTTAATATCTTCATGCTCTCATTTCCAAATACTTAAGATTTTTCCATACTTAAACATTTGGATTGAAAGGATAGATGAATTCATTCTATCTTTTCACAAAGACTTCATCTTGTGTTTGGAAAGTGAGCGTATTCATTTATAGTTAAAATCCACAAAGTGCATAGGCATTAGCTTAATGGCTAATTATTATTACAGTTTAAAAACATCTGCACTATATAAAATAAATATCTTATTTACATTAAAAATTGAAAGTTAATCTCAAAAATAATTATAATTTTTATATGTTCCAATATTAACATTAAAATGCACATTTTTAGAAAATCTTAAAAATAATTTTAAAAGGGCAATAAATGATAACACTTATAAGAACCTCATTCTAAAACTTACAAAAAAAATGTAAACTACTTTTATGGTTCAGAGATAATCTCTATATCATTGTTTTAAAACTCACCTGTAAAGTCCATTCATAATTAAACAGTATACTGCTAACTTATGAAAGACTTTTTCTTGAAGAAAAAAGGGTACTTAAGTATTAGTCCAGACACCAAGATTGATTACAGATAAAATAAAAAATTCCTGAGAAAAAGAAATTAAAAATTCCTGATTAAAAATAAATATCTATAATTAGAATTTATCTAATTAAAAATGTAATCTGCTATTTCTTTTTAATCAGGAATTTTTAATTTATTTCTCTTAGGACTTTTTTATCTGTAAATCAATCCTGGTGCCCAGGCTAACTTGAGGATTAATTTGGATACCAAGATTGATTATGGATAATTCCGAATATAATTTACTAATCAATGAAATAAATAATTTATATTTTAAATATTTTGTTTCCACAAATTATAAATGACTTTAAAAAAATTTTTGACAAGTCAGCAAGAATATTCACAAACATGCACACATAATATTAATAGAAAGAATTGAGGGAAGTTTGTCTTCTTTTTTTTAAATAAAAGTTTGTAAAAGTGATTTATAAAAAATGTAAGTTAAAATAAAATCAGCTGAATATCAAATTATATCTATAATTAGAATTTCTCTAATTAAAGATGTAATTAGTTGTTGCTTTTTAATCAGAAATTTTTAATCTTGGTGTCCAGACTAATACTTAAGTACCTGAAAAAAGCTATAAGTAATTCATTTCATATAAACTTTAAACTATAAAAACTTTCATAAGAAGAAAAATATATAATTTAAATATTTTCAAAAAATTTTTTTGATGGTTAAATTTTATTATATATTGAAAATATTTAACTTATTCTAAAATAATCTTTTATATTATATTTTTTATGTAATGTTTAGAAGTCAGAACATGTTTTAAATATGGAAACATCTAATGGGAATGGGGGTAATTAATATGATATTACTTTAAAGAAGAGCTGATGTAATGTAAGTACTATCAGTTTTGTCAAAATAAATTGTGAATAAAGAATTGAAATGTGATACTGGCTTTCAAATGTAAACTTCACATGTTACAATCTTATGTTTATTTGAACAGGTGAAATAATATATTTTCTTTTATGTGCTAGATTTACAGATTTTAAAATGTAATTTTAGATAAAAATATGTTATGATAATATTTTAGTACATGATAAAAAAAGAAATATTAACAACTTTATAAAAAAGGAATAGTAACAACTTAATAATTTATTTTTAAAAATTTAATGTGAGCAATGGAAAAAAAAGGTAATTGAGTACTAAAGCTGCAATGTAGAGGAGATAGATCTTTTCACACCCACAATAAATGTGTAATGTCACGATAAATGTCAAATTGAAAGAAAATAGTCCCTATGAGTATACGTGAAAAGGGGTTTTTTTTATCAACAAGATTTTTTTTAATCCCACATTTTCAGTTATTTGTCATATTTTTCATTGTGAAAACATGTATTTTTTTAATCAACAACATTTTTTTGTTCTAATACTTTGACATTTTCAGTTATTTGTGATATTTTTTAATAATGTCTGAGGTTGCTACACTAAAATCGGCATTTGCAAGGGGACATGGATGTTTGGTGGCTTATGTAGAGAAACATATGAATGTTTTATATAAAAATGTAATAAAAGTGTAATAATTAATATGTATTTTTTTGTCATTTTGGTTTAATTTTTTTATAAAAAAAAAAAAAAAATCGTTTATTAGCAGTTTTATGAAAATCCCAGCATAGTTTGCAATCGTGTGTATGTGTGTGTGTGTTTAGAGTGAAAACTTTTACTGCAGATCTCCATTTTCTGTGGTAATAATTTTTACAAGAAATTTGTTTTTAATGTGTAAATTCCTGAAATATATAGTTAATGCATTTTTATCCAAATTATGTAAAAATCAAAATCATTTACTGTTTGTTTGGTGTATATTTAAACTAACTATTTTTTTTTATTAATAGGATCATTATTGTAATATCACATTTTATTTTTTTATTTTAAATCTCATTCTTAAAAGTTATTACTTTTTTAAAGTCCCATTGCTAAAAGTCATACATATTTGCGAAAGTCGCATTTTTATTTTTATTTTTGGAAACTTGTTAATGTTGAAATTTTATTTTAAATGTCATTCTTAACTTCTTCGTTAATGTTGAAAGTCATACATATTTGTGAAAGTGCATTTATTTTAAATATCATTCTTAAAAGTTTTTTGTTGATGTTGTAAGTTTTACTATTTTTTTACTTTTACTTCTTTTTAGTTCTGCAACACAGAGGATGTATTACACCTAGTGCACCTGTTGATATTGTATCAATCTCCTGATAACTTTAAGATCCAGTTATCAGTGATTGATATGGATGTAAATGGTGCAGTGCTCTGTGTTGCAGCTTTAATACTCAAATACCAAAAAGAGCATGCAACATTAATAGGTTTATTTCACATATAATAAATAAATTTTATAAATGATAGAATAAAAGATTTATTTTATAATTAAGTTAAGCAAACTTTAAATAAATACACTATTTACTTATTGAATAAGTGTCTGGTGAAGAATTTGATTAATTAGATAATTTTGGAAGTGAGTATTACTATTATTCAGATATGAAACAAATATTATAAACTTAATTTTTGAAGTTATAGATGTATTTAAATATGTGAAAACTGTATATAATTCCATTATATTTAAATTCAGTTTAATTAAAGTGTTAAAAAGGTATAAAATGAGAATTTATTTTTTAATTAATGTCTAAGAATGAAAGAAATCATGTTTTATATGCCTATTATAAGAACTTAATGTATAATTAAAATGTTTACTATTAGCAGAATATTCAAAGAAATAAAATTGTGATCATATTCGTATTTGAGATAGTGAATTTATAAGACAAGTAGCATTTGGAGATTGGTTTATTAATATTTTGTCTTATTCAATATACCCATAATATGAGCCTGAAAAGAGGCCTGTTTAAGATGGATGTTATTTTACATGTAATTGTTTGATGATGGAAATTAATATACAAAAATTGTATGTATTTGTTTTAAGTTAATGGATGTTATTTGAAGGCATGATCATATTTCCATTTTACTAACTTTATTAATTAGCTCTGCCTGATATATTCCAATTTTGGCTTATTAAAATTTGATAGTATAGTGTGGATAATATATAGTTCAAGAAGATGATTCACATTTTAAACAAACTTACAACTGTATACATGTTAAAATTAAAGGATATTGTTATGGGTCCTCAACATATTTTCTGTGTTACAATAGGATAAATAGAAAAATCAGTTTCATAATAAACCATATTTTTATTAAAATGAATTAGTTTAATCATCTAGAAAATTATTTATATTAAAGAATGATTAAATACTATTAAAAATAATTCAATATAAAACCCCTTTTCCATGTTTAAAAAAAAAAAATAATTTATTTATAATATCCTGCAATGCTAGGCATGCTTTTGGCTAAAAGATTATTATTTATAATATCCTATATTACTTAGCATGTTTTCAACTATTTGAAGTCATACACATAGCAAAGCAGTTTACTAGTCAAAAGCATTGCATGATATTATAAATAATAATCTTTATTTTAAACACAGAAAGCATGTTTTATAAAGAATTACATTAAAAGGAAAAGAAGTAAAATTACTGAATTAAAGTAAAAATAATGTAAATATACCAAGAGGGTGAGGTAATCAGAGCAAAGAAATGTCTAAAATGGATAGCCTGAGAAACTTATGCTCAATTTAAAATTAAAGTAATACACTTTAGGAAGTTAACAGATCTTTGCGAGTAAATTAAAGTGGAATATACTAATATATAAATGTATATATAATTTAAATGTTTTAACAGATGTATTATTGAAATATTTTAAATAAGAGAAAGTTTATATTTTTATTTTAGAAAAATCACAGCAGATATTAATAAAAAGTGTCAATGAAAATAGTAAACTGTAAGTTAACCATGTATTATGGTTGCTATAGTTCTGATATGTAATGTTATTATGATGATTTTCTAGGGACTACCATACTCACCTACCTTAAGAGTACATTTTAAGGAAAATCGGAGTTTAAACTCAATTTCAATTATCTTCTTAGGTTTTGGAAAATCTGGTAGCATCCAATAAAATTGAATATCCACTGGAATGAATAAGAAATTGATATTTTCTCTGGTATGTTAGCCAGTCTCAATTCAGACTCATGCAAACAACATTATAATATGTGTACATAAACTATCAAGCATTGTTAGTTGAAAGGTCAGCGCAGCCATCTTGCAAGCAAGCAACTGTTTGCAGATGGTTGTTTCAGGTTCACCTCTCAGCCAATGGTATGACAAATGAAAAAAAAATTAATATTAATCTGTGTTATTCTTTAGTTGATATTAGCTATCTATTTAGATTTTATTTTCTTGGCTAGTTTGGTTGAGTTGTAAATTTGGTGTAATTTTGATTATTTATTGATTAGTTTAGCTTTATCCATTTAATGTTTATATATATTATCTGTAAGGTGATATATTATTTGCAGATTGTGCTTCAGTGCTACAGAAAATATTACAAGATCTATCAGTAGGAGAAAATAAATATTGATAATAATGACTTAGAAAAAAATAATTACTATAAATATCTTGGTCAAATTATTAATAGAAAAAAAAAAAGCACAATAAAAAAATCATGGAATTAAACTTGAATAAGATACTTTAATTTGAATTAACTTAATATTAAAATTAAATATGTTTATGTTCTTGATAGAAAGTTATTAGCAAATGCAATCTACCATTGTTTACTTACAGAGACTGCAAACGAGTCTGAATAAAAAATGCTACCAAGAAGAGACTAAAAGTGAAATATCTGAATGAGAGAATAAATATATATCACTAGTATCATTAAAAAATTAAGAGGCTGAAATGGAACTGCGATGGGGATTTTTTTAGAAGAAATAACAATAGATACACAACTGAAGTTTTAAACTGAATTTCAAAAGTTTTTATTAGACCTAAATGACGTAAGAAAGTTTTATTATAATGACGTAGAAAAGAAAAGACATGAAACTAAAAAACTGAAATAATCTTCATTTTCACTGAATAGAAAGTAATACTGATGATAATGAACTGTTAAGCAATTAAAGTTTATGCATATCAAATGATGTGCAACAAAATGGGTTTAAAACAAAGACAAGTCTCTTGGGTAAGACTTTTGTATTCAATCTCACAGTAATCAATCTATTTTTTCACTCTGTTTATCAATGCGTCGTGTGATGTTTGAGCACTGACGTAGCAGATTGAATATAACAGTTTCATGTTTAATTAACCAAATGATTGGAGGTTTTTTCATTTACTTTTTTTAGCTGGGAATCGGTTCACAAATTTTTAGCTTAATTATGATTGTGTTACCCTGATCAGGGATAGAAAAAATATTTTATTATCTATATGCATTACATAACAATTGACGTAGGATAATATTAAGAGTAAAAAAAAAAACGCACTCATTTTATAATGTGTAAATTTGTTATTGTTAAACTATAAATTTCTACAAGATTTATCAATCATTTTTGTAAATCGTTATATTAAATTTAAACTTCTATAAAATTAAAAACATATATATATGTATATATAGAAAGCGTATGAGTGTGTTTTTCTTTTCGAGAGAGTTTTTTTTTTTTACAATATTTTTATTTAATAGTCTACAAGTTAAATCTTAGTTAATTATATAACATTTTTTTAAAATTATATGCATATCTTTAAATAAAAATTTTAAATATAATATTTGCTAAAAGTTATCATAGGTCATATTGCTTTTTGAAATAACCTTAGTGATATGAAGAAACGTGTTTTACCACGAATTTAAAAAAGAGAAGAGAAAAAATGCGATTATAGAGGTCTTTGAAATAACGATTTGTTAAATGACTTTAAAGAAATAATCTAGTGAGATGTGAAGTATTTAGATAGTAAAAGATAGTTAAAACTTGGATTTGTTAAAAAAATATCAGAACATAGCTTCTCTAAAAATTAATTAAAATTAAAACTATTTTTAAAGAAAATAATTTGATAAAAATCACTTCGACATGACTAAATAAAATATGCTTTTTTGATTAATATAAATTACTTTTCAATTGAAATATTATTAAAAGTATAATTTGTTTATTAAAATATCTAAAAAATAATATCATTTATGCAACTAAAATTATAATTAAATGTATTTAATATCGGGCTTTAAATTTGTTATTATAAAACGTATTCATATCTTTGTTTTTTTTATATAAATCTGTACTAAGATTAAATATATTAAATAATAGAAGTAGCAATGGAATAGTTATTTTATACTACATAACTTTAGGTAACGTTCAAACATGCTATTTATACTAATTGCTTCTAATCCTTGAGTGTTTGTTGAAAATACTGAATAGTAAATACTATATATATATATATCAAAATATTAATATATAACAAACTAACCAAAGGAAATACATATAAAAACAAAAAAAAAAAGACTTATAAATCCAATAAATAATATAATATTTCAACCAGAGGACTGGTTTTCATCAGAAAGAAAAAAAATACACAGTAAAATGGTGATAATCAAAAATTACAGATTTGGTAAAAGATTAAAAATTTAACAAAACCCCCCTGATTGGTCACAAAATCTAACACAGAATTATCTACCCAATCAATGACAAAATTCAAACAAGAAAAAAAAAACTACATTCCCTCCTAATCAAGCTTAAATTCTATTTAAATTAAAATAAATATAAAAATAAAAAATCCAAAATTAAAAATTAAAATATACATATGTGCATACATAGAAAAATTAAACTATGCTCACATACAAAAAATAGCTGTGCTCACATTAATATTCATTGAAAACTAAAATACTTATACATTTTAAAAATTATAGTTAGTGCAAAGTACAATAATTTATAACTAATTATTTATCTATAAACCAATTAAACACAGATATTAAACATCCATGTAATCAATCTTTACATAAAAAAACCTCATATAAGAAAATTTTCACATAAAAAACACACATATAGAAATCATTTAGGAGACCAGGTAACCCAGAGATGTAATAGTTCCAGTGTTCAAATTCAATCCATGTGGTTCTAAGGTCTTGAATTTAAAAATAAAAAAACTCTCCTTTTGTTTCCTCTCCCTTGTAGAAGAAAAACCTTCCTGAAGAATCACTACTTTTAAATCATCAATTGAATGATTCGGTAAATTAAAATGTTTTGAAACCGGTCTATCTTTATTCTTATGCAAAATGTCAAATCTATGATTAATCATTCTGACATGTAAACTATTTGCTGACTCACCTATATACTGGTTGAAATATTATATATATATATATATATATATATATATATTATATATATATATATTGACTGCATCAAAAGATTTCTTGTTTTAAACCCTCAAATTTCTCAAAACCTCCACTTCACAAGGTATAATTTATACCTCGCTTAAGCTTTAACAAGACTCAATCGCATAGTATAACTTTTAAGAATTAGTGTGAATTTATTAATTTAAAAAATTTTTAAAAACAATTTTCATTAACAATAAAAATCCAAGTTAAAATGGCTGCCTAATAGTAGTCCTGCAGCAAACCTTAGTATTTCCTATATTATATTCAAGAGTTTTTCTGATTTAAACACTCAGAAATCTTTCAAAACCTTCCTTATTCAAGCTTTAATAAAACTCAATCACAACATTTTTTAGGAATTTATATACATTTTATAATTCAAAAGTTTTTTTTAAAAAAAATCAATTCTCACTAAAAGTCAAAAATCAAGTAAAGACGTCTGCTAACCAAGCACATTGCCATGTGATTAGTGCCAATATAAACTTAATTTTTTCAGACTTGACCAACAAGAATACATAAATAATTTGAGCCCCTCATTCACTAAAACAACTCCCAGATTTAGAAATTCAAACATAAACAATATTAAAAATCTAGATTTAAAAACACAAGATAACCGATCCCCCCCCTTTCATGGTGGATAACCAGTATGTTGAAAGGTTCAGCAATATCATATCAAAAGAGCCAATTCACCATTATCAAGTATTCTTTCTTCCAAAGATCATTAGTTTTAGCCATTACAGACATAAAATTGCTCTCTCTACCAATTTTGCAAGGCACTACTACATGAAACTCTGAGCATGCACAATCAAAAAAGAACATACTTCAGTTACATGATCCAGAACTTCTAAAAGATGTTTCATCATGTAGAAAAGTCATCTCACTCCAAACTATATATCTCAAAGACAACTTTTGAGTTCAAAATCCAACTCCATAAAAAACATAGACTTTAATAACATAACAATGCAAATTATTGACCAAAAGGCCACACTCTTCTTATATATCAGAAGCCTATGGTCACTTTTCCATATAGGACCTTGCTTCACAATTCATAGAATGTAGTTAAGCCAGTGATCAAATCATCTATTGTATACATCATCAAAACCAAAACACCACCCATTCAGTTATAACATGAAAAGAAATGATTATAACCAGTGAAAAAATACTCCCAATTGATTTGACAATAACACACACTAATATTGCTAAGATATTGCTATAGACTCAGTTCAAACATCTTCATATCAAAGCACTAACTCACCATGCAATATAACAAGCAAACAAACTACTTAGACAGATTCAAACAATAACACAAAAAATGGCAGTCAATTGTGACTAACAGCACAGATACTCTAATAATTAACAAAATCTCTACCCAAATCATGGATGTTTCATACAATAATAACAATCTTCTCAGATGTCAAAAAAGCTTTGATGGTGCAGGAAAAATCATAAATCAAAAACAGCCAAGGCACAGCTTGAATGGGAGTCAGTGATGCCAACTCATGTTCTAATGAATGACAGCACACCTATAAATATTGACTGACTACCATCAAGCCACATGCACTTATCATAAGTCACATCACAAAATGAATGAAACCAAAAAACAAACCATCAACACACAAATAAAAATCAAAACATGCACCAACATCAAACAAGCATCACTGAAACAGGCTTCTACCAGCCATAGACTCCATCACCAGATAGTAAATCTCACATACACTGGAAGTCCTATAGAGCATCAATCCCCTCTTCCTACAACTACCTACAAGTTGTCAGGTAATGCTGAAAAATCTCAATAAATTCTTGTCTCAACCTCATCTATGAACTGTCAACTGAATAGATATCTTCTGAACAAAAGCTAAGTAGAACCTTCCACAATGCAGCAACCTTTACTATCATTTGCAGACAATATCCCTGTTATAGACTTTTCATTATATCTTATAATGCTACATAATTAACTTATTCTGTAGTTTTATGGCAATGTATCATACTATCTGTAAACTAATAATGCTTTGATTATAATCGAAACCCCATATAGCCCTGTGCGTAAAAATACATATGCAAAACCCCACTTTATATATTCTATATAAGCATCCATAATCTATAACAAAATAATAAGCTAATGATTATCCTATACTCTGTAAATTCTATATTCTGTACACCTTTATATATATGTAATACTATATATTCTTTAATAATTTACTAAGGCTGTAACCTTAGAAATAAGCGTCTGAAAAATACGAAGGTAGGGACCTCTATAGTGTAAGCTTGTGTTTTTAAGACCTATAGAGGTCCCTACCTTCGTATTTTTCAGATGCTTATTTCTAAGGTTACAGCCTTAGTAAATTATTACTTAATATAATAATGGGCGTTTAATAAAATTTATAATTATATATTCTTTGTAACCTGTAAAACCATTTGTACATCCCAAAATCTGTAATCTTTAAACATGGACAGATAAAATAAATGAATTCTTTATTCATATACTCTTCACGAATACTTCACCAAGTCTATCAATCCATTAACATAATGGTAACCTAATAACTGTATTTTACTTGATGCCAACCTATACTTTGTACATATCCAATGTATCTATTTTATAAGGTGATAGTAATCCAATAATTACATTATGATATACAAACCCATACCCTGTATACATCCATAAATTATGTAATCCCACACATTTTATGTATCTATACCTATTGCATAACAGTGTAACAGTAAAAATTTCCTCTCTGTTCAGTTATTTATATAACTATTAAGTGTTCAATAAAGTATTGCTTTGATATATATATATATATATATATATATATATAGCAATATATATATATATATATAAGTTTCATAACTTGCTTTTAAGCTTGCATTTTATGATCACGAGATGGACTTTACCAATAGCTCTAAACAAGCTTTGTTTACATAAGTGCCAAAAGAGATAGAATTCAAAATCTCTATTGTTCTCCATACCTCCAGACTAGCTAGTTTTGAGCTTAATGGTCACATCAATGAAGGGCTGAGAAACTAGAAACTAGACCTAAAATACAAATTCAAAAGTCAGCACTTATCAGCACATTACTATCAATTTGAAAGCACGAATTTATTAGACACATAAATGTCTTCAAACCCAGCTTAACAAACTAGATAGCTATATGGGCCTGAATTCAGTTTAGTTTCACCATATAGTAAAAGCCTCTGCAATATATAGCTATCTAGTTTGTTAATCTGAGTTTGAAGACATTTATGTGTCTGATAAATTCATGTTTTCAAATTGATAGAAACGGGTTTGATAAGTGCTGACTTTTGAGTTGGTATTTTAGGTCTAGTTTCTAGTCTCCCAGCCCTTCACTGACATAAGCCATTAAGCTCAAAACCAGCTGGTCTGGAGGTAGGGAGAATGATAGAGATTTTGAATTCCATCTCTTTTGGCACTTATGTAAACAAAGCTTGTTTAGAGCTATTGGTAAAGTACTGTCTAGTGATTATATATATATATCAAATCAATATATATATATATCATAATTTTTTATATATATATATATATATCAAATCAAGTCATATATCACATGACCTATATACTTGCATTTACAAATATGTAAAATAAAGGCATGCCAATAGCTCTAAATAATCTTTTTTTTCTTATGATAACTGCTACAAGAGAATGCATTTTAAATCTTTATCTAGGATTGTCCCCATCCCCAGATAGGTTTGCATATCCAATGTGTCTATCTTATAATGTTATAGTAATCCAATAATTACATTATGATATACAAAATATGTGCCCTCTACACATTTATAATTTATGTAATCCCACATGTTCTATGTATCTATACCTGTTGCATAATAGTGTAATTGTAAAAAAAAAATTCCATGCTCAGTTATTTATATAACTATTAAGTGTTCATAAAGTATTGCTTTAAACCATATATATATATATATATATATATATGGTTTACATTAAATAGAATATTATATATATATATATATATATATATATATATATAATATTCTATTTAATGTTTTCATGGTTGTATGATGTAGATAAATTAATAGCTTTTTGGCTGAACTGTGGATTATTTTCCATTACATACTGATATTTTGACATACTACCATCTGCCATTATCAAGGTTAACTTTTGAAAGAAAAATCATTAGATCTCAAACAATAACGTGACTCAGTGTGAGATGAGAAATGAGATTCAACTTGAAGCAGTTCACCATTCACAATATGAGACTTATTAAAATGTTTATTTCACTCAGTTTTTTCATCTATTAATTTTAAGTTAATATTAGATAAAATGAGAGGTTTCCACATAGCTGGAATACATTATGCTTTGTCAATCCTATTTAAACCAGTAGGTCTCTCTAATATTTCAATTGACTCTCTCATGGTTCTTAAATCATATCTTTCCAGATTAGCAAGTATTTTTGTATTGTCAAAATCAGGTTTGTGACCAATTTGCTAATTAGCACATCAGTTTTTACTTTCCATTTTTTAGAAATTGGTCACAAACCTGATTTTGACAATACAAAAATAATAGCTAATTTGGAAAGATATGATTTAAGAACCTTGAGAGAGTCAATTGAAATATTAAAGAGACCTACTGGTTTAAATAGGGCTGATGAAGTACAATGTATTCCAGCTATGTGGAAACCTCTCATTTTATCTAATATTAATTTAAAATTAAAAGGTGAAAAAACTGAGAGAAATAAACATTTTGATAAGCCTCATATTGTAAATGCTGAACTACTTCAAGTTGAATTTCATTTCCCATCTTGCACTGAATCATGTTATTGTTTGTGATCTAATGATTTTTCTTTCAAAAGTTAACCTTGATAATGACGGATGCTAGTCTGTTGAAATATCGGTATGTAATGGCAAATAATCCATGTTTCAGCCCAAAAACTATTAATTTATATATATATCAAATTGTATATTACATATATATATATTTCAGCCCAAAAACTATTAATTTATATATATATCAAATTGTATATTACATGGCCTATATAAATTTTCCATTTACAAATATGTAAAATAAAGAGGATGCTAATAGCTCGAAACAAGCTTTTTTTATGATATATGCTACAAGAGAATGCATTCTAAATCTTTATCTAAAATTGTCCTCATTCCCAGATAGATTTTGAGCTATGGCTTTCTTCAGTGAGGAGCTAGGACAACTGATTTAAAATATCAACTCAAGCTAAGCATTCATCTAATTCTTAACTCTTAAGAAGAAGATCTAAAATTTTTAGACATCTACATGTCTTTAAATTCAGCTCTCCAACTGAAATAATCATATGGGCCTGAACTAAATTCAGGTACACCATATATTAATAGGCTTACTAATTTAATTTAGCCAAAGTCCCAACAGCCAAATAATAATAGTAATCAAATCAAGTCATATATCATATGACCTATATAGCTTGCATTTACAACTATGTAAAATAAAGAGCATGCTAATAGCTCTAAAGAAGCTTTTTTTTAAATGATAAATGCTACAAAAAAATACATTTTAAATCTTTATCTGGGATTGTCCCATTGTTATGAAATTTAATATACGAATTTGCAATAATAATCATAATTTTAAAAAAAAATTATATTGGCTTATCAATATTGCAACTATTATTTATAAGGATCATTATTATCATTGCTGTAAATAATAATATTAAAATTATCCTAATATTATTGATATTACCTCTTCTCATTATAAGTACTACATTTTCAAATATGTATATCAAAAAAAATTTTATTGCGATTTATATTTAGTTATAAAAAATATTCACACACATAAAATTAATTTTATGAAAACAATACATAGAATAAAAATGTATAACACTAGCAATAATAAAAATAAATTATTTAATAAGAGTATTAGTATAGGAACTATAGGAGATTTGAATTCAGATTTTCAAGCACCCTTCAACTATCCACACTATCTCATACAACCGATACACATGATTACACACATGTAGAAAATATAACGTATTTCGTGCTAAACCAGCACTCATCAGTTGGTTCAGATTATCATCTCCCAAGTTTGTGAAGAGTGCCTGGTTTTCAAATATTAGTATAGGAGTAATTCATTAATGGATGTATAAGATCAAAATTACACTGAATAATGATAGAAAGTTTTAATATATTTAAGTATAAATGTGTGTGTGCATGAATATTTATATTTTAGATGTATTTAAATTTAAAAGAGTACAATAACAAAATATTTAAATAATTTTTTTTATTATTGGTGATAATATTGATTATAATGAAAACTCAAAAATAAATAAATATATTGCACAGGTTTAAAACTGCATTTATATATGTAATATAGGCAGGATTCGAACTCAGACTTTCACACAACCCACTACTCTCAGTGCCATCTCATATTGCTGAACCATCTGATCACACACATGTTGAAAAGATAAATAATCACCAATATACGTATTTCATGCTAAACCAGCAATCATCAGTTGGTCTAGATTACTATCCTCACACACATATATAATCAGTGCTCAGCTTTATATTAAGATAGCCAATCTTCATACTTTAATGGACAGGCTTCAAACTATTCCAACTCACAACTTTTCAGCCTTCCATTTCATTGAAAATCTGATGATGGAATGTTTAAAGTGCTAGTTAGTGCCAAGGTTGTCATCCTACCCATGTTGTCATATTTGTCATTCTGACCCCTCATGTACAGGAGAATAATCCATTTATACATACATATGTGAGGGATGGGCAGACTTTTTATACATGATTTATATAAATTAATACATTGCACAGGCTTAAACCTGCATTTACATTTATATATGTAATATACGCAGGATTCGAACTCAGACTTTCACACAACCCACTACTCTCATTGCCATCTCATATTACTGACTTACCTGATCACACACATGTTGAAAAGATAAATAATCACCAATATACTTATTTCATGTTAACCAGCAATCATCAGTTGGTCTAGATTACTATCCTCACACATATATATAATCAGTGCTCAGTGTTCTGTCATCAGATTTTCATGGAAGGCTGAAGAGTTGTGAGTTGGAATAGTTTGAAGCCTGTCCATTAAAGTATGAAGATTGGCTATCTTAATATAAAGCTGAGTACTGATTATATATGTGTATAAGGATAGTAATCTAAACCAACTGATGATTGCTGGTTTAGCATGAAACACGTATAGGTGATTATTTATTTTTTCAACATGTGTGTGATCAGGTGGGTCAGCAATATGAGATGGCACTGAGAGCAGTGGGTTGTGTGAAAGTCTGAGTTAAAAATAAATAAAGTAAAATAATTTATTTTAATACTTGCAGTATTTGTTTGTAAAATGATAACGTGTATTTTTTGTATAGTAGAAGTAACTTTGGAAATTTGAGATTGGGTTTGTAAATTAAGGAAGTTATATAAAAAAATCTTTAAACCATCAAACCTCAGAATAAGAATCAACATGCTACTACTTTCTGTCAATATATCAATGATGGATTTAACTGATGCTAAAAAGACTTGCTCTGTAAACAATGATGTGGATATATAATAATGCACCATATGAAATAAATAGTTTTAGAAGATATGATAACATGGTGAAAAGGAAGTTTTTTTAATTTGTTTTTTTTTAATGACTACAAATTTCAGGAAATCTTTTTTTCCTTTGAATTATTCTATCTATGATAATGCTATATTATGAATTTTTAATAAAGTTTCTCTATATCCCTGAGGTTTTAACATACATCCCTTTGCATTAAGTCATTTTGTAAAGAACTGGGTTTCCAAAAAAAAAAAAAAAAAAGCCATGTTCCAATAAATATCCAGATAAAAAAAAAATTTCATGTAGATTTACAGATAGATTTTATTTTTTAGCACTTCATAGAGTGGATTTATAGAGACTTTTTAAGTAAAGCTTCAAATCAATGTACTTATTTGTTTAGTTGTTAAATTTTATATTATAGTAACAAAAGAATATGTTTACAGCAAGTAATATGCAGAATTTCATTTATATCAATACTATACTAAGACAGTTTAAAGTATGTTTTGACCAGACACTTAGATACAGCTAGTCAATAGGGTATTACAATAAAGTGATTATTAGTAGTAGTAAAAGTGTGTTTCTTACTAGTCTCAATAATTAAGTAACATTATAAACTTTTAGACATTTTTATATTAAAATTGTTTGGTTTTTTTTTGTAATTAGTCCGTTATACAAAAGTAAATAGAAACAAAATATATATTATATAAAATATTTTAATAACTTAAGCTTTACAAATAATATTCCTGCATAAAGCATTATTCGTTATTTTTTAATAATAAATTTGTAGCTATTGCCTGTTTTTTAATGTACTTAAGAATATTTCTGAAGTAATAATTTTCCTATGCCAATTCTATAAAAATCCTTTATAACTTCAAATTTCTATAACGTTATTTTAATAAATTTACAAATAGCTCTCCTTGTATTATTAGTCTTCAAAACAAATGAACGTAAAACATTTTTATCTAGTCTCAAAAATCTTACCATAATTCTGAAACATTACATTAGTAGCTCGATTGTAGATTATATAAAGGGATGACTGAAATACAGGCTTATACCTGTATCTATATATGTAATATATAGGGCATATGAGCACAGACTTTCACAATCTCGGCCTCAGGGTGGCCTTTGAGCATTCCATCATCAGATTTTCAATTGGATCGTCGATTGAAGAGTTGGAATGTGGAGTGGATTGAAGCCTGTCCATTAAAGTATATTGGCTATCTTAATATATATCTGAGCACTTTTGGCATATATGTGTAGAGACGATAATCAGGACCAACTGATGATTGCTGTTTTAGCGTATATATTGGTGATTATCTTTTCGACATATATGTGTTCGAGTGTATCAGTGTTATGAGATGGAGTGGAGGGTCATGTGAAAGTCTGTGCTCATAAGAGGATATTGTTTACAAGTTTATTAAAATATTTGTTTTTAAATGGTCAAACATTTATTAATTTATTAAAATGAATTTTAGAAAATCCTGACATGTGAAAGATTCATATAGTATGTGCATATGAAGATTATTATTATTATATAAATGTTATTATTTAATAAACATTGTTTGTTTTTAGGATTGTTATAATATATAAATATTATGTTAAAAAGTACTCACACAATATATAGATATATATTGCATTAAAAAATAAACACAATATTCGTATATTATATTCATTATTTATGAATGAGGTATGTGACCTATTTCTATAAAACGACAAATTAAATTTTTCCAAATTTTAAAATAATTTTAAATATTTTAAATATACATAATATTTAATTTTCAGCTAGCGATATGTACTGGAATATTTAGCGAATATGTACTGGAATATTTACAATATACAGTATATAATACGTAAGCATTTAAAAAGCTTTTTAAAAATCTGGATTTTAAAATATGATTTAAATCCACAATGTAATACAATGTTAATATTTAGGAACCCTACATAGTTTGGTATAGTAATAAAATGATAGATTCTGGAGGTCTTGAATTGCGGCCCAGCTCTGTCACTTAGAATGTTAAAACGTCTTATGAACTCCCGAGTAATAAATCTCTTGACTATTTTTTTTAACATTTAAATTGTTTGCTAAAAAAGATAAATACCATACTATTATTACATTCTACAAGTGAGACTTTTGCATTTATCTCTTTCATGGTAAATGATACTTTCATTTCTATCAATTATAGATTGATAAAACAATTGATTGATAAACTTTTCATTTTCGTGTTTTGTTTTGTTTTTTTTATAATACGATTCAGTACAAAAGAATAATATAAAAAAAATTATTATAAAACTTTAAAATCAAAGAAGTGTTTATTTAAAACATATCTCCCTAAGGATCCGCTTTCTGTAACATTTATAATAGTACATTCAATAGAAAAATCTCAAGTTTATTATCAAAAAAAAATCCAAATAGAATTTTTGAATAATTTGTAAAAGTTGTAAAACAGCCTCCATAACCCCAAAAGCTCTCATCCACTCTACAATCCTTTTTTCTCCTCCCATTTTCTTTTTCTCTCTTGTTCTCTTATTCTCTAGTGCGTGCGAGCATTAAAGAACGCCTATTACAAAATTCAATTACTTAGAAATCTATAAATTTTAAGAGAGTTTTGTGAATACAAAAATTACAATTATAATAATGTATTAGATAAGAGAATAATATAGTTTTAGATTTATTTGAAGTCAAAATTATAACCTTATAAGTTAGCAATGGATCTTCTTAAGTTTTTGCAATCTAAACTAGATAATAATTACTCTCGACTCTAAAATAGATATATCATTGCTAAAATGCGGAAAATGTTAGTAGAGCAAAACTTTATACTTAAAAAAGCACTTAATTCTGCAGCTTGCTTGATTTTAAAAATTATTAATCTATACCTAGTTTACAAGCATTCCAATATTGAATATCTGACCTTAACAAAAGTAAATTATTTTTTTTAAATTAATTTAAATAATATTATTGCTTTTAAGAATAATAGTAAAAAAAAGGAATTATTAATTTTTTTAGAGGGGGGGGGGGCGTAAAGCAAAAAATAAAAATTTTAAACTCAACTTTCTGAGAAAAACGCAATATTGGTCATATTTTCATTTGCAAAAATAAATATTATATGAGAGTTTAAAAAGATTGAAAATGACGAAGAGAGATTTGTGTAAAACCTAGAAGTACAAAGTGGGATAAAACGAATAGCATAAAGAATGTGAAAAAAGCCGAAGAAACCTGTGAATTATAACCATTGATTATATCTTCAGAAAAATAGAGATTAACAATGCAGCAATGATGAAAGACTGGCTGACAAAAACAAATGACATATAAATCAATGATTATATTAAGCATTCTATTTTGAATAATAAGAGAGAAACGATTTGAAATGTCCCACTTAGATTTAAAAAAAAATATTCAATGATTAATCAAACTTGAGTTTTAAGTACGCTACGGGAACATAATTTTGATTGGCTTTAAGTTTAATTAAATAATCATAGTTTTATTACGTGACGCTTATTTTTTTCTATGGCTGATAAAGACCAAGATAAGAAACGTGATTTTTTTTTTTAAAAAAACCAACAATTTAAAAATAAAGAATTATCAACAAAAGCGTGACTTAAATAGAATAAAATAAGATATTTTATAAAGCAGAACATAAATAAAACTTTTGTTACATTAACAAAAAAATGCAAATTTTACTTTAAAATATAAAAAATTAAATCGTAAAAATAAAATTTGGTATATTTACTGTATATTGCAGAGAAAACTAGCCCTGGCTATAAGAGGGAGATGAGTTATAGCACCAAGCGGTGAATTACTGAAATTAGTGAGCGTATCAGTCATCCTTAGTGTGACTCGTGTAACTGCATTCACCTCTTCTCTTAATGAAAATCGCTCTCATTCAAGATGTATAATAAACAATTAAAAATGTATACAACTTTAATAAACGTTAAATTTTATAAAATATGGAGACCCATAACATCAAGCACTGTTGCTTTTAATAAAAAAAAGATGCGACATTAAACATTTTGCTTCGCCGATGCAAGACATAGTGACATTCCAGTTTAAAATAGTTATAAAATTAAAGACTGAATTTGTATATAAGGCAAAAGTAATTAAAAGTTTTAAATGCCATTTTCATGTTCAAATTTTGCTTGCTGTCTTATAAATTATAGGCAATGCACTATATGTTAATATTCAAAATATACTATAAGTTTACGTTATATTCTTTATTAAAAAGAGTGATTATATCGTCATCATCATTTTCAAACACTATCAGTCTATTGCAGGATATACATTTCTTCAAGTTTGATATGCTTTCTCCATACTCTAGCCTCGCTTCTTCACAGTGCACCACTAAACATTCTCATTTATCACTTTGTTATACATGTGGTATTTTTTTTTAGGTTATTTATAATCTTTTAGGATCCAGTTTAAGATTCAATTATCAATTTATTATCATTTCATCTTCAAAATTATTTTAATATATATATATCCCTCCATGCTTCTGATCTGAAGTCTCTGAATTGTTCTTCAGTTAATATACAAGTCTCGTATCCATAAGTAGGATTGGATAAAACACATCTATTAAAACTTCATTTTTTTAAACACATAGATATATTTTCTTTTAATATTGTTGTTTTTACCAAAATCCTTCCATCCAAATTTGATTCTATGATTAATTTCATCCATCACGTCATCTGAACAAAGTATCTGCAGTTGTTAACTTATTCTAATTCATAATTATCAATCTGGTTTTTTCTTCTAATAAAATTAATTGAACATTAGCGTAGTCATTTGCAATTACCTTTACTCTTACTTTATTACATTCATCTGATAATCTCTTGCAACATTTTCTGAAACTTTAAAGCATTATTTGCAATAATAGAGATAAAAATAGTATATATTAAATGCTTTTATTGTCAGTATACTGAAAAAAAATTGTTTCTTCAATTGCAACTGAAATTTTTAGTTTTAACTTGAAATAAAAACATGGGGGCCATCAACCACAAACGGGGTTTTTAGATTCAACTTGAAATAAAGGGACTGACTTAATTAATTTCTGAATCTCCCAAACTTTTATTTCAAGTTAAATCTAAAAGCCCCTATTGTGATTGAAAAAACATTTTTTTCCTTTTAGTATATCTTTAATAAAAACATTTAATATTTAAAAATATTATTTTTAAGTGTTTAGTATATATATATATGAAAAACAAAAAACACAAGTTAAAAACTTGCATACGCTTGTATTTATGACAATAGATGGCGTTATATGAAAAACAAAAAACGCAAGTTAAAAACTTGCATACGCTTGCATTTATGACAATAGATGGCGTTATACCAAAATCACCTTCAAGCATTTGTTTACATAAACGTCAGAGCGAGTATTTCACTATCTCTAACTTAATTTCCACCTTCATATCATGATTTCAAGCTATTTGCTATCGTCAGTGAAGGACAGGATTAAGAAACTAGATCTAAAACACAAACTCTGAGCATTTAAGAAACAGTTTCTATTCAGCTTGCAAGCATGAATCTTTTAGACACGTAATGTCTTCAAACTCAGCATCGCATGCCAGATAGCTACATGGGTCTGATATCAGTTCAGCATCACCACATAGTAGAAGTCTCTGCAATATATATCATTGCAAAAAAGACCTCAAAGGTACATTTATGAAAAACAAAAACACAAGTTAAAAACTTGCATACGCTTGTATTTATGACAATAGATTGAGTTATACCAAAAACACCTTCAAGCGTTTGTTTACATAAATGTCAGAGCGAGTATTTCACTATCTCTAACTTAATTTTGACCTTCATATCATGATTTCAAGCTATTTGCTATCGTCAGTGAAGGACAGGATTAAGAAACTAGATCTAAAACACAAACTCTGAGCGTTTAAGAAACAGTTTCTATTCAGCTTGCGAGCGTGAATCTTTTAGACACGTAATGTCTTCAAACTCAGCATTGCATGCCAGATAGCTACATGGGTCTGATATCAGTTCAGCATCACCACATAGTAGAAGTCTCTGCAATATATATCATTGCAAGAAAGACCTCAAAGGTACATTTATGAAAAACAAAAAACACAAGTTAAAAAGTTGCATTAGCTTGTATTTATGACAATAGATGGTGTTATACCAAAAACACCTTCAAGCGTTTGTTTACATAAACGTCAGAGCGAGTATTTCACTATCTCTAACTTAATTTCCACCTTCATATCATGATTTCAAGCTATTTGCTATCGTCAGTGAAGGACAGGATTAAGAAACTAGATCTAAAACACAAACTCTGAGCGTTTAAGAAACAGTTTCTATTCTATAAATACAAGTGTATGCAAGTTTTTAACTTGTGTTTTTTGTTTTTCATAAATGTACCTTTGAGGTCTTTCTTGCAATGATATATATTACAGAGACTTCTACTATGTGGTGATGCTGAACTGATATCAGACCCATGTAGCTATCTGGCATGCGATGCTGAGTTTGAAGACATTATGTGTCTAAAAGATTCACGCTCGCAAGCTGAATAGAAACTGTTTCTTAAATGCTCAGAGTTTGTGTTTTAGATCTAGTTTCTTAATCCTGTCCTTCACTGAAGATAGCAAATAGCTTGAAATCATGATATGAAGATGCAAATTAAGTGAAATACTCGCTCTGACATTTATGTAAACAAATGCTTGAAGGTGTTTTTGGTATAACGCCATCTATTGTCATAAATACAGCATATGCAAGTTTTTAACTTGTGTTTTTTGTTTTTCATAAATGTACCTTTGAGGTCTTTCTTGCAATAATATATATTGCAGAGACTTCTATTATGTGGTGATGCTGAACTGATATCAGACCCATGTAGCTATCTGGCATGCAATGCTGAGTTTGAAGACATTACGTGTCTAAAAGATTCACGCTCGCAAGCTGAATAGAAACTGTTTCTCAAATGCTCAGAGTTTGTTTTAGATCTAGTTTCTTAATCCTGTCCTTCACTGACAATAGCAAATAGCTTGAAATCATGATATGAAGGTGGAAATTAAGTTAGAGATAGTGAAATACTCGCTCTGACATTTATGTAAACAAACGCTTGAAGGTGTTTTTGGTATAACGCCATCTATTGTCATAAATACAAGCGTATGCAAGTTTCTAACTTGTGTTTTTTGTTTTTCATAAATGTACCTTTGAGGTCTTTCTTGCAATAATATATATTGCAGAGACTTCTATTATGTGGTGATGCTGAACTGATATCAGACCCATGTAGCTATCTGGCATGCAATGCTGAGTTTGAAGACATTACGTGTCTAAAAGATTCATGCTCGCAAGCTGAATAGAAACTGTTTCTTAAACACTCAAGAGTTTGTGTTTTAGATCTAGTTTCTTAATCCTGTCCTTCACTGACTATGGCAAATAGCTTGAAATCATAATATGAAGGTGGGAATTAAGTTAGAGATAGTGAAATACTCACTCTGACGTTTATGTAAACAAACGCTTGAAGGCGTTTTTGGTATAACGCCATCTATTGTCATAAATACAAGTGTATGCAAGTTTTTAACTTGTGTTTTTTGTTTTTCATAAATGTACCTTTGAGGTCTTTCTTGCAATGACATATATTGCAGAGACTTCTACTATGTGGTGATGCTGAACTGATATCAGACCCATGTAGCTATCTAGCATGTGATGCTGAGTTTGAAGACATTACATGTCTAAAAGATTCACGCTCGCAAGCTGAATAGAAACTGTTTTTTAAACGCTCAGTGTTTGTGTTTTAAATCTAGTTTCTTAATCCTGTCCTTCACTGATGATAGCAAATAGCTTGAAATCATGATATGAAGGTGGAAATTAAGTTAGAGATAGTGAAATACTCACTCTGACATTTATGTAAACAAACACTTGAAGGTGTTTTTGGTATAACGCCATCTATTGTCATAAATACAAGCGTATGCAAGTTTTTAACTTGTGTTTTTTGTTTTTCATAAATGTACCTTTGAGGTCTTTCTTGCAATGATATTAATTGCAGAGACTTCTACTATGTGGTGATGCTGAACTGATATCAGACCCATGTAGCTATCTGGCATGCGATGCTGAGTTTGAAGACATTACGTGTCTAAAAGATTCATGCTCGCAAGCTGAATAGAAACTGTTTCTTAAACACTCAGAGTTTGTGTTTTAGATCTAGTTTCTTAATCCTGTCCTTCACTGACGATGGCAAATAGCTTGAAATCATGATATGAAGGTGGAAATTAAGTTAGAGATAGTGAAATACTCACTCTGACATTTATGTAAACAAACACTTGAAGGTGTTTTTGGTATAACGCCATCTATTGTCATAAATACAAGTGTATGCAAGTTTTTAACTTGTGTTTTTTGTTTTTCATAAATGTACCTTTGAGGTCTTTCTTGCAATGATATATATTGCAGAGACTTCTACTATGTGGTGATGCTGAACTGATATCAGACCCATGCAATGCTGAGTTTGAAGACATTACGTGTCTAAAAGATTCACGCTCGCAAGCTGAATAGAAACTGTTTCTTAAACGCTCAGAGTTTGTGTTTTAGATCTAGTTTCTTAATCCTGTCCTTCACTGACGATAGCAAATAGCTTGAAATCATGATATGAAGTTGGAAATTAAGTTAGAGATAGTGAAATATTCGCTCTGAAGTTTATGCAAACAAACGCTTGAAGCTGCTTTTGGTATAACACCATCTATTGTCATATATATATATATCTGCTATAAGTTGAAATGTATACCCTTATATATTCCAACATTTTCTGATAGATTTAAGCTTTATATTTTTAAGCACTATAAAGTGCTAGTTAATCAAACAATAAAAAAAAATATATAGTTATATTTCTTGATTAATCTACCTAATATTTTGATCTCAATATGAATTTCTGATGAAATCAGTTTTTTTATTTATTTAAGAGAGTTCCACAGTCTTTAGACCCATTGATATTGTTCCAGCACATCATCATTTATCTTCAAAGTAAATAAATAAATATTATTTTTTAAGAATTTTTCCCAGCATTCATATATTAAATGAACATGTTGGCATTGGTCATTTATGCATTTCTTAAATATAATAATAAAATCTAATAAAGTAAAATTAAGAACATACAATGAAAAGTTTATCTTATTGTGACAAATTAAAATATTTAAATGAGAACTATTAATAAAATGGGAAGAAACATCCATGTGCCAATCTAGATAATACTAATCAAATAATTCTCAATTAATATTTCTTTTTTTTTAAGTTTCCTTTAGAAAGCAATCCATTGATAAAATGAATGTCTTTATTGGTATTTGGAATTTGTAGTTAAAGTTTATAGTTAAATTTAGTTTGCCAACATTTAATTAGACACAAGTTAGGAATGAATAATAGCTTACTGGTTAGTTCCACAGTTTTATGTAAATTGGAAGTTATTATAGCATATATGTATTTCTTGGGATGAAAGATCTTGTTGGTGAGTAAACTTTGATCTCTTCTGTCAACATTTTCATGTTCCTGGACCATAGTAAGGCTAGACTAAAAACTTTTTGGAGTTACCTCTTTATGATGAAAGAAAGTGTTCACAAATGCTCTAGTTTCCACTCATACTTGACAATTTGGTTCAGCATATGAGCATCCTGAATGAAGATATATAATTGTAGCTGTGAGAACAAAAACTGCAATTAGCTCCTTGTGCCTCCGTTCAGGATGTATAAAAATCAGCCAGCAAAAAAAAAAGAACAGACAAGACTTTGTTCAAAGTTATTTGCTTCTTTTTATACTCTCAATAAGTTTTGAGATTTGACTGTGCATATATATTTTTTATCTTTTGTTTTGTAATCAGAAGGCAAGTTTTTGTACATTCTTTTTTTCATTTTAGCTACTAATTTCTTTTTTTTTATAAATTCCTTAGAATCCACATTTAATTATTCATAAACTCTGATCGTAATCACTTACGTTTGGATGTCTTTCTTTTTTTATTTGGATCAACAATCTGTATGCATTTCTATTCCCTCCAATTTTAATTTTAAATAAATAGATAATATCAAACATAAATAACCATCATTATACATATCTAAAAAAATGAATTACATAAAAACAAATTAAACAGTATTTATTGAACTGTTTCTAATTTTTTAGCTTTTAAATATTACCCTATGCCAACACGCTTGTACCATATACATATATAAATGGTACACTTCCTCTAGGATCAGAAAATGAGAATAAAATAGGGGTTTGAACTTATTTTATTTTTAATAGTCTCACTTCAATATTCTGTGTTGTTGTGCTTTTCTTATGTATTAGCATTGATAATATATTTCTATAGATCATCCACAAGTTATATGCAGCTTTTAAGCTCAGTTTGGTCTAATGCAGTGGGAATATTTCCATATTTACTTGTATCCCTACTGCACATGTATGTCTAACAATAAGAAGCCTAAGTCTGACTGTATTGGAGCATTTCTCATCCCATTTGAGACTTATACACTCAAGGTGTCTTGGACCATCTCTCTTTGCCTGGAACCCTGCTGCTATTAGACTGACAAGCATTTAAGAATGGTCTTATTATTTTACTGTTGTGTATGGACCAAGGACTATGATTTTTCTTCTCTTCAGTATCTGCCTACCCAATAAACACTGTGAATTACAGTCTACATCTGCCATGATCATGTTTTTTTTCTATAAACATATTAAAAAAAATTTATAGTTGTATAATCCAGTTTAAATGTTTTTTTAAATGTAAAACTTGTATTTAATCTCTGGCCATGAATTTCAAGTTCCAGGTTTTGGTCCATTATTGTAATGTTTTTTAAACCATTACAACTTACTTCAGGTAATGGTTTTTTTATATCAAAACCCCACATTGGATGCCATTGTAACATTTTCCAGTAGATTTAGGCCTTATATTTTTACACACTATAAAGTGCTAGTTAATCAAACTATAAAGAAATATAGTTATATTTTTGATTAACTGACCAAATAATTTTATGTTGATACAAATTGCTGATGGAACCAGTTTTTTTATTTATTTAAGAGGGTACCAGGATCTGTAGACCCACTGATACCATTGCATTGCATTGTCAATTATTTTCACAGTAAATAAATGAATGTAATATTTCTTTAAGAATTTTCCCAGAATTTGTATATTAAATTGAAACAGTAAGGTCTGCTTTGCAGATCTTCGTTTCACCTTTTCTCACCTATTTCCTACCTCATACCTTAGTTTGAACCCCAATCTATCATAGTGTGTCTGAAATACACTTATATACCGAAAATCCCGCCTAATTTTAAACCACGAGTACAATGCTCATATTATATATATAAGTCATTACCAAATAAATAAAAGATTATAGATTATGTATATGTTCACATAATTTTGATTTATTAAAAAGTAGGTTATATAAGTCGTAATTGTGCACACACTATGATATGCATTTTAAAACATATCAAAATTATAAATTGTTAAAGTTATTTTGTTTGAATCTATTTACAAATATATTACCATCGTAATATATTTTGATTTAAAATAAAATTCCTTTAGTAAATATTCGTTTAGTAAATAGATTCAAATATTGCAATTTAAAAAGTAAAATCATTTTCTTTAATTTAATAAAAGTTATTCCAAATATTTCTGTTTAAATAAATGATGGTCAATAGTTTAATTAGTTAATATTATATAAGTTTTATCTAAAAACAGCAGATGTCCACTTAAGGTTTTCTTTAATTAGTAAAAGTAATTTTTAATTAAATCTAGTTTGTAATTTGAATGTTGACAGGGAAATTAACAAAAGAAATTAATTAATGTTGAATTCCTTTAGACATTCGGATAGATTTAATTACAGCTGATAAGTCCGATATATTTTTGTAATGCTCCAGGGCAGTTCTATTGTTAAAGTCTACTATAAAAAGAAGGGTTTTCTTTTGTTCTCCAGTTTTTCTTCTAATGTTTCTAAGAAAAATCATTCTGAGTTCTATTCTAGTAATTTGTAAATCTTGACATGACAGAGTAGAGTGCAAGAAGGCTATTTCTCTCCGGAATGGTCATCTGCTGCTGTAGACCATCGGAAGTTATCACACAGGGAATCCCGGAACTGCTGCTGCTGCTGCCAAAAATATGAACATTTTCAGATTTTGCTGTTAAATTATATAAAAACCGGCCGTCCATCAATCTACCTAAATGCTTCTCCAGAGGTAACCCTAAATTAACCCAAGAGCTCTTGTGATAACTAACATGCTATAGCTATTTAAAATTGTTTTCCTTATATTTCACATAACTTCATTATGTATTTCTTTAACGTGTTAATATAATATAATCAACAGTTTTGCTCTATCCTTGGGTTAATATTTTCTATTTATAAAGCTTTCTTTTATTTTATTATGATAATGTGTCAGAATCGTCTTTGACCGAGTGAACTATTCCCTTTATTGAAA
Source organism: Epiperipatus broadwayi (assembly GCA_028023455.1). Classification (NCBI taxonomy): domain Eukaryota; kingdom Metazoa; phylum Onychophora; class Udeonychophora; order Euonychophora; family Peripatidae; genus Epiperipatus; species Epiperipatus broadwayi. The sequence goes on along the minus strand of JAQFVV010006267.1, from coordinate 2,809,796 downwards.
GTAAGATGCCGCTATTAAGGCATATTTTAAATTTATAATTTTCCAATTTTATTATCTTGCAAATCACTCATTCGAGGGCGATTCTATTCTTTAATATATAATATAATCACATAGTTTAAAATCTACATGTTATTGATTTTAATCTAATATGAGAATATGTGCGAGGTCAATGATTAAATGTGTCCCCTAATGCATGATTGCTTATATAAATCTATACTTACTTTTCAAACCTGCAAGCATGCATTTCCCTATTTTAATTACCGTGTTCTACTTTAATTATAAAGTTCATCGTTGACATCAAGAATGTGCGGACCCTTTTAAATGAATTTCGGGGAATTTGATTGGGCATTTCTCTTAATCCGAGTAAAACCCATTCAGTATTATTTTATATACACTAATCTCGTATTGCTGGTAAATGAATTGGTTGTTGAGACCACTTTGTTTTATTTTTCCAAGGATTCTTTACACGGCAAAGTCTGTTCTTTTCGCTTATTGCAAGTTTCCAGGCAGAGAGGTCCCAAATGACACCCCTGGGAATTAAACGCAATCATCACACAGTCGCTAAGTTTCAGCTGTTCATAAAATACTTTCCTACGGGTTAGCGGTGAGATGCCCTCCGTAATTATTCCGGATCTTCAATATTGTTTTATTTTATATTTATTTTACAAAGCATCCGTGACTTAAACGTGTCACACCCTCCAACTTTAATAAATTCATTATCAGCAATACAGACCTCCCAATGTAACTCTATTATTATTATTCTCAAATAAATGCCTTGATCACATTCCCACTTTGTTGCTTAGTGAGCTCTTGTCCATGCTATTCTCGAAATCAATAAATATTTTATAACACTTAATTTCAAATATTTTCTTAAACTTGTATAATTGCTCAAAGCACCTCGCACATGTTCCTATCTTGTCAAGCACATTATCGTAATGCTATTAGCCCGAGGAATAGAATACATCACTTTGTTTTAAAGTCTTTTGTCATTTATTGAAATATAATGCCCACAATTATTTAATACACATCCCTGTCTTATATAAGCAGACAGTGGCATTATATATATAATTTATATAAATAAATTCTGTGAAATTATTTAAAACTAAATTTGATATCTTATTTTATTGATTCCTATCACTGTCTCGGTATATATATATTTTCTGCATTTCTTTTGTAAATCCATAGATGTTAATTAGCCACCCAAGCTTCTTTTAGTATAGAGTCTTTTGTTTCTCCCTGACCACCAGTCACCGGTTAAAGGTTATACTAGTAGTGGCATCAGATGTGTTATCACGTAGATGGCGCTGTGAAATTTGGACTTTAGATTCGAACTTAGTATATCTAGAAGGCAACCCCTCCTAGAATGTTCAGTTTCACATCTGGGGTTTGAATTCTGCAGTGTGTTAGCGAGATAGACAATTCTGACTGTTACAAAATGAACATTTGGCATAGAAAATTTACATGTTTCTCAAAACTTAATAATAAAATCTAATAAACTAAAATTAAGAACATTCAATGAAAAGTTTATCTTAATGGTAAATAGTTTATTATGGCAAATTAAAATATTTAAAATGGAAAGAAACATACACATGCCCATCCAGATAATACTAATCAAATAATTCAACAGTTAATATTCCACTTCTTTTAAGTTTCTTCTAGAAAGCAATCTATGAATAAAATGAATGTCTTTATTGGTAGTTGGAATTTATAGTCAAAGTGGTACTTGTGGATTAGATATGCATGCCACTTGATGTTGTTTAGGTGCTAAAGCACATAAAAGCCATTTATGTCGCTGGTTGTACTTTCACAGTTGTGTTTATATGTAATATAGCAGTTCTATTGTATTAGACATTGCAGGAAGTGTTGTGGCATTGCACTGAATTATTTCTGCAAATTCACACACTTCACACTTTTTTTCCACAAGGACAAAGATCTCTTCCTGGCCATCCTTTCAGAGATGTCTTTGATATGACATGTCAATGCACAGTAGCAATTTGTGTTTATTTTGTATTAAAAACATAAATCAAAGTTCCAAAAGTTATTTTTAATAATTTTTTAATTTGTTAATGTTATTTAAAAAAAGCATTTACAAAATACAAAATCTTATTTTTAATACTTTTTTTATTGATTTTTAATAATTTTAAAATTTGTTGATGTTAATAAAAAAAGTGTTTAAAAAATAAAAATTCTGTTTTTTTTTTTTTGTGTGTGTGTGTGTAAATTTTTATTTAAAAAAAAAGAAAATCAAAACAAAGACATATTTAAAATAGTCAAAAACAAAAGAAACCCCCCCCCCAATAAAAAGATTCAAAGGTCTTTATTGTGTCAATAACAAGAAAATAGTTAAAAAAGTAATAATTTTGATTTATATTTATTTCAAATAAATTTAAAAAAAAAAGAAAACCCCAAAAAAAACATACATAAAAAAAGGCAAAAACAAAAGAAAATCATAATTGTTTTTGCAAAGCAACAATGCCATCAAGTGGTGTGTGTGTCTAATCCATGCGTACCATTAAAGTTTATAGTTAAATTTAGATTGCAAACATTTACTTAGATACAAGTTAGGGATGAATAATAGCTTACCAGTAAGTTTCATATGTTTATGTAGATCATAGATTATTATAGCATACACATGTATTTCTTGAGATGAAAGAGGTCATTGGTAAGTTAATTATGATTTCTTTTGTTGACATTTTCACATTTCTGATCCATACTAAGGCTAGACTTGAAAGCTTTTTAGAGTGACCTCTTTATGATAATGATGAAAGAAGATGTCCAAAAGCACTGTAGTTTTCACTCACACTTGATGACTTGATTCAGCATATGAGCATCCCAGATGAATACTTCTAAATTGTGGTTGTGAGAACAAGAAAACTAAAATTAGCCCCTTGTCCCTCCATCCAGGATGTATGGAAATAGCCAGCAAAAAAAAACAGACAAGATCTTGTTCAAAGTTATTTGCTTTTTTTTTATACTCTCGATCAGTTTTGAGATTTCCCTGTGAATATATTTTTTTATCATTTGTTTTGTTATCAGAAGACAAGTTTTGTACATTCTTTTTTCATTTTATTTACTAAGTTCTCTTTTTTATATATAAATTCTTTAGGAGCTATATTTAATTATCAGAAAGCCCTGATCATAATCACTTACATTTGGAATGTCTTTCTTTTATTTATCTGGATCAACAATCTGTATGCATTTCTATTCCCTCCATTTTTAATGTTAATTAAATAGATAATATCAAACATAAATAATCTTCATTGGATAAAATGTATATAAAAAAAATTAAATCATATATATTGAATTATTTCTATTTTTTTTAACTTTTAAATATTACTCTATGCCACTACACTTATACCATATATATATATTGAAGCAGTCGGATCTGAGTTCGATCCTAGCTTCATGACATCTAGCCATAAGCCCACTTCAAACCCTAGTACTAACTTTAAATTTCCGATGCAATGGGGCTTTATACATTCAATCCACGCTAATTTTCATAAAGAATAACTTATTTCATAAATGCATATTAAAATTAATTAGTTTCAGATTTAAATTGATCAATTCTATTAATAAATTCATGATAGAATTATTCATGAATTTATATATTATACCTGCGTGGATTGTGCGCATATATATTTGTAAATATTTAAATATATATAATTGTTTAAAAGTTTCATTGCATCAGGAATGTTTGATTTTATTTTTAAATAATTTGTTAAAGTTTTATTGATTAAAAGCTACATTCTTTTGATAAGCTTTCAGATTTTTCCTTTCCAAAAACAATAGTTAAAGTTTTATTAATTAGAAAAAAAGATAAGGATTTCCTAATTAAAATCATTTTCTGATTTTAAGAATTCATTTTCTAATTAGAAAATGAATTCAAGTTAATGAGTTTGAAAGCCTTATCGAAGAAATGTATCTAAAAACAACCAGTAAATCTAAAAACATTGATAATGAAAGAAGCGCTAGCCTGAAGGCATCAGAGGACAGATATATAGCTCTGAGAAGTTTGAAAAAAAAAAGCCATCTTTGTTGTAGAGAAGTGCAGTAAACTCTCTGCGTTTTAAATAGTGTTTCGATCATGGTAAGGGGCTAAACATCAGGAATCTGGCTATCGGTTCCTGAAGTCCCCTGAAAATCTTCAATGGAGCTGCTGAATCTTTTCCAGACCAATCATGCTGCTAAAATTATGAAAAGCCACTAAAATAAATTCTGTTTAAGTAATTGATCAAATTCATGCCTACATTTTTACCATCCCGGACGTGTAAACTAAAAACCAGCCCTGGAAGAAATGGGTAATATGTTTCCATAATGAACCTTAAACTTTCTGGCCAGTTTCAACTTTACTTTACACTCCCTTTAGAGCTCTTTTATTCTTTAATGTAATAATCTTTATAAAACCTTTTATTCATGCTACTGTAAACTTATATCGTAATTCTCTGAACCTCTAGTCTTTAAACTTTCTCTTTTCTTACTTGGAGGTTCATTTATTATATTATATATATATATATGTGTGTGTGTGTGCTTTATTAATGTCATTTATTTTTAATTATATGCCAATAATCTTTCGACTCGATGAGCTCCTTTGTTCTATTTGCCTCACGCAAATAATATAATATTAATTCTAATAGTAGTTCTCACCCATTAGAACTAAATTTATAAGTTCTATCCAAACTTTGCCCAGGAAACTAGGAATCTTATAGACCTCATAAAAAAAACCAAAAGTGGGAATGGACCCCACTCCATGACCAGGAACTATTGAACATAAAAGAAAACTTCATACGGGTGGTTATGCTGCACGACCCTGACTTTATCCGGACTTTTCACGTACACACTGATAGCAGCAAGCAAGGGCTAGAAGCTGTCTTGTTTCAAAAGGGTGATTCTGGTGAACATCAAGTGATATATTTTTGCAGTCATGCTTTAAAGGGTGCAGCAATACATTACACCACCATTGAGCAAGAAACTCTTGCCATAGTATGGGCATGCCAGAAATTCTGGCAATTCCTTCTAGGATCGGAAGTTGTCATCATAACTGACCACCGATGTCTAGAATTTCTTAATAAGAGTTTCCTCACCAATGACCAACTCATTAGATGGAGCTTGGTCCTCCAACAATTTCAGGATAAGATCCAATATTGCCCAGGACCAGAGAATGTTGTGGCTGACATTTTAAGTCACGATCCAGTACAAATGAGCACACAGAACCCAAAAATAAATGATCAATCCTTAAAAATTATGGCCACCACAATATTGAGTCCTGCCGAGGCTGAGCAAAGGAATCTTGCATACTGGCAGGGCCTACAATATCACCACATTATTCTGGAGTTATCCAAGACTCAGAGTAAGGACCAGAATCTACAAAGCAGATACACTCACTTTCAGGTCAAGAAGGGTATTTTACAGACCAAAACAGGGGACTATAGTGCACCATGGAAAACTATGGTCCCAGATAGACTGAGACCACCCTTACTTAGACATATTCATCAAATCATTGGGCACTATGGACCAAGAAAGATGGAAGAGGCAGTGCGTCACCTGTTCTACTGGCTAGGAATGTACAACCAGATTCTCGCCACTATTAGACAATGTGATGTCTGTGCTGCCACTAAATTTCCAAATAAATCGTATGAAGGAGGTATGAAATCAGTGATGGCCACAAGACCAAATGAAATCCTCACTATAGATCATTATGGGCCTCTTCCCAAATTTAGGACCTTTCAATATTTGCTTGTCACGTATGATATTTTTTCGAAGTATGTTCAAATTTACCCAGTTCGAACCACCAATTCATGAAATGCCATCCAGGTCCTTCAGGATAAGCAATTTTCTGAGGTAGGTAAGCCTGAGACCATATTATCAGATCATGGCTCAGCGTTCACCTCAAAAGAGTGGAAGAATTGGATAAAAAAACAAAAGGTAAATCATCGTCTGACATCAATTAGAAACCCACAGTCCAACCCATGTGAGTTATGAGAGAAATTAGTTAACTCTTTCGTGTGTGTGTGTACCTACAGATCATCGGAGGTGGGTGGATAAAGTTCCATATGTAATGGATTGCATAAATAATACAATGAATGAGTCAATGGGTTCGCACCTACACGTCTTCACTATGGGCAGCCATGTCAGGCCATTTTTTCTTCACTATTACCAAAAAATGAAATATGTATTAATCCAATAACTGACTAATATATGGCCAGAAAGTGGCTAGCACAGATGGCTCAGAGTTGAATAAAAAGAAGTAGGGTGCAACATTACTATTTTAAAGTTGGGGATCAAATTTGGTTAAGATCACCAAGAACTAGTAATGCCCCCAAGAAAGAATTCAAAAAATTCTTCCCATTATACAGTGGGCCATATGAAATGATAAAGGATTGCCATGACAATGCATTTTTGCTAAAGTGAAAGGGACTCCAGGGGGTTTACAATGCCAGACAGTTAAAACCATATGTGCCACCTGATCCAGTGAAACAATAAGACAAACATTAAATGACAGATACATATATACAGATAACCAACTGACACAACCATAGGAAAAATGAGACTTGATTAACAGACCTATTTATAAGCTAGATAATATTTAAAAAAATGATCACAATGAGACATGTATAATTTTTGTAGTTTGTACAGATGATATTCATGCTAATGCTGTTCTCCCAGAGTCTACCAATTAGTCGAGTACACTTATGCGAATGTATCATGCATAAGTAAAGAGATTTTTTTTCATTGTTTTTTTTTGAAGTGAAAAGAAATGAAGCAGTCAGATCTGAGTTCGATCCTAGCTTCATGACATCTAGCCATAAGCCCACTTCAAACCCTAGTACTAACCTTAAATTTCCGATGTGATGGGGCTTTATACATTCAATCCATGCTAATTTCCATAAATAATAACTTATTCCATAAATGCATATTAAAATTAATTAGTTTCAGATTTAAATTGATCAATTCTATTAATAAATTCATGATAGAATTATTCATGAATTATATATTATAACTGCGTGGATTGTGCATATATATTTGTAAATATTTAAATATATATAATTGTTTAAAAGTTTTATTTCATCGGGAATGTTTGATTTTATTTTTAAATAATTTGTTAAAGTTTTATTGATTAAAAGCTACATTTTTTCGATAAGCTTTCAGATTTTCCCTTTCCAAAAACAATAGTTAAAGTTTTATTAATTAGAAAAAAAGATAAGGATTTCCTAATTAAAATCATTTTCTGATTTTAAGAATTCATTTTCTAATTAGAAAATGAATTCAAGTTAATGAGTTTGAAAGCCTTATCGAAGGAATGTATCTAAAAACAACCAGTAAATCTAAAAACATTGATAATGAAAGAAGCGCTAGCCTGAAGGCATCAGAGGACAGATATATAGCTCTGAGAAGTTTAAAAAAAAGCCATCTTTGTTGTAGAGAAGTGCAGTAAACTCTGTGCATTTTAAATAGTGTTTCGATCATGGTAAGGGGCTAAACATCAGGAATCTGGCTATCGGTTCCTGAAGTCCCCTGAAAATCTTCATTGGAGTTGCTGAATCTTATCAATCATGCTGCTAAAATTAGGAAAAGCCACTAAAATGCTGTTCAAGTAATCGATCAAATGCATGCCTACATTTTTACCAACTCGGACATGTAAACTAAAAACCAGCCCTGGAAGAAATGGGTAATATGTTTCCATAGTGAACCTTAAACTTTCTGACCAGTTTTGAACTTTACTTTACACTCCCTTTAGAGCTCTTTTATTCTTTAATGTAATAATCTTTATAAAACCTTTTATTCATGCTACTGTAAACTTATATCGTAATTCTCTCAACCTCTTGTCTTTAAACTTTCTCTTTTCTTACTTGGCGGTTCATTTATTATATATATATATATATATTTGTGTGCTTTATTAATGTCATTTATTTTTAATTATATGCCAATAATCTTCCGACTCGATGAGCTCCTTTGTTTTATTTACCTCACGCAAATAATATAATATTAATTCTAATAGTAGTTCTAGCCCATTAGAATTAAATTTATAAGTTCTATCAATCATCGAGTCGAAAGAAATTATTACATGTTTACTATTTTTATAATTGGCTAATAATAAATTATTAGCTCCATTTCCAATCTATGCCCCAGCCATTTTCTCATGTTTACCAATATGTATTTATTCATATATATAATCTTAAAATGTTTTCTGCAAAAGGGTCGATAAAGGAATCAACTAAATATACTCTATTTCAAATTTCAGTTAATTGCTATTTAGATTCAGGAAGGGCAAGATGATTGGGGCATAATTAATATGATTTGCAAATACTTTAAAATAGTTTCCATTAAAAGCTCATTTGACTTTAATTAATTGATCAAGTCATCACATAGAGCATTCTATATGGGTTTTAGTATTCAAACGATGACTATCAAGTCATCATCTTTGAACGTTGCTGATGTAGGGCAATCTTCCACTCCATTAGGCTGGTCGGTGATAATTTCTGTTATTTTAAATTATCGAGGAAGAAAGCACTTTCTCTCCTGTTCATATTAGTCAAAGGGCATAAGACTTGTCAGACGCAAGCCACCATAGGACTTCAATTATCGACTAGCTATCTTCTTCAGTTTCATTTTATAGCTCATAATTCATCAGCACCATTACCTCTCTGTTCCAGTAAAGCCCACTCTGATGCTCGTAATTCATGATGATGTGATTTAAATTAAAGTCCAACAAATTCTCCGTTATATCTCAAAATAAGTTTTCTAATAAAGATTAAAGTTATGCCCTAAAATACGTATCTTGCTCTTCATGAATGGATTTGCGAATGTGAAAATAAATGTCATATTCTTTTGTATAAAATTAGAGTAATAAATTCCTTTACTAATGAATACCTTTATCTGCATTTTATTTCTTTTGGGGGGCATAGACATAGACTTTCAAATATTGCGTAATACTTGTTGGCATATAATAAGGACCGCGACTTTTATTATAATTCTAAATTTTGTTTAAGGACTAGAATTAATTAACTTAATCTTTATTTAAAATTCAAATCAAACAAATTATTATTATATATAATTTTAATGCGCAAATATGCGCACAACAACCGAGCTTCATCAGGATTAAATAACAATATATTATAAACTCAAAATAATTATAATATCTAAAGAATAATGCCCGAGCGCTTTCAAGAGAACTTAGCTCTCATAATCATGGGCAACAAAGAATAAGCATAGCATGTTGGTATATGCTAAAATATGCTGATATATGTAAATTAGTTGAAAATAAATGCGTCAGCTCTAAATGATCCATTTCTTAGAGATTTTGTAACACGCATCTTTCCTATTCATAGCCTTATCATCAATAGCAATAAAACATGCTTCTTTAACTTTTCTCTTAATGTCATTTCTCTCCCTGCAAACTATTCTTGCATTTTTAGGTTCACATGCATGACCAGCTTATTTCTGATGTATTGCAAATATTGAGTTGCAATTTGGGTCTACCTGGGCCTTATTGTAAGAATATCTGTGCTAGGATAGTCTTGTAGAAAGAGTTGCTTTCATTTCCCCATAGTATGATGCCATGCAGTTATTTTCTGGACATGAAATATTATATATGGCCTGAGAGGTGTTGTTGGGTGTTATAATGTCTTTGGTGTTATTAATAATTCTATTTGTATTAGGGGGAGTATGAAAGCTTAGTTGAAATTCTTTATTAAACACTGAGTAAAACTTTCTATGGGTAGTTGCAATATATGGTAACAAAATTCTATTTTTCTGCTGCTTAATAACATTGCTGTTTAATTTACTGTAAAATTGTCTAATCTTCCTATCAATTGTGTAATGCTTGAAGCTGAAATCTAATAAATCGTTTCTATATAAGATTAAGTTTGCCCTTTTGTCCGATTCAAATCTGCAAAGTTGCTCATTCCTATGCAAGAAAGACGTTAAACCAGCTAATTTATGAATAGAAGGCGTGTTTGAAGTAGGTTGAATATTGCCTCTTTTTTCTATTGGTTTTATAATCATTGTATAATTTAGTCTTTGATCCTCTCTTTGCACATATATATCCAAGTATTTAGTTTTCCCTTCACGATCTTCCATTTTTGTGTTTAGCTTCAGCTGTGTACTGTCTTGTATGTCCTGTTTAATTTTATCTATAATTTCTTCAGTAGCAGCATTTGCACATTAAAATTATATATATGTATAGTAAGCACCTGAGTTTAATAATTTCTTTTTAAAATTATTATTATTAAATATTTTCTAAACACACTTGGTTTCTTAGTTCTTAATTCTTTCATAATTATTTTAATGTTAATGCTCGCTGTCTATGTTGGCGACCCAAACATATACATATGATTCGATTTAAAATTATTTTTAGTCAGTTTATTATCAGATATTAATGTCAGTTCAGGGGTCTCTGATCCTCACTATCCATTGAGCTAGTTTCTTGGTGCATAGCACTGTGCCATCGATTTAGATTTCTACTAATCTGAGCTGGTGAGTTGGGTTTGAATTCGTTTGAACTGACTGAGTTTGTATCTGACTTGCAGTTCTTTTGGTGGGTTTTTCAACTGGTACAATATATATAAAACCAAAACTGCCTAACACTATACTAGTAATAAACAAAATGCAAAATCATAAAACAATACAATACTAGATGAAATCCAAAATTTTTACCAAAATCCTTACACAACCATAGTTTCATCTACTACAGGTAGACCCCCTCAAGTGAAAATCAAACTAAAGGAACAAACATATATATACAAACAAACAAACCTTCCCATAGTTCATTTCAACCACCACCTTCCCTTAATATCAATGGTTATGTAAGGATTTTGGCAAAAAAAATTGAATTTTATCTACTATCATATTGTTTTATGGTTTTGCATTATTATATAGGTGGGACAATATATATCCTATTTACTATGTGTACAAAATAATATATGTATACATAAGTGATTAAAATTATAAAATATTTTAAGTGAAAATGTTTAATATTCTTACTTTAGAATATTTTTTTTTTATAAAATAAAAAAGTTTAACAAAACTATATTGCAAATGAACATCACTTAATTAAGACAAAAAAACTCTCTATATGTATTGCCACTCAATGCAAGCCAGAGTTATCAATGGATTCCAAAAAGCTTGTGCATAAAATCTCATTTAGTGCCTACTCATCCAATATCCCCAGACTAGTTTCTGTCTTGTGGCTTTCATCAGTGAGAAGCCTTGGATCTGAGATCCCTGCACCTAGGTCTTAGGATCTATTTTAACCCTCCAGTGGCCACCTTTTATTTCTACTTAACTACAAAACTATGAGTCTTAAATTGAAACAAATCCAAATTCATTTGTAATTAATACAAACTGGTGGATTATGCTAAAAATGAATATTATATTAGTGCTTAAGGGTGCATATTGTTGAATGGATCATAGACTAGTTTTTTCTAATATTAATATAATGGTAGGATTAATATATATGTATATCCTAATACAAATATTCTAATAGCGCATTTGATTTTTTGATTTTTTAGAAATAACTGGACCTTATACTGCTAGATATTGTCTATTGAAATTATGTTTCAGAATCAGGAAAATCTTATAAAAATGCATATTGTCAATATAAATGTTTGTTCTTACATTCACTATTAAAAAATGATCCTAACTGGTTCTCTTACAATAAATGTCCTATTTAATGGCTTGATTAAGAGAAAATGCGAAGCATTTTCCGGTTATCTTAAAAATAATATCAAATTAAAATTTCTGACAAGAAGACTTATTGGTGAATTAAATTTGCATAAAAGATATAAAGACTTACTAATCACAATAAAAATAACATTTGAACACGAAAATATCATAATGATATTAAATCAATGAATAGCATTATATATCTAAGAATAACAACGACGTATTTTGATCAATTTTGAATAATGATTCAAAGATTCCAATCAATATATACTAATACATTTTTCCTATTGGATCATTTGATAGATATTCAACTTGAAGAAGTTAAAAACAATTCTTTGTGTATTTTAAAAGTGGAAAAACAGCAAGTTTTTATGTAATCACCAGAGAAGTTTTAACATAATATTAATATTTATATTCAAAACTATTAGAATTATTTAGGAATATATGAAATATTATAATTGTGCCACCTGATCTTAAATATATATATTTCCAATTTATAAAAATTAAGACATTAAAAAAGATTGCAGTTATTATTATGACAAATTATGATTATCTACTACAGCAAAAAATATTTTCAAAAAATTATTAAAAATTATTCCTTCCAGAGACTCAATATAAAATAGATAGACATTGTTATTGTTAGAAATATTATCTCAAAATCCTCTAAAAAATACAATATCAATTTTTGCTTTCGACAAACTAATAGAAAAAGCTAAAATATAAAAAAGTAATATGTTAAGAGATCGATATGAAAGATCTGTATGAGACAGATGTGAGCATATTTGTAATTTATGAATTGATTCATATCATCACAAAACTAATATTTAATTTATTTTTCAATCTCTTTTTTTAAAGTTATGATGGACTATACTTATTGAAAATGTTTGATAATAATACGTACAACATTAAATGAGCATATAATGAAATCCTTCATGTCTTAAAAAATATAGAATATATATGTTTCTAGCACGATTTTTATCATCGCTTTAGAATGAAACCAATCCACTTCACTATAGTAAGTTCATAATGCATGTTTCATTTTGAATCTTAGTCTGTAGATCCGTAACAAAAACATACATATAATGATTCTGAAAAATAATTAGCTATCAAACTTTATGGGAGTATGAATGATTTTTATGATGAGTATGAGATTTGAACCATTGAATGCATATAAAAAAGTAATGTCTTGCATCAAATGAATGTTAATTTTTTAAATTCATAATAGTGGTTGCCTCTATCAACTTTCAGATGATTACTACAAATATTTTAGATCTAACAGAAAGTGCAAACTGATCATTTTACCAAAGTTATCATATTTAACATACCCAAATAGATGAAACACAATGAGTAAGGAGGAAGAATTCTTTATTTGTAACATTTTCTAAATACTTCTTTTTCTAAATTAGTAAATTTTTGGAGGATCTCTTTCTAAAGATTTTATTCCTTCTTGCTTAATGATTTGTCTCAAATATCTCATTATCATCACTATTGTCAACCATTATCAATCCACTGCAGGATGAAGGTCTCTCCAAGTTCAATCCATCTTTTTTGATCTCTAGCCTCTCATCTCCACATCAGCCCTGCTCTTTCTTATTTCATCCATCCATCTCACATGTGGTCTCTTTCTGGGTCTTCCACAAATTTTTTGAAATCCGGTTTAAGATTTCAATTGTCCATCAATTATCATCTCTTTTAGCAATATCTCTACCTCAACTCCATTTGAGTCTTTTAATTCTTTCAATGATGTCAGTAACACCTGTTTCTTCTCTTATTCATATATTGTGTTTTTGATCTCTGCTTGTTACTCCTAACATACATCCCTCCATACTTCTTTAAGTAGCTTAAAGTCACTGTATTGCTCTTCTATTAAGTATAAAAGTCTCACATCCATAAGTAAGAACCGTAGGGTTGTGAAATCTTCATATTTAGCTCTTTACAAAATGTTGACAGATAGAGATTTTTTTCTGCTATATTGAACTTTTTTTTAGTTTGCTGTTTAAAATAAAGAAATATGGGTTGTTATATAATTATCTCAAATTTCTAATTCCTTCTTAATTCTGAAAATAGGCATAATGAAACATTCTTTTCATGTTTGTTCCATGAACTCTTCAACAAACATTTGATATTAGTAATTATACATGTAAAATATAGACAAATTAAAGTAATACATTATAATAATTGTTCATCTATAATATATTGCATATGGATTTACATTTAAAGCAAATTACTGTCTGTATTGAACAATATACATAAAGAATATAAAAATGTATTGTCTGCATAATTAATAGAGGAATTACGTATCTCTATTAATTAACACATTGATTTTCCACCCACTGTGCAAACACAACAACAATTGGCCCAAACAGTTTCTGATAAATTACTCAACAAAATGATTATTTTCTTCTTTGCAAATTTAAATACAAATGAAGAATATTTAATATCAATATTTATTATTTGCTGGTTTCCTACACTATAATGAAAATAATTTGTCTTTGATATGGCTGAATATTTTTTTATAATTACATTTTAATTGCTTTAGATGTACATTTTAGAAACGTTTCATTCAGTATAGGAGATATTATTAAAATTTCGTGATGAAAGATAATTCATTGGTCCCAAATTGTTTAATTTAGCAGATATTGAAATACATTTCAACAAGTAGTCCATATCAGTCGTAATGGTAATAAAGTTATTAAATTCAAAACTTTAAACAAAATAGAAAAATAACTTTTAATTATCATTGGACATGTTTAAGTATAGTCGATTAGTTTACGTTTCCAATAATTTAAAATTATAAATAATAACGTAGCTTAAACCACTGCAACTTTCATACTTTTTGATTCTGTTATATTTCATAACTTTCTTGCTGTCTTTTGTTTTATTTGATCATTTAGTATTTTATATAACTAAATAAGTAGTAGTTTATATTTTAAATAAATGTATTTCAAATCTGCTTATAAAACTGAATATATATATATATTAACGATTACAAACAAGTCAATCCTTAGACAATCCCAATATAGATAACCATCAACAATCTCAAACTGTTGTCAAGGCAGCCAGTTTTTAACATATATGTATACAGTATATGTTTTGCATAAACCATTTTGTAATATTTTAATCACTAATATATTGTTGTTGTTTTTTCTTTTTTTAAAAAAAAAAAAAAAAATAGTAAACAACTTCTAAAAAAAAATTTATTTTGATTCTTAAAAAAAATTAATTACATAAAATAAAAAGTATCTTCAGAAATGTCGGAAAATATTTTTTATTCATATTATTTGCGATGCTTGTACTGATTGCGCTTTTCCTAGAATTAAATTTTATGGTTGAAATTCGATTTTTTAGCGTGGCCATTTATAGAATCTTCTTTTTCAAGTCAAGGCATTTTTTTTAATGCTGTAATTTCGTTTTAAATATTTTCTGACCCATGAAGTTAAATGGGACTTAATTTATTTCCTCAATCGTCTTTTTTCTTCCCAACCTGACATCATTTCATATAATTCATTTTTATAGATTTTTTTTGCCAATTTTAATAAAAATGAAAAATTAAAGAGAAAATTTTTAAAGACAGGAGTTAAATGGTATTATAAATCTATATGGATTTATTTCAATTCTTTAATCTGTCCATTATAAAATAACTTTCCAACAGAATTATATCAGATATGCGTTTCATTAAATATAACAAAGAAAAACAAAAACAAGTATAACAATATTTTTCATGTTTTTTTTCCTATGTGTCATAGCATTAGCCGGGAAGCGAATCTGCTAACCCGGGACAACTGCTTGTAAAGCAGCTGTCACTGATCTCTCGACCACCAATGTTTATAGCAGAAATTAATATTATAGATAAAAGACTGTAATGCTTTGCTTTTGCTAAATTGGTCAAAAGAATGTATTCATATATTAGATCTAAGGTTGATCAAGCTAATTGACTTGAGTTCAAACCTTTGAGTTATCATCTTGAATAGTATATGTAGATATAAAATTTCAGAATTTAGCTATGAAAATGATTTTTATTATGTGCTATAATAAATAAATAATTTATATCAAAAAATTAAAACTATTATTTACATATTTATTTAAAGATATTATAATAGGATCTATAGAACTGCTGGGAAAAAAGAAAATATGAAGTATTGAAATAAATGAGAAAAAATTTTTATTGCATTATTTAAACATGCCAATTATTGTTAGGTTTTTTTTCTTTAGTTTTGTATCAATTGTTATCAGAGTATATATATAAAATTGGTTGGTGCATCTGACAAATATCTGCAACCGATCAAAATTCCCAAGTTTTATAAAGCACATTTTAAAAGCTACTTACAAATGCTGGGCAATGGCCTTATGAAAAACATTTCACCAATCTCTCTCTATATATATAAACATATGATGTAATGATCTCTCCCTCTATTACAAGTTATAAATATTAAAAAATCAATAGATTTAGGATTTTATATACGTATCTATGCTAGAAATATTCAACTTTAAAAATCAAATCTGGTTATAATTAAAATGTATGAATAAAAGTCTCTGAATGTTGTTTACATGTGAAATTTCACTATTTCAAGTTTCTATATGCCTTAACAAACATAGTCCTACAATGCATAATGGGAAGAGATAGACTTAGGATATTTTTCATAAAACAATAACTCAAGATTTCTAATCAACTTTAGAGGAGTAAATTGCTAATTGGGAGCATTTAATTTGTTTACTAGAGAAAACTATTTTAACTTGGGACTGTCAATTAATAACTGATATTTTCCTAGTAACATCAAAGATAACATTATTTCTGGTTATTTACATAGATATAATCCCTTAATCCAAGTAAATATTTAATTTAATATATACAACATTCTAGGTTAAGATGAATTATTAACTATAAAATGTCAAAAAAATGTGAGCTTCTGAATCCTCATACTTATAAAAATATCTGACTGGGTTTAAATCCTTATAACAACTTCAATGAAAGTAAAAAAGTTCTGTTGTTTTTTTTATTCAACCTGAGAACAATTGAGCAACAATAAGTTATTAAAGAAAACTTATTTAGCCTTTGGACTGTTAATTAGTAATTGATAGTTTCCTAGCAACATCAAAACTAAAGTAATTGATAATTTCCTAGCAACATCAAAAATAAAATAATTGATAGTTTCCTAGCAACATCAAAAATAAAGTTATCTCAGACTAAATCGTTCCCAATTTTATTTTATACTAATATAAAAATATTATAGTTTAATATTTAGTTCTTAATTATTTCAAGGACATTGTTGGCTCCTCTGTGTTATTTCATGCATGTATTTTGTTTTTATTTTTATTTATTTTTTGTTAATCCCAATTGCATTGTTCTATACTTTATTATTTTGTTTGAGGTCTTTGTATTAATTTTTTTATATACCTCTAAAATTCATATCCATGAATAAATATTGGGGAAACATATAGATTGAAAAGCTTCTCTTTTAAACAAATAGGTATATTTATTACATTTTAATATTAAATTATTTTCAATAAAATCATTCTATTTAAGTTTAAAGTGTTTATTTTAATATTTCTTTTAGTAAATATAACATTTTCAACTAGCATCATACTCATGATTATCAGAATTGTCACAAATCACTTTTAAATCATATTTTAAATTCCATTGTTCATTTAAATATTATTGACTCTCTAGATTCATTTCGATTTTCTATACACTGAACAAGGCTTCTTTTGATTTTCTCCCATCATTTCTTTTTTTATAAAATCACTACTATCGTATATGTTTTTGTTTATCTCTACAAATACATCACTGTTTTGTAATTATCAAAAGGAAAATATGATCATTGAAACAAAAAAGAAGTAGGACTAAGAATAAATGCTAAAAAAGTTGATGGTTTTTTAAAAAAAAGAGAAAAGAAGGATTCATAGAACTGAATTGAAAAATTTAATAGCAATAGATACCTTTGCTAGATGTAAATGTAAAGTTAAACTTAGAATGATTTTATTGAAATAATATTTAAGAAACCAAATAAATATGACTGTTTGTAAAAGGGAAGGTTTTCAATCAATATGTTTCACAAGTATTTATTAATGGTTCTGAAAATTAGAGATTTTAAAAGAGTGATACAAAGATCTCAACCACAGAATAAAATACGAAACACTACACATTTAGACTTAAGAAGAAGGAAATAAAACAAAATATATTTATGAAAAAACATACAAAATCATTAATTTTATTGAAAGAATTAAGATCTAAAATTGAAATGGGCAGGCCACAAGAATAGAAGATAATAGATGAAAAACTAAAGTTTTAAACTGGATCCCAAAAGATTTTAAATGTTCTACAAAGAAAGCACATGTGAGATGAAAGAATGAGACTAGCAATATTCTCCAGTAGATTTGTAATAATGAGAAATGATAATGATGATTAATGTTATATAATCTGTTGAAAGTATCTTTTAACAAATATGTTCTGGCTATGCTTATTTATGTGATTTAGATTATTTAATTTATATAAAAATAATACCTTATCTAAACAAAGTTTTAAACTGCATCTAAAAGTTAAGGGAACAAATCGTCTCTCTTCCCACTCCTTATCTTCCTGCATTAATTGTAACCATAGATTTAGTTTATTTATAAAACTTTTTTAATTACTCTTACACATAATTATTGTAATTCAAAATTTTTTCACTATTTTTCTTATGTCATTTTTTATTCTATGTCTTTATCTCTATTTTTGTTTTTTTTCTTCTGGAATAAAAATGATCATGTTCTCAATGCTGTTAATAATAACAATAACAACATATAATTTTTTGTTTCCTATAATATTGTACTATGGAATTATATGAATAAAATGTACCTTTGATATATATATATATATATATATATATATATATATAGTATGTGTGGCTCACATATATAGCAAACACACACTTTAATTGCATGTAGGAAGTACACTACATATATAAACCTTTGTTCTTATACTCAATCATACTTTTCAGTGATGTTTTAGATTAAAATTTAAGGATTTTTTAAAATTTTATATGTATATAATGAAAGCACCCAAGATGTTATAAAGCACTATATCATAGTTTAAAGCTATCAGTCTTTTAATTAATTCTAGTATTAAAAAATTAAAGTAAATATTTAGTAGGAGTAGAGTAGAAGTAATAGTAGTGGTAATCATGATAATTGTATTAGTACATGCCATAGAATTTGGCATTGATACCTGGCAATTATAGAATTCTATTCATGAAAATTTTCATCATAATATATTAAATTTTTAATATTATTTTTATGATATTTGAAATGATGTTTTGTAATGAAAGCACAATAAAATTAAAGAAAAACTACAATGATAAGTATAAATATACTTATCATTGTAGTTTATATATATATAATTAGTTTCCAACCAGTAACCACCTAAACATTCACAGTAAATATAGCAAACAATATTTCTAACAGCTGTCAAGGCAACCTTCACACCTTTTAATAGCAAGAATGGAAATATATATATATATATATATATATATATATATATATATATATATATATATATATATATATATATATATATATATATAATAGTAATATTGTGCCCTTTTCTATAAGTCAGTAATAGTTTATAACAGTCAATTACTAAAAATTTTAAATTTTAGAATATATTCTTTTAATACATTAATTATATTAAGTCAATTATATCTTTAAAGCACAATTTGAAGCTAAAGAGAATACGTAGTATAAAATCATTTAAAAAGTAGTTAAGTAAAGTTTAAAATATTGTTTCATATGGTTGTAAAAGCTGGCCATATTAAATAACACAGCTATAAATATTAAAAGTATATTTAAAAATCCGATTTTAATAGTTTAAAACGTATAATTTAATAAATGCTATATTTAGATTTGTAATCATATTCAAATAGTCAAAATTAATATAGTATATTTTTAAAATAAACTTTGTGATGGTGAAAATTATATCTAATTCTATATTTTCTAAATTGTTCTTCCAAATTTTTTATAATTATTTTATATAATATAATAAGTGTATCAATTTTATAAATCTGGGCAGAGAAATAGATTAAAAATCGTCTGTCAAAGTTATTAATCATGTGACTTTTAATGTATACTCTCACACACACGCTTGTTTGAAATAATAACAAAGTTTAAAATATTTTAAAAGTTATATTATAGAATTGGATAGAATTATTGCCTATCATAAAAATAAATAGTATTAAACATTAAATTAACTATCGTATAACATGTTTAAATAATGTAATAAAGACGAATACATTCATAATATAAAAATTAAATATTTTATTTAAATAAAAATAGATAAATTGAATATTAAGAAATGGAATAAGTTATTAAATGTTATTTTAAAAGTTATTTTAAATGTTTAAATAGTTTTAATAAAATAAAAATTTATTTAAAAGTAATATTTTAAATAATATTTTAAGTTCATTACGTCATAATTTTTTTATTTTCAAATATAATTCTACTATAAACTAAAAATATGTAAATTTGTTCTCAAGCTAAAGTAAGAATTAACCAATAGGAATAGGTATTCTTACAGACTATAAATATTGTCATAACTAGGTTATCGGGGGAGATTAATAATGTATTGAAACCAAAGAAAGGTATATTAGCAGCTCTCAAAGAGATAGTATTTTTTTTTTTTTATTTTAGTCAATTTTTTTTTAGTACTTTCTTATAACTTTATCTGCAAAAAACTAATTGATAATTTTAAAAAATATTTTTTGCAAAAGAGAGTATAAACTAAAAAATATTTTAATAATTTTGTTTAACATGCTTTGTTAAATTTTTTAAAGTTCTTTATCAGACGTATTTTATCTAAAAGTTTAACCTAAACTATGCAATAAAAAATGGATATACTACGAAATAAAATGGATATAAATTGTAATACTGAAAAAATATTTGAAATATTTATTGATACAGCTTTATTTATGCATAACCGGAGAACTTTTTTGGTACATAAAAAAAAAAAAAAACCACAGCACGGACATCATACGGAGTCTAATGAAAAAATTGGAGACGCATTATTATTTATAAGATTATTCAAGATTTATTTTTAAATGGTAATAAGATAATTATATATTGCATGAATTATTTTATATAATATGATATTCAAAGGAGTAAAATGTTATATC
The DNA here is from genome assembly GCA_028023455.1 of Epiperipatus broadwayi. NCBI lineage: Eukaryota > Metazoa > Onychophora > Udeonychophora > Euonychophora > Peripatidae > Epiperipatus > Epiperipatus broadwayi. The sequence goes on along the minus strand of JAQFVV010006267.1, from coordinate 2,788,992 downwards.
CTTTCTAAAGGTAACATTTTTTAAAAAATATTTTCGAGTGCAAAATTTAAGAAAGAACCCAGGAGATTATGTTACAGAAGCATTTTGATATTAAAATATCCATTCTTTGAATTATTTAAAATGTATTTGGAAAAGATTTGTTCAAAAGTACTTGAAATTTTTATTTTAAAGTGATATATAAAAATACCAAACGAAAGTTTAAATGTATCAAGAAGGAAACATAGAAAAAAAGTGAACACATGGATGAATAAAAGATGGATCATGGAAATACAAATAGTGCTTAAAAATTCATCGAATATTTTTAAAGTTAAATTAGATGGATTGATGCATCGGATACGCAGAGAATATTGGTAGAGAAGATTAAGAAGCTTCACGGGATTAATTAATATTATCCTCCTAAAAATTAAAACCAAGGATTATTTTCTAAATTTTACTAAATGGATTAATAATTATTTTATTTTAAACTTTAACACGCTTTGGAGAAGAACATTTTTTAAAAACTCTAGAGAAAATAATAAGCATTTCGGATTTATCACAAGAAAATATGTAACTATAGTTTTGATTCCTTTTATTTTGTTAACCTAGTTTAAATCTAAATTTTTTATATAAGATTAGGAAAAACATAAAAACATTAATTTATTAATATTAAAATTTTATAATATAACGATCTAATAATTTAGCTAAAAATATTTTAAGATAAAGTGTATGGGTGTGAATTTTGTTTATATCTGCAATGCTCAAGTGGATAAAGAAAAGCCTACTGAACACGATGACTAGATAAAGGTTATTGGTAATAATAATAACTATTGATAATTTATAATGTATATTTTTTTTTGTTTTCTTTAGATCATCCATAAATTGGAAGAATGAAGTGTAAAAGTTTTTTACTTATATGTACCGCATTTCATACAACATTTTAAAAAAAAACATTATGAGATAGGATTGATTTGAAAATATGCATACGATGATTTTTTTTTTTTATTAGTGATATAATCCAACATAACAAATAATTATGTGATTCTTTTAAAATTTTCATGTTATAGGATATTCAAATATTGTCTAAGTAGATTGTATATGATTAAACATACAGAGCAATGAAGTAAGCAACTTTTCTTATGGGATCGTAAGATTGTTTAACTATTAATGAATTTTATTTATTGTTTTTGTAAATGCAGATAGTTATTTATCGGTGTAAGATGTGGAAAATCTTGAAAAATAATGTTGAGATAGTGGCTTGGAAGTACTTAGTGAACAGGAAACCAAGATGATGTTTTAAAAAATAGGATGTTATAAGGAATGGAAATAATATTTAGTCTTTATGTGAATATCAGCATAGTTAACAAAGCCCTATGACTGATACACATTTTATTTGGACAGTGTTTATATTTCTTTAAATATTTAATGTTCTAATAAAGCTGAAAAAATAGCTTTAACATCGTCCCTGTACTAGAGGATATTAGGCAGGTAAATGCCATACCTCTTCGCACTGTACCATGATTTTGGGATATGTTAAGAGTAATACTCTAGCTTTCTTCCTTAATCCTATGCATCTGTTTTCGCTATCTTTATTTCATGTAACTGCATCATTTAGTAAGATATGTTTAAGAGAAATGATAAATAATTTAGAACTTAGGTTATGCTATCGTTTTGTATAAGATTGGTTTATTTGCTTAGAAGGAATAGGACGTTATAACTTAAAATTGAAGATCCAAAGTATCCTAAGGAAAGAAAAGAATCATAGAATATATTTTGAATTTTATTTCGAAAATGAAATATAATTTTTTTTAAAATAAGGTATCTATATTATAACGGGACAGCCTATTTGATAGCCTTAGTTGAGGCATCAAATATAACGGAACGGCATTTAATCATCCCAGTTGATGTATTAATTGTAATATAATCAATTATATTTAATGTTTAGAAATCATTAACTTAATGCTTCATAGTTAGGTTCGCCAAATATAACAGAATGGATTATATTTAAAATCTAAGTTGGTCTTGTTAAATATAAAGAGATGATTAAATTCCTTAGAAAGAGGATACGCATTTCACTACAATCGGACTTTGGGTCTTCAAGTAGAATGCTAGAAATGAATCGATGAAATACCAAGTCCATGATTATATATACCTCTATTATGCTAGCTCATTAATCTTTAAATAAGTTTAAATACAATTTAGACCAGGACATCCATCTTTCATCCCTCTTTCAGTCACCATTATGCCACGATATTTAAACTCACGGAGAATTTGCAATCAGCTCTTTTCAGGAATAATTTCAAAAACAAGTTATTTCATATGCCTCTATATAAGCATTAATTATAACTATTATTCATATGACATTTATAATACTAGCATATATATAATATAATTCAATAATGATTAGACAAAGAGATCACGTTAACAAATCAATATTTAATAAACAATAAAAAATATAATAGAATAGATAATAAAATATTAATAAATAAATACGGATGAATTTTATCATTTTAAAAGAATATTAATAAATGATATTTTTTTATTTAATACCCTATGATAAAACTCAATACTATAATAAACTTTCAAAAATTAAAGAAAATAGCTTAAATTAACAGATATATAAAAACAATATCTGGGTTCAAAAATTAATAATTTATGTAACTTATTAATTTATTTACCGTTCTTATTTATATGCTTCACAATTACCCATATATAAGTATTATTTGCCATTGTATAACTTATATATTATATGTATTTTTAATAAATAAAAATACATTAAACGTTTACAATATTACGTAGTAAACACAATACAATCCTGTTTAAGATATCTGTCAAATAATAACTATTTTTTATATCCCTCATCTAATTTAATGAATTATGTTAAGCTTTCAATTAATTATATTTAATAATAAATATAATTTTCCTTTTAAGATATATATGATGCGATGCCAAATTTGAAATAAAGATAATAATAATAATAATAAACATATTAAAATAATATAAGCATTATTATAATATATGTAAATAAATAATAAAGGAAACTTAGTTATAAGAGAGTTGAGAGTAGATATTGAAGTCTATAGTTCATCATCCCAATGAAGATCTCTTACGAAGCATATCACCAATCCATTTGTACAATGATGATTCCATTTATCCTTAAACGATAAACTGTTAATAACATCCAATGACCGGATTAATGTGAAATAAAATAAATATTCTTCGAATGTAGATGTTCTTAATCTTCATTTCTCTATTATCACTAGACGTTCTATATATTCAATATTTCAAAATATTTTAAAATAGCATGCAAGGTTGGTTTCGAAACCTTTTACGATATAATGAGTGTACTACTCAGTGCACATTGTTTTATCCTTAATATATATAATTATCTTAAATTTATATATATCCGAAGAATAATGGAAGAGTTAAAACAACGTAGTTTCAAAACTTAAACAGACGTTCTTTTCCTTTATATTGCTATTCCTTTAAGATTAAGTAGAAAATTAAATATATTTTCCTTGCAGACTTTGAATCCACAAATTATTTTAATTTAAAAAAGTTAATATTTAAATTCCAATCGCTAAATAGTAGTATTGATAGAAGAAAAATGATATTTTTAAAGAGAAAAGATTTTCTTTTTCTTTCGTTTTTTTTTATTTTCCAGAGCACGAACGAATCTGCTCGTGTGTTATATAAGTTCATGTTTAATTCAACTATCAATTGTTCCACTGACATTAAGATTTAATAATAAAATAAAAAAAATATATAAGTATTTATTCTTAACTTCAAATCTGGCATTTTACTCAAAAGCTTAAGGTATATATTATTTAAAACTTAAATGTATATATAAATAGTACATATATGTTACATAATAAAATAGTCAAATAAAAATTTATATTTATAAATAATTTCACAAGAGATAAAACACGCTAGACTAATAATAACAACTGTAAGTTACTATTATATTTCCCCTTCCCTTGGGAAATTTAAAATTTTAATTTAAGTTAAAATTTTAAACACTTACAACTATTTTAGTATATTCTTATAGTTTAATTGCATTTATAGTTGGATTTTATGAAGGGTTGCATTTTTTTTTTAACTGGTATATCTTCCTAATACTTGGGCTATTTTATTTTTGTGATAATGATCAAAAATAAAAATAAAAAAATTAAGGACTTTGATGGGTTAATATTTTTTTTTTTGTATAAAAAAAAATAAAATAAAAAAAAATAATGTGTTTCCTTCTTGGACCACAAATATATTTACTAGCCTTATTCCTGCTTCTTTAAGACTTATGGATTTGAAAAGGACTAAATAAATACTAGAGTATCCATCTATAAATATGAATTGACTCTATGGTTTTAATTATTTTAAGGCATTAAAGAATACCCTCACCAAAGCTAATGTTTTTAACTATACTTCTCTTTACATTGATCACTATTATTATTATTTTTTTTATACAACCGTATGGTTTACACTGCCCAATTCTTATCTTGGTCTTCACCTCATTTCTTTATAAAACATTATAAGCAGCCAAAATATGGTTTTAAAATTCGTGAATTGTATGTACCACGAATCTCTCCTTCTTGGTTAATCCAAAATGCATTTGGACCAGCCCTTTTAACGATAGTATAAGGTCCTTCATATGTATTGAAGAATTTATGGTATTTATTCTCCAATGGTTTGCTGGGATGGAAAGTCTTTATCAAAACTTTATCTCCGACTTTAAATTCATAAATACATTTTTTTTTTATTTTGACTTCTATTATTTGCCATTTTAACAAGTTGTTTATGAGCTTTTACTCTATCTTCTCTTGTATCCATATATATATCCAGAAAACACATGTGCATTGGCTTAATGCTGATTGCTATTATAGTTAAACAACATCATGCTATATAATATAAATGTTTGATTTATATATATCCTTATCAAAATATATAATAATGGACTTACATTTTATAAGTGGTGTCAATATCAAATTGCATTATCATGATGCTTAACTGATCTACCATTATTACTTATTTACCAACAATAACTTGAACTCTAATAAACCTATAAGTATTTTTTTATACTTTGGTTAACTTGATGCATTTTTATTGCTATTAATATCAACTTCAATTATTTATATACATATATACATTTATTCTCTTAAAAGAACAGCCTAATGGGTTCTATTATTACCGAAAGTCCATTGTCACATCCCAAAGTCGTAATCTATGAAGTCCTTCCTTATATGTGTGCTTTACTTTTTAAGCACATCCATTAACATGTTCAATGAATGTGAAGGGACCTTCATAAGTATTACACAACCTATGGAATTGTGAACCTTTCTGTCTTTTAGCTTGTATTATACATATCTTTATTATTGTCTGAAGACTTTTTATAATTTGTTCATCTTCAGGATTATGGTGATGCTTCATACACCATAATTTACTTTTAAGACAATTAAATCTATTGCCTTCATTCATATCTTCTAAATTAAACTTTCTATTATAACAACCTTCTTTTCCATTAAATATTATCATTGATAATGATATTATCAGATGGTTGTCATACAATTTATCAACGCCTTGTTGATGAAATGTTTTATATTTGTTCTGGGAGTAAAAAAAAATATGATGGGATGACTCAAAATACATTTCACTGTTGTATTCATCTATTATATCTTTAGATAGTGGAGTCATCTCAAGTTTCATAAGTTCATGATTTAACTTGTTATTAATACAAAAAATCCGAAGTCTTAATTTATCTAGACATTCAGTATTATCATTTGATTGTGTTTCTCTCAATTCCTGAGACTCGGAATTTAATTTATATTTCACATGATCCATATCCTCTTCTTTTTCTAAGTTATTTGGATCAGATTCAAACACTTTAGTAATGCTGCAATGATCTTCGACTTCATTGCTCTGCTGTATGAGAAAATGATAGTCATGACAGTTTTCTTCTGAAATATTCATTTGAACTAAGAGTGATCTGTTTTGGATGCTATCATCATATTCACATATCTCAAGCTCAGGGTAAGTTTTGGATTCTTGGCATTTAATTGCCATCAATATTGTTGATACTTTTGTGTCATGAAGTCTTTCTACTTCATTGGCAGTTTGTTTCGTTTCAACAACTTTGATTTCTACTTGCATCTTTTCCTTAACATTATCAATATCTTTCTTTAAATCATTTAATGCTTGTTTAATTTCTTTGTTATCTTTTTTAACATTATCCACATTTAAATTTAATTGTTGGATTTTTGTAGATAGTTTATTTTCAATTCCTGTTATTTCAACCTTCAAATCATTTTTTAAACTATCTAATTTTTTACTATTATCATCCAATTTTTGATTCAAATCACTTTTTAAGTTACACATATCATTTCTAAAACTAGTACTATTATCATCCATTTTTTTATTCAAGTTATTTTTTAAATTACACATATCACTCCTAAAACTAGTACTATTATCATCCATTTTTTTATTCAAGTTATTTTTTAAATCATCTAATTTATTCATAAACATTTGTAACATTTGCTGAATTGTACCAACATTAGATGATTGATTAATCTCAATTGTAGATGATTGATTTAAACCTTCATCAACTATATTTTGTGTTTGAGATAACACTTGATCTAAACTCGGTGTTTGTTGAGGGTATTCAATTATGGTTGTAGAACCCCCAGGTGCTTGTACTAATGATGATTGTTCAATAATAATATTATCATCATTTAGTTCACTTTGCAAATCATCTTGCATTTGACTAGAGCATTTAATATCTTTGTTTGAATACATTTTCCCACTTCGCAGCATAACAAACTTTAACTTAATTCAAATATTACTTAAGTGTATATATATTTTTATAACCAAAATATTATATCGTAAAGTTCTCTACCACCCCATGCTATTTATATATACTTATGATGTTCTAATAATATATGTGTATATTTTTAAACGTCTATGTCTATATAAAACTTTATCCCACTCAACTCTTGTTTAAAACATAATTTAATAATTAGTTATTCAAATATTGATCTGTCTAAATCATATTATATATATTACCATTTTTTTTTTTTTATATTAATCTTGCAATTATAAATACCATATATAATGAATCGAAATTATAGATTCAATGCCTAAAACGTCGCACACCAGATAAAACGCAGTCTACAGGGTATGAGATTTAATTAATCGAAGCCCTTAACGTTTGGGTCGCCAGATATAACGGAATGTATCTTTATATGATCTCAAATGAAAATTTTCTTTAAACTATACATCTCATATCAATAAATATACTACACATCTCTCAGGTATGTGGGGTATTTCAAGCCCTAATTAGCTTATTTCGAGCCCTAGTTGTTGCGCCAGATATAACGGGACAGCCTATTTGATAGCCTTAGTTGAGGCATCAAATATAACGGAACGGCATTTAATCATCCCAGTTGATGTATTAATTGTAATATAATCAATTATATTTAATGTTTAGAAATCATTAACTTAATGCTTCATAGTTAGGTTCGCCAAATATAACAGAATGGATTATATTTAAAATCTAAGTTGGTCTTGTTAAATATAAAGAGATGATTAAATTCCTTAGAAAGAGGATACGCATTTCACTACAATCGGACTTTGGGTCTTCAAGTAGAATGCTAGAAATGAATCGATGAAATACCAAGTCCATGATTATATATACCTCTATTATGCTAGCTCATTAATCTTTAAATAAGTTTAAATACAATTTAGACCAGGACATCCATCTTTCATCCCTCTTTCAGTCACCATTATGCCACGATATTTAAACTCACGGAGAATTTGCAATCAGCTCTTTTCAGGAATAATTTCAAAAACAAGTTATTTCATATGCCTCTATATAAGCATTAATTATAACTATTATTCATATGACATTTATAATACTAGCATATATATAATATAATTCAATAATGATTAGACAAAGAGATCACGTTAACAAATCAATATTTAATAAACAATAAAAAATATAATAGAATAGATAATAAAATATTAATAAATAAATACGGATGAATTTTATCATTTTAAAAGAATATTAATAAATGATATTTTTTTATTTAATACCCTATGATAAAACTCAATACTATAATAAACTTTCAAAAATTAAAGAAAATAGCTTAAATTAACAGATATATAAAAACAATATCTGGGTTCAAAAATTAATAATTTATGTAACTTATTAATTTATTTACCGTTCTTATTTATATGCTTCACAATTACCCATATATAAGTATTATTTGCCATTGTATAACTTATATATTATATGTATTTTTAATAAATAAAAATACATTAAACGTTTACAATATTATGTAGTAAACACAATACAATCCTGTTTAAGATATCTGTCAAATAATAACTATTTTTTATATCCCTCATCTAATTTAATGAATTATGTTAAGCTTTCAATTAATTATATTTAATAATAAATATAATTTTCCTTTTAAGATATATATGATGCGATGCCAAATTTGAAATAAAGATAATAATAATAATAATAAACATATTAAAATAATATAAGCATTATTATAATATATGTAAATAAATAATAAAGGAAACTTAGTTATAAGAGAGTTGAGAGTAGATATTGAAGTCTATAGTTCATCATCCCAATGAAGATCTCTTACGAAGCATATCACCAATCCATTTGTACAATGATGATTCCATTTATCCTTAAACGATAAACTGTTAATAACATCCAATGATTTGATTAATGTGAAATAAAATAAATATTCTTCGAATGTAGATGTTCTTAATCTTCATTTCTCTATTATCACTAGACGTTCTATATATTCAATATTTCAAAATATTTTAAAATAGCATGCAAGGTTGGTTTCGAAACCTTTTACGATATAATGAGTGTACTACTCAGTGCACATTGTTTTATCCTTAATATATATAATTATCTTAAATTTATATATATCCGAAGAATAATGGAAGAGTTAAAACAACGTAGTTTCAAAACTTAAACAGACGTTCTTTTCCTTTATATTGCTATTCCTTTAAGATTAAGTAGAAAATTAAATATATTTTCCTTGCAGACTTTGAATCCACAAATTATTTTAATTTAAAAAAGTTAATATTTAAATTCCAATCGCTAAATAGTAGTATTGATAGAAGAAAAATGATATTTTTAAAGAGAAAAGATTTTCTTTTTCTTTCGTTTTTTTTTATTTTCCAGAGCACGAACGAATCTGCTCGTGTGTTATATAAGTTCATGTTTAATTCAACTATCAATTGTTCCACTGACATTAAGATTTAATAATAAAATAAAAAAAATATATAAGTATTTATTCTTAACTTCAAATCTGGCATTTTACTCAAAAGCTTAAGGTATATATTATTTAAAACTTAAATGTATATATAAATAGTACATATATGTTACATAATAAAATAGTCAAATAAAAATTTATATTTATAAATAATTTCACAAGAGATAAAACACGCTAGACTAATAATAACAACTGTAAGTTACTATTATAATATTTTCTTTAAAGTGATAATAATTTTAAATGCTTTAGTATTATTTTTTTTTAAGAGAAAAATAAATATTGCATTTTTTTTTTTAAAATACAATAGTATAAAGTAAATTATGTAAACAATATGCATTGTATATTGTTTATTTATTGATTAACAGAAATATATTGATGATTACACTTATATCATATTAAAGTAAGGCTTAAAGAAGAATATATTATGATTAGTAAACATTGTGTGATAAATACTAAAATCTAGTACTGAATTTTGGATAATATTTTGTGTAACATCTTTGACTTTGCAAGATGAAATTTTTTAATATTTTGAGAAATCCATACTCATTATAAAATTTTGTTTTCTATAGAATGTTTTCTAAGTATGAATTTTTAAAATAAGATAGTTTAATAATATTAAGGATAAAATGCTGTTGCTAATAAAGTAGATAAATATATTTGTAATGGGTTAACCATAATGTGAAACCAAATAGTAACTTTTTTTTTTAAATTTTGTCCTAAATCTAAATAAAGATGTAATTGAAATATAAATTATTATTTTTATAACCCGGTAGATCAAACTGTAAAGTAAAAAAGTTAAGGATATCCACTGTAAATAGTGTAAATAAATTGTTTATTTATTTGTTGTTAGTAATAAATTTTGTTAAATTTTGTTATTTCAAAAATTTTGTGTCCGAGTTATTTATTTCTCCATATCGCTGCATGAAATCATGATATATGCATAATAATCAAAACAAATATATAAGTTTGCACAAAAGATAAATAGAGAATTATTTTAAGAATTTTAAATATTTTATTGGTATTCATTATAATTAAATAATCATAATCTTACATTATTTTATTGGTCATAAATCAGTTATCAGAATATTATATTAAATTATATGCTATCAGTTGCCACACATATTTTGTTTGTCAGATTATTAAAATGCTACCACGTATTTATTATATCATTACATGAAGGTAAAGATTATATAAAATTATTTTATTATTTTATTATGGTAATAAAATTATAGTAAAAAGAAAAGATATACAGAATTAGTTAAACAATGAAGAATATTATTACTTTTATTTATTATTATTAGTTTCAGTGTAGTAGATTATGACATAAAATCCCTTCTCATATTTTACTACCGTATTTTTAAATTAACTTAGAATAAACTTTATAAACCTAAGATTATTTTATTTGAGCTAGATTATTATTAAATAGAAGATTAAGATTTAATTATTAGTTTAATCTTAGTGAGCAGAAGTTATTAAAGTCGTAAGAATACTATGAGTTTGTTATTTAAAATAGTAATAAAGGGGGATAATGTTCTTATGCCATTGAGGTAGTATCCTGTAGGATATTGGCTCAATGTAATCTATCTTGTCACCTGTATTTTCACTTCAAGTCTCATGAAAATATTAAATATTTATTTAACTTATTTTATAAACTGACCTTATTCGAATTTTAAATTTGAGCTAGTGAAATATTTTAATTTTAATGCTGAATATTTTAGTTATTAATTATTAACTGAGATAGAACCTGTTTTATTTTATATCATATATTATCTGGAAGTGAAGATGCACGAGAGCAAGGTCAGAATATATATATATATATATATGGTGTGTGTGTGTATGTGGGTAAACACAGCAAAGAATTGTATTATTTCCATAAAAATAACTATATTTTTACTTTTGATGATGCTAGAAAATCATTAATTATTATTGGAAATCCTAAGAATAAACTTTTTTCTAACATCCTATATTAGCTTTTTTCTATTGAATTTAATTAAACTAAAAGGAAGTTCTCTTTTACTGCTAACTCAAGTCCTTATAAGGATTTAAATATAGGTAGCTGTTTTATAAGTAAAGAATCATATTTTCTTTTAACATTCTTCAAGTAATAATTCTTTTTCCCACAGGGTTGTATATTTTAAATTAAATATTTACATAGATTTATTGTGAAGTAAACAAAGCAAAGAATCAATTTCCATACTAGAGATATTTTTATCTTTGATGTTGCTATGAAACTATCAATTAGCATTGGCAGTCCTATGACTAAACAACTTTTCCCTAGTATTTTATATCCATTTTATCTTGAGTTAATTAGAAGTAAAAGAAAATTCTCTTTTATTTCTTACACAAGTTGTTATAAGAATTTAAATCAAAGGTAAAAGTTATTACAGCACATTAGAGAAAAGTTATTTAGCTATAAAACTGCTGATAATAATTGTTGATTTTTTAATAACAAAAATAAAAAATATCTTTAGTTATTTATATGAAAGATAGACCTATTATTTGCTTTACTTATTTCATAATAATTCCATGAAAATTGTTGAGCATTGTTTAATAGAAATTGATCAATTTTTGGTCAAAAGTAAAAAATCGGTGTATGTTCTTGCATTTTAAATAAAGTATAGCATATCTGTGCCAATTAATATTTTTCTATGTTTTTCATTTGAAAATCTTTTTAGATCATTCATGGAATCTGTATGATGATAATTTTTAAGGAAAATAACTAATAACTTTATTTGTCCTTAGAATTAAAATTTGGTTATATATCTTATTATAGTTTATTTGCAAGTTGTCTATATATTTTTTTTATTTTACATTAATAGGTATTGAATAATAATCTATTTGCTCACATGTTGTCTATTTAGCCATCTATCTATTTATTGATCTATCTTTCTATATACTTTATAGATAGATAGATAGATAGATAGATAGATAGATAGATAGATAGATAGATAGATAGATAGATAGATAGATAGATAGATAGATAGATAGATAGATAGATAGATAGATAGATAGATAGATAGATAGATAGATAGATAGATAGATAGATAGATAGATAGATAGATAGATAGATAGATAGATAGATAGATAGATAGATAGATAGATAGATAGATAGATAGATAGATAGATAGATAGATAGATAGATAGATAGATAGATAGATAGATAGATAGATAGATAGATAGATAGATAGATAGATAGATAGATAGATAGATAGATAGACAAGTAGATTGGTAGATAGACAGGGAGATAAATAGAGGGATGGATAAGGACAGATAGTTAAACAAATGGAAAAGAAATACATATATAGACAAACAAATAGACGGAAGTTTATTATGAGTTGGACTATTTCCATCAGCTAACATTAAATACTGAAAACCTTACGAAAAATTTTAAAATTTTCAATTACATTCGACAGTTAGTAACATCACACAGGTTAGTATATAACACAATGTTTTAAGTGGTATTATCCTTCATTCTTTTTCAGGTGTTGCTAGTCTGTCCGGGGTTAGTACTAGAATGGGATTCAGGCTTAACTCTTTAGATTCTTGAATAATGAATTTTAAAATAGTGCTCTAATCAAATGATCTATTCCACCCAAGGTCAGTTGGTTTGTTATCTTAAAAGTTAATATTTAAGAATGTAAAGATCCAGGTTCAATTCTCATGCTAGTACTGTCACTGGTCAAGCCAGAAACAACTGAACAAGAAAATAAAATAATATTCCTCAAAACATTGTGTTATATAGTAACCTGTAAGCTCCTATTAACTGTTGAATGAAATTGTGATAATTTAAATTAAAAAAAAAAATTTCTAAAGACATTCAATGTTTAATATTAAATGATTGAAATAGTCCAACACATAATAAATATTGAAAAGCCATCACCACAAACCTCCCCGCGAACAAATAGATAGATAGTTTAATAAGTAGATAAACAGATAAATGAATATATGAATTAATGTATAGTTCAGTGAATGAATAGATAGAAAGGGATATAGGTAGATAGAAAATGGCATAGATAAATAATTTAGAGAAAGATTCGCAATGGTAACAACTTTCTATCAAACTTTTATAATTTTCAAAACATTTATATTAAATTTAATGCTTAATATAAATATTTGTTATAAAATTTTATTAAGCAAGTTGAAGACATTTGATACTGATATTTACACACACTTGTAAATTTAACATTTATCTATAAAAATTTAAAGTATCATTTGTTATTGTCACTTTTTTTTTCTCAAAATACTTTCTTCATTTGTTAAGACTCTTTAATTTATTATTATAACCATTTTATGCCTGGAAAAATAAATCAGGAAATGAAATATATCAGCTTTAATCCTCCGCTTTCTTTGTTCTCTGAATTGAAATCTATTTTAATTTACATTTATCTGAGTTTCTACTTTATTTTATATTGCTTTTCATTTCAGATTTTTATAACTCTAATCAGGTAACATAATATTTCAGTAGTGCAGTATTTTATGGCATATTTTTAAAAGATCAGAAGGTAATTATCATTGCTTATTATAGATTGGGTGGAATCTCATTCATTATATACAGCCTTAATATTGCTATAAGCAAGTGTTTTCAAACATTTTGATATGGATTCCCACGGTTTTGAAAGATGATTAAAAATAATTGTTACTGACTATGAAATATTTATTACTAGTTTAAATATGGCTTACTTCAATATATATATAAAACTCTTTTTTTACAAATGAAAAAATGACTTTATACATGTATGTAGTACATGTATTTTTTTAAAAAAAACTGTCTTAAACTTAGCAAGTACTAGTCAAGCGTTGTTAGCCGAGAGGTCATCGCAGCTGCCTTGCAAGCAAGTAGTTGGTTGCAGACGGTTGTGGGTTCGTCTCCCGGCCGATGCTATGACGTATGAAAAAAAAAACTTAGCAAGTACTAGTCAACCATTGGTGGTCGAGAGGTCAGCGACAGCTGCTTTACATGCAGTTGTCCCGGATTATCGGGTTCGCTTCCCGGCTGATGCTATCACACATAAGACGAAAAAAAACTTAGCAAGTACACTCATATTTTGAAAAGACATTAAACATTAATCCTTTTAGCATTTACGTCTGATGCCATTTTTTTGCTTTTAGAGTGATAATTTAGAATATTTTATGATGCTCTGAACCCTTATTTATAGAAGTAACCACCTCATCTACAAAAATCTTCCAATCTTATCATGCGTGTTTACTTATTTATCTTTGTTTCCTTAACTTTCTATTTTAATTCACAAAATAGAAATAAAATTGCTATAGAAAATTTGAACAGATAAAATCACGTGTTATATTTTTTAATAACAATGTTAATCTTCCTAATATTATAATGCTATGTAATCGTTGATGTTATATTATTGATAAATATCCTTCAAAATTTGATAATATCCTGAGCTTATATGTTGATTTTCCCAAACTTTGAACAGCACAGAAATGCTCATAAAGACTAACAATATTTTTATATCTATAAATCTAATGAAAAATGAGAACTTATACTAATTGGTCATTTCTAAAATTTCTTTCAATACCGAGTTGTAATTTATTGTTATATTTATTTTTAAATTCAGCTTGTTTTTTTTTTTTTTGATTGATTTAAATCCCAAGTTATTTTTGAATGATTTTATCTAAGATTTTGTTTAGAACTGACCAAAAATAGATATAATCTATAATTTTTAATACCTTTTTTTGGCTTTCTTAAATATAAATATCATTATTGCCTTTTTTCAATCATATAATCGCCTTAATTTTGGAATATAATATTTTGAAAGACTTGATAATGGAAAATTGTTATTTAAAAAAATGGCTTATTGCACCATTCACACAAAACCATGCTATATAATATCTATTATTTAATGATATTTTACTCTCATTAATTTTAAATACAGTTTGTTTTGCTTCTTGGTTGTTTTTAATCCAAAAATACTTGTAGAAAAGTTGTAATGACCTGAGTAAAAATGTTGGATTTTCTGCATTTCCTTTCTTAAATAATAATAATAATAATATCACTACCACATTTTTACAATCATGTGATACATCTTTATTATTTATTTATTTTATAACAATACTAATATTTTTTTTTAAAAAAATGCAAATGAGAAGAGAAAGAAAATTGTTACATTTTCATTTACCATTGTCAAACTCCCTTCACTCACAACTTTGATGCCATCCATTTCAGATTATTAGTAATCATTTTCAAAACTAGAGATTATCTCTAGCACAGAAATAACCTTTAAACCTTAGTTAAAGATTAATATATTTGATTTACTCTAGATAAATACTTTGCATATAATAGAGATATATATGAGAGATAGTGACCTGGGCTAACTGATGAGTGCTGGTTCAGCACAAAATGCATCTTGAGGATCATTTGTTTTTTATTGTATCTTTATTTATATGAATTTAAAAAGAATGTGGAAGTATGGAGGTGTTCATTATATCTATAAAGTGAAAGAAAATGTTGGCAAAACTAGTACAAATATTTGTGTAATAAAAAATTATCATATAATAAATAAAGGGATTTCTCAACTGATGAGTGTTGGTTCTTCATGATATATATATATATATTGTGAGTGTTCAAATTGATGATCCACATACATATATATATGAAAAAAAAAAATAACATAGTAAGCAATTCAGCATAATAAATTTAACGAAATAGGATTAATATTATTTTATACATTTCATATATAAATGCAATCACCATAGTAACAATATTACATACTGTTTAATGTTTTTTATGTTGTGTATATTTTATTTGTAAAATATTTAAAAAAAAAAATATTGTTATTAAAAAAAAAAAAAAAGGTTATTATATCAATTTTATATTTTTGGTTTGTAAAATATTATTTTAAGAAAAAAATTGTAATCGAATTTAAATGTGATCTTCGGTGTGTCTTCTTATCTATGACCGTCTTATTATCTCTTATTATCTATGACCGTATGTGTGGTCGCAAAGATAAAAAAAAAAAACGTCAGAAAGAGAATCTATAAAAATGACATGACAGAAGATAAAAAAGGGTCAGATCGGTCAGTCATTCTCAGTCACTCACTCAAGCTCGCACACACTTATTATCACTTTGTATGGTAAAGGACAAATCTATTTGTTCTATCTTAAGAAAATGAACCTTTTCAATATTAAAATTGTTGGTTTGTAAAACTATAAAACATGGAGTAGTAGCAGGATTATCTGCCCGTTCAATCATTCGGGCGGGCGGGTTGAAAAGTCTCGAAGAGCGGCAACAATGTAAAAAAAAAAAAAAAAGAAACCTATGAAAAAAAATGCTTTATAAATAAAGAAAAGAAAAATGGATTTGCATAGACATCGTCTCTCGACTAACCAAATGGATCAATTCACCTCATAACCTGGATCATCGAAATATACTCACCTCTACAGAATGGAAAGAGAAAAAGGAAACTTTTTAATGAGTATTGCAAAGTTTACAATTACTATTTCGGACGGAGAAAATCCTCTTTACACTATAAATGAAGGCAATCGATAGACTAATAAACAGTGAATGGACAGATTTATATATATGGTATGATTATTTTTTTTTATGAAAAATATGTGTGTTAATTTTTTTTATATGTAATACTATATGATGTTTTTTTTTTTTTTATTATCTAAAGAAATATAATTATTAAATGAAAATGATCGGAAAGACTCAAATATAGTTATTATTTCATATTCATTTATCCGTAATTATTTTTGATAAACGAATAGATTTTGATACCCTCTTATTGCACATTTTGGTATAGGGTATATGTA
Organism: Epiperipatus broadwayi; assembly: GCA_028023455.1. Taxonomy (NCBI): domain Eukaryota; kingdom Metazoa; phylum Onychophora; class Udeonychophora; order Euonychophora; family Peripatidae; genus Epiperipatus; species Epiperipatus broadwayi. Next base: position 2,771,958 of record JAQFVV010006267.1, on the reverse strand, counting down.
AATTTTTATTTTTTTTTAGTAAAATATCTAAGAACCTTTCCCATCATTTATTCATTCATTTTTTTTTTTTGTATGTGTCGTTAACGTTCTTGCAACACGTATATAGAGATACATATAGCAACATGATTATTTTATTTAGTCCACCAATTTAAAATATAAAGACATTTCGGATGTATACTATCATTAATATTGTCAATCTTCTTTTTTATAATTAAATAAATTGAGTTAATTTAAATATCAAGAATAGTTTACTTATTTTGTTTTATTTGGATTGAGTTCAGACGTGTGGAGCAACTTAGGTAACAGAATTCAAACTCAGCTTGGTAAGCGAATTGAAATAGAAGATAAGGTATATTTTGCTTATTAATATTTTAATTTGTTTCTATATAAATTTCATAGTTATATTTGCATTCGAATGTTATATATCCATATTATTATGTCTCTTAATTAATATCACAAAGTCAATCATTTCATGTTTGTCTAATTCCGTAATAAAAATCTAAATAGATTATACTTTATCGTTCGGTTTGGAGTAGTTCGTTTGAATATTTCTTAAACTCCTATAAAATGAAGAGAATAAACTTCATTGACCGATTTAATTGAATATTATTTTCATTTATAGAAATATCAAATATAATCATGTGTTTTAATATCGGAAGAGCGTCGTGTTTTTATTCAGTTATTTAAAGTTTTCAAACAAGTTGTATTAATATTCACAAGTGAATAAACATCCAAGAGAAGCTCGATATATTTTTTAGTTAATATAATTGGACATTGTAAAATTAGAGATGAGCTAATAGAGTATTGATATTAAACTCCAGTGAAGTATTTTAGTTTAAAAACCTAAACGAAGCATTAATTAAGTATCATTTTATTGAGAGATATTTATAAATATTATTTTGTAACTTATTGATAATCTATCGACGTCTATTAATTTGTTTAAACAATTAAATGAGTGTATAAATTTTCAAAGTGTTTATAAAATTATAATAAAACCAGTTGAGGTCCACTGAAAATTATTAATTATAGGTTGAGGTAGAAAGAATTGTATATCGTTCATTGACGCGAGTATTTATCTTTATATTTAGCGTTTGCTAACATGGATATATGCATATTTGGGGTTCAGTTATTATTTTGTTTTGTCGTTTAAATAATGTCTGTATGCAAACCAATGTTTTGTAAAGTGCTATTACAGGTACTTAGAAAATTATCCATTAAGTTATAAAGACAGTACCTTTAAATAATAAAGTAGAGTTAAAGTACTATAACAGTAACAGGCTAATAAAATATATATATTGGAATCTAGGTTAGTTATTAATTAGATTTGGTTTTGATTAGATTGCCAATCAAGTGTTAGCCTAATCCTATATTATTGTATAGGGCAATAGTAGTTGATTTCACAGCTCTATGCAATTTATATTGTAGTTGACGGTTTTGTTGATGGCTGGAGCAGATAATCTCATTATTTCTTCATTTTTCATATAACTTAAGTAAATTAAACTTTAAGAGAGATTATTTGTGCTTTATGATGGTTTATTATATAATGGCGACCCGATTGAGCTAGACCAGATTAATTTATATTGGATTTTAGAATTTTATCAGATCAGATTGATCATCCTAACCATCACCTTCATCCATCGATTTAATCAGTTGCAAATTGGCACCAATATTTTGGGCCTTCTTTTGTTAGATTTGAATGGATCACAGCAATCGACAATACCGTCGGTTACAATATATATATATAGGACCATTTATCTTTTTAACATATGTATGGTCATATGCATGGATTGTTTGAGATGGAATGGAGGATGAATATAAACTGAAAATCCTAAATTCAAATCATTTCTATTTACTATATACTGAATAAATAGGTTAATTTATCTTAAAATGGAAGAATGCAATAGTGTTTGTTAAAAGTTTAAACAGATGAAACAAAAAATATTAAAAAATATAAACTATACAAGATTTTTTTATAGATTTTTTGCAATATGTCTACTTAAAATTTTGTAATCTAACCAACCAAAATAATAAGTTCAATTTAAAAAACTTATAGCCAATAAATTATATCTAAGTAATGATAGAAGTTAGTAAAAAGAACCAATGAGCATAAATGACCATTGTTTTGCATCAGGTTTACAAATTAGGACATTGCATTTGATTCTGTAAATGTTTTTGCATGAGTTTAAACCTTTAGAACATCATCATATAGATCAATATTATTGTCAAATGCTAATGAATATTTATCAAAATTTTACAGCAATGATTAGATTACATAGTTATATTGCATAGATTAAAATTGATGAGTGTACACTTGCAAAATTGTATATAACCAAAACTTTTTTACAACAAAGTTTGTGGATTAAAGTGAAAAGCTTAAAAAAATAAAAATAAATAGAGATAACTATTTTATATTATGCAGATGGGGTCATTGTTGCAGATAATGCTTCAAAAATTTGGAAAATATTACAAAAATTATCATATGAGAGAAAATAAGTAGGGCAAAATAATTTTAAAAAAAAACTAAACTAAAAAAGTTCGTTGTTTTTTAATAATAATAATAATAATAATAATAATAATAATAATAATAATAATAATAATAATAATAATAATAATAATAATAATAATAATAATAATAATAATAATAATAATAATAATAATAATAATAATAATAATAATAATAATAATAATAATAATAATAATAATAATAATAATAATAATAATAATAATAATAATAATAATAATAATAATAATAATAATAATAATAATAATAATAATAATAATAATAATAATAATAATAATAATAATAATAATAATAATAATAATAATAATAATAATAATAATAATTCAATTCAATTCATTTTATTTACCGTACAAAACTACAGCATAAAGCCAATTACAGTATTGCACCATAACAAATATATAAATACATAAATGAGTTTAAATGACAAATTATTAATATAAGTATGTGCCATATTTTAATAAAAGATAATTAACACATTTAAAAATCTAAAGTAAAATTAAACATCAGCATATAAACAATTATTATTAAGACATTAATAATAACAAATAAATAAAAGGGATAAATATAAAACACATAACAAAATAATAAATAAAAAAAACAATTTAACAAATATATATATATATATAAACAAAACCAAGTTAAACCAATCAAATCTGGCATTTAAATTTAATAACATTACAAAATTGATTATAATCTAAATTGAAGTAATTAATATTACTACAAATCTGATTATATAAAGATGGTAGCCTAAATAAAGGAGAAAATCTAAGAACATTGGAATGACAAGTTTTAATGTAACAAACAGAAGCTGACCGAGTATCATGCACATGAGATCTAATTATAACAGTAGAAATTGTGTTAGATAAAAGAACTATTTTATTAACAAGTTTATAAAGATATTTAAGATCTCTATATTGTCTTCTAGAAGAAAGATGAACAACAAGCATATTTAGAAAACTTATTAGAGACTGATTGTAATAAATTACATCCCTGTTTAGAGCTAGGATTCCAAATGACTGAACAATATTCAGTGATGGGAAGAACCAATGATAAAAATAATTTAAATTTTGTATCACTACTGAAATGATAACCAAACCTTAGAATAGTACCTACAATTTTTAAAGCCTTACCAATAATCATTTCCAAATGAGGAAGAAAGGATCCATTACTAGAAAATATAACTCCCAAATCTTTTTGGGATTCAATGGAAGCAATTTTGTGAGAATTAATAAAATAAGAAAAATGCAAAACTTCAGATTTTTTAGAATACGAGACTAAGGAACATTTACTGAAATTAACAGTCATATTATTTAGATCACACCAAGCACTAAAATTATCTATATCCTTTTGAAGAAGAGTGCAATCAAACACAGATGTGATTCTTCTAAAGATTTTACAGTCATCTGCATAGCACAAAAGATAAGAAGATTTTAAGCAATCCTTAAGGTCATTCATATAAATATTAAAAAGCATAGGTGCTAAAATACTACCCTGAGGAACTCCCAAATTACATTTAAAATTAGATGAAATAGTATTATTAAATTTAATATATGCAGTATGACCATGAAGAAAGGATTGAAACCAATAAACAAGCTTAGTAGAAAAACCCATTTGATATAATTTGTGAAGAAGAATACTGTGGTCTACATTATCAAAAGCTTTTGATAAATCAAAATAAATAACATCAAGTCTCTGCTGGTCCTCAATTGCATGAGCTATATGATCATAAATTGTTAGCAAATTAGTTTCTACAGATCTATTAGGTATAAAACCATGCTGTGAAGAAGAAATGAGCTTACTAACATCTAAAATAATTTTATTATAAACACACCTCTCAAAAATTCTAGCAATAGTATGTAAAACAGAAATAGGTCTATAGTTATTAACACAATCACGTGAACCATTCTTAAAAATTGGGACCATTTTGGCACACTTAAGCACATTAGGAAAAACACAAGAATTCAGTGATAAATTAAAAATAAATGCAAGAGGTACTGCAATAAATTCAGCTAGCCCTTTGTAAATAAATGAAGGAATATTATCATTTCCCAAACTAGAATGAATTTTAAGTCGCTTAATAGCCATAACAACATCATCCTTAGAAATATGGTCAATCATACAATGAACAGTTGAAGAATTACAAAATAATGCAATATTTAAAGATATTGCATCATGTGATGAATATACATCAGCAAAATGTTTTGAAAAGTCATTTGCACTTAAGGTGAAACCATGAGTAGCTTGAAACCTTTTTCTACCCAAACCAGACTTTTTAATGAAATCCCAAAATTCTTTAGGGTTAGATGAAATATTAACCTCAATTTTTCTAATATAATTCTTCAAATCTCTTTTATAAACATGCTTCACCAATCTCCTGAAATTAACAAAATTATTATAAAAAAAGATATTCTGTGTTTGAAAATAAAGTCTACGATGATAAGACTTCCTTTTAATAATTTTAATAAGATTGCATGAAAACCAACGAGGAAAACCCTTATAAAAAGGTCGCTTATTGGGAATATACAAATCAATAAAACTATTAAGAATCTTTAAAAACCCATCCAAGCAATGATTTACATCATTAAAAGAAGACAAAAATTCCAATTAACTTTAGAAAAGTTTCTACAAAAATCAACATAATTACCCTTCCCATAATCCTTTCTTGAAATATTAGAAAAATTAATCTTTGAGTGACAAACGTTAATATAAAACTCAAAAGGTGGATGATGAGCATCAATAGGAAAATTAACAGAGACAACTTGAAAATTACTAACTACTGTTGAATTACATAAAATATAATCCAAAGTACGATGAGAGGAATTAACAAATGGGTTATATTGTTTAAGTCCTAAAAATTTACAGAACTGTAACATTCTAGAAGCTTTAGAAGACAAAAAAGAAAAGTGTGTAGTAATTCTACCCTGATATAAATCTGGAATATTTAAATCCCCAGTAATAATAACATTATCATAGCCAATCAGAAAATTTTCAAGTGATGTCAAAAAATAATCAAACCCCAACAATGACAAAGTGGGTTTGAGGTAAACATTACCTAAAATAAATTTAAAATTGTGATTTAAAAGAATTTCACACCATGTAGATTCACAAAAAGAAGAAGAAAAAGAAAGTTCTTTATAAAAAACATCTTATGAAGAGCAATCAGAGTACCACCACCTCGAGAAATATTATCCATAGATCTGTCAGTTCGCAAAATACTGAATCTATCATCAAGAACTGAATCTATCAATAATAATAATAATAATAATAATAATAATAATAATAATAATAATAATAATAATAATAATAATAATAATAATAATAATAATAATAATAATAATAATAATAATAATAATAATAATAATAATAATAATAATAATAATAATAATAATAATAATAATAATAATAATAATAATAATAATAATAATAATAATAATAATAATAATAATAATAATAATAATAATAATAATAATAATAGGAAACAAATATCTGATCAAGCAATACAAAAAATGGCAACTAGAACTTAAGTTCCTAGATTTTATAATCAAGATGAATTTGAACACTTTACCTACTAAATATATTTTACATCACAGAAGAATGTACAGGTCAGTTGATCCATTCTGTGGCCTTTGCCATATGGCTGAGGAGACTTTACAGCATATAATTTTCAACTGCAATGCCTTGGAGCAGACTAGATGCATTTTGCAGGGCAAATACAGAAAAAAATACTACAATGATGCAAATTATGTCAAATTACAAAGGTAGTTCTATACCAGCCATAAGGGCCTCAACGTTTGTCTTATATGCACTTTGGTGCATTAGGTGTGTGTTCATATTGGGTAATAACCCCAGAAGGCATCCAGCCACATTTGAAAATAAGTTGAATAAAATTCAAGTTAGAGACAAACAGATCACCAGCCCGGATATTTATGCAGCTACTTGGTCCTTGCTCAGACAAACAGCAAAGCTATAAAGAACGAAAATTAAAGAAAGCACGGTCCAGATTATGCTCCTATTGGACAATAATGTGATTAATTAACATGGCTAAAGTGGATAGAATCATGTAAAATGACATATATAGATATGTACTTTTAAAAAAATGAATATTGTGGCACTTGAAATTGAACTGACAATAATAAGATTCAACATGTATCTTGCTATGGCATTGTAATACTATGTAACTATTGGATCAATAAAGTTTACTATTGTTGAAACTTAATAATAATAATAATAATAATAATAATAATAATAATAATAATAATAATAATAATAATAGTAGTAGTAGTAGTAGTAGTAGTAGTAGTAGTAGTAGTAGTAGTAGTAGCAGTAGCAGTAGCAGTAGCAGTAGCAGTCTTAATCAGATTATTAATACAAATGTAAATGTAATGAATAAAATTAATTAATCTTAATAAATTTAGCATGGATGCTTGTGGTAAAAAAACCTAAATATTAAAAAAAATAATGTTAATGCGTTGTAAAAAAAGATTTTAATAAATTATTTTACTAGTGCTTATTATAGTTATGAGATTTGGATAGTTAGATAGCAAAACAAATTATAAAGAAGTGTATATCGTGAATAACAAGAATGGATTAAAAAATACATGAACGAAAGAAGAAACAGTTTACTAATGACTTGAAATGGAGTTAGATTGGACATTGGTATAAAAATAATTGATATCTTAAACTGGGTCTCGAATGATTGTAAAATAAACTAGAAAGAAATCGCTTGTAAAATATTATGGATTAGATAATAAAAAAAAAAGTTTGCTGTGAAGAAGAAACGGTTTGATTTAGGTAAATTGGATTCGTTTGAAAAGTCTTTCATTTGTCCATAAATCAATAATGAATTAAAATATGGAAAATGGCGATGAAATGAAGTTGCCTAAATCTTTTTACTTTGCTAGAATAGAATTTTTCACATCTAAATTGTCATCATCATAATAAAATAATAATAATTGCATTAAATGATTTAAAATCCTTATTGCAATTTTTTTGTTTCTTTTAGCTAATCTTTTATAAAAAAGTATATATTTTTCTACGATAAAATTTAATTATATTTATAAATAAATTCAAAAACATAAGTTTTAATTTAAAAGCAATTAAAACAATTAAGATCAAATATATAATATATATATGGTTAAATAAACGGAACATGTTTAAACAATCAAATTAAAACAAAAAAAAAAATACTTAATCTTTTCTTTAAAAAAATATCTTTTAATTAATCCTTTGTTTATTTAATTGTATTTTGTTTATTTACCTAATAAAAACTGTAATCTCTTTTAGTTTATTCTGTAAGATTTTAATTGTGTTTGCTTTTGCATTTAAACTGTGTATATGTTATTAGATTTAATTTGTAAAAGTTGTGAACTTATTTTTTCTAATTATTCATTCTCTTTAATTAATTGGCTCTCCGCCTCTCTTTTTTTCCCCACATTTGTTTTTTTTTCTTTATCTTTTTGTATTTTGATGTCAATTTTTTTTTAAATCTGCTTCTTTTATTTTCGTTTTTTTTCCCTTTTGCTTTGTATTTAAAGGCATGTCAAGCCATCTGCTAAATTAAGCATTACAACATTCAACTTCTAGTGTTTTGTCATTATTGATGGTAGTTCTTTACTGTTTTGCCATTTTTAAATATACATTCATTTTTGAATGGCTTTTACATTATATGCATTTATTTCTTTGGCTATTTTTCATCTGAAAATAGCTTATTAAAACTTATTTTGTAGCTGTAATATACATATATTGGTGATTATTTATCTTTTCAACATATATGTGTTCAAGTGTATCAGTATTATGAGATAGTGTGGAGAGTGGTGGGTCGTGTGAAAGTCTGTGCTCATATACCCTATATATATATATATATATATATATAAACACAGGTATATAATAAGCCTGTGTGTTTCAGTTATTATATTCTAGAGTAAATTACACTAAAAAGTGGCTTAAAGTAGCAAATACACTTAAAATTGTTTTATGTGACATTATACATCTAGTAATAAAAATTAAAATAAAGATACATTACTATTTCAATAAAAAATTTTCAACATAAAATTAAAAAATAATCACAAATATCAGTTCACATAATGTTCAAATGTCATTATGTGAAATACCACAGTGAATATGATTTGCAGATTTAATTTAGGAAGGGTTATTTTGATGATGACTTTTCATTTAGGTACTTACAACTGCAGATCACTTTTAAGTGAAGGAAGATTGCAAGAATTAGAAGAACTGTTTTGTATTAAATAGGACATTATTGCACTTTGTGAAGTTAGAAGAAAAGGTGAAGAGACAATTGATTTAAAAAGTGGACATATGCTCTATTATAAAGGCACAAATATTGAAAATACAAGTGGAATAGGATTCATTATAAATAAAAAGTGGAAGAACAACACTGTGGAGATTAATGCTGCATTGGACACAGTGGCAAGATTAGTTATACAACTTAATAGCAGATACCAAATGCAGATAATTCAGGTGAATGCCCCAACAAGCTCTCATAGTGATGAAGTAGTAGAAGATTTTTATATGGCTGTACAAAAGGCTTTTGATCAGAGTAAACAACATTTTAAAATTGTTATGGGAGACTTTAATGCTAAAATTGGTAAAAAAATGAAAGTGCTGTAGGTAATTTTGGTTATGGTAATAGAAATAAGAGAGGACATAAACTTATGGAGTTTTCAAAAAAAGGAAAACTTTATATTATGAATTCTTTTTTTGAGTAAAATGTTAAAAGAAAATAGAGATTGAAGCATCCAAATGAAGGTCCAGAAGAATTGGATTATATTTTGACTAACAGAAAATACATATTTCAAGATTGTAATGTTCTTAATAAATTTAACACAGGAAGTGATCATCGATTAGTAAGATGTAAGATACATGTTAATGCAAAACTAGAGAGACAAAAATTATTAAGAAAAACAATATGTACAGTTGATATTCCTAATCTTCAGAAACATTCTAATGAATTTAAATTAGAACTTACAAATCGGTTTCAAGTATTAGTAGATTTTGAACATGATTCAGATTTGAATGAAATTAATATGAAAATAACTGATACAGTTTTAAAAACTGAAACATAGTGTTCAAATGTCATTATTAATGTGAAATACCATAGTGCACATGAAAATTTTCAGATTTCATTTAGGAAGAGTTATTAAGATAAGGCAATGTGTAAAAAAAAGAATTAATATGAAAATTGTTTTAAATGATCCATTAAAAACAAATGACTGTCTAGAATTTTGTAAAATAATACTAAAAAGAATTAATAATAATATTAAAAATGTAACTGTGAATTGAAAATAAAAGCTACAAAACTGAATAAAAGTCAAAAAAATGTAAAACTATATCTTGATATTGAAAGAAAAATTATTTCAGCAATAAGAAGAAAAAATGAAACTATTACTAAAAAGGGAGATAACACCATAACAAATTATATAATGATAAAGACCAAGAAAATAATGTATCCCCAACAATTCCAATATTGTCTGAATTATCCATGGAATTAAATCTATAAGGAAGAAAAAGTTCCAGGAAATGCTGAAATTATTGATATTTTAAAGAGGCAGGTAGAAAAATAAAAGTATTGGCAAAACTACATAGCACCATCTTAATAAAAAGAAATGTACTAGATAACTGACACAATGAAGTGATAACATCAATATTTAAAAAAGATAATAAAAAATGTCAGAAATTACAACCTTATCAGTCTTCTATTAGTTTCATACAAATCTTTACCAAAACAAATGCAAATGGTCTACAATCAATTTTGAATTCTGATCAATCAAAAAAATAGATTTAAAAGTCATTTTACACACAATGGATCAGATCTAAATATTGAGAGAATGTACCAATAAATATGCATTGTCATTATGCTTTGATTTTATAGATTATGAAATAATATTGATTCCGTAAATATTTCCACAGTGATTAAAACTTTGGATCATCAAAATATAGACTTAGAGTATTGTCGTATTCTGAAGAATTAACAAAATACATCAGAAATGATTAAATCACATGTTGACACTAACTGTTTACCATTTAAAGGAATGTATAACAGAATGATCTGCATTTTCAAACCTTTTTTTTTTTCATGTGTCAAAGCATTGGCCGGGAAGCGAACCTGCAAACCTGGGACAACTGCTTGTAAGGTGGTGTGCTGACCACTCGGCCACCAATGCTTGACATTTTCAAACCTTTTTACAGCAGTTTTATAAGAAAATGGTACGCTAAAAAAGTTAAAATAAATTAAGATGATTTAAGTCATCTGATTTTGAAATGATGTGTTGTTATTTTTTAAAAATAATGCTTTAGAACTTCAAAAAATGTTGAAAATAAGAATGTAAATGCTAAAAATATTAAAATAATATTTAATGGATTTTCTAAAAAATATATATATAAAGAGTAATAAATTATGAATTAGAAAAAAAACATATAGCTTTATTGCTTGGAAATTCATAAGTGGTTTGAGCACCAAATTGATGACTGCCAGAGTCAATGATGGAATCTACCAATTCCAAGTTAGACATTCTATCACCTTCTTCCTTTTCCTATGTATTGATTTCTACTTTGATATATCATACCATTTACAACTTTCATAAACACTTTATCAATACTCTTTATTTATATTAAAACTAACAGTTTTGACTGTCCTGCAGTCATCATCAGAGCTACAATATTCAAATATATAATTGTATGATTAATACATTTATACATATTTATATATAATATATAAAGAGCATGCTAATAGCTCTAAACAAGCTTATTTTTTTTATTTTTTTTCATGATAAATGCTACAAAAGAAAATACCTGAAGACTTTATCTATGATGGTCCCCATCCCCAGACCAGTTTCAAGCTACGGCTATCATCAGTGAGGAGCTAGGACATTAGATTCAAAATATTAACTCAAGCCAAGCATTTATCTAATTCTTAAATATTAAGAAAAGGATCCAAATCTTCAGACACCTACATGTCTTCAAACTCAGCTCTTTAACCAAAAAAACTATACGAGCCTGAACTAAATTCAGTGATCCCATATATTAGTTGGCTTAGCAATTTAACATAGCCAAAGCCCTAATAGCATAATTATAATATTAGTAAAAATCAGTCATATGTCACATGACCTATATAGCTTGTATTACCAATATGTAATATATAAAGAGCATGCTAATAGCTCTAAACAAGCTTATTTATTTATTTATTTTCATGATAAATTTATTTATCATGAAAAAAAATAAAAAAAATAAATAAATAAAATAAGCTTGTTTAGAGCTATTAGCATTCTCTTTATATATTACATATTGGTAATACAAGCTATATAGGTCATGTGACATATGACTGATTTTTACTAATATATTCATATATATATAATTAAATACACAAAATAAAACAAAAATTAAATATACATTTTAACATGACCATTATAAATAATAATTTCCCAATTTATTACTTTACTCTTAAATAATTATATCCACATTTATTTTATATTACTTTATTTTTTTAAAAAAAATATTATTTATTATAATTTTAATTTTAAAACTTTAACATTTATTCTACTATTTAATACATATTACTGCTGTTTTGCTTATATTTTTTTAATCAACTTCTAACTCTTTTTTGTTTTTATTAAATATTTTATAATTATCAATTAACTTTTCCCACATTATAAATTACCTTTTTACAATAAAAAAATTACCTGCCACTTATAATCCTATTTCTAAAGACCCAATGATAAAATTTTCAAAATTTGTACACTTGTTTAACACAATCCTCTATCATTATTTTCTTCAACTTTATTCTTTTAACCTTTTTTCAAATTCAAACTATTATTAATAATAATTGCTTATAAAATTATTGTCTTTATCCCAAAATCCCTATTAATATTTGGTTTTATATTCTTAATCAATATTGCCTCTTTAATTTTCCTATCCCTTCTATTATTTGTATAATTATAATTATACAAATAATATTAAAATAAATTGTTTAAGAAAGTTGTAAATAGTGTGATAACAAATACCTTATCCAGCTTATTAATACAGATAAAAATAAACTGATTGAAATTAATCATAGAATTAAATTTGAATGAAATGATTTTGATAAAAAATAATTTAGTATTAGAAAAACATATGCATATGTGTTTAAAAAGAAAGTTTTTAATAAATATATTTTACCAATTCTTACAAATGGATCTGAGACTTGAGCTCTTAACTAAAAAGCAATATAGACACTTCAATAAACTATGAAAAATTTATGTTAGAGATAATGAAAAGATTGAAAACAAAATACATGAGTGATAGAACAAAGAGGTATCATTGGCAACCTTGAAAGAATTAGAAGGCTGAAATGGAGTTGGACTGGACATATTTCTAGAAGAGATGATAATTAATGGGCAACTGAAAGTTTTAAATGGAATCCCAAGAGTTTTTAAAAAACATTAAGTATTACCACAAATGAAGAAGTTTTCTGGTATGATATGGAGAAGAAACATTGTGGGTCAGAGAGACTAGATTAAACATGGAAAGACCTTTATTTTGCTGTAGATTGACAAGGGTTGAAAATCATAATAATAAAGAAAAAGACTTCCATAATCCTGTTATTGGATTATTTTCATAATGTATGATTCTATTCTCATTCAAAAATTTTATTTTTACTAAATCTTTATGAGTTTTAGCAAAGTTAGGCTCAATTTTATGTTAACAATATTTTCTCCTTTTTTATTTAGTAAAAGAAATACTGCCTTGTAAAAATAATTAAACAATTGTAGAAATAAAAATATAATAAACTACAATATTGGATAAAACATGAAAACACTTGTGATGTATTTAAACCCAAAAATCAGCATATATGTTCATATTTGATAAAGCATTAATTTGAGCACAATATTTTCAAGTCTTTACTTAATCCAAAAACAAATATAGAGAGCAAAGAATGCTGTACACCAATTTCATTTTTGTTTTAAAAAATGCTATCTATCTGAACTGTTGTGTCATGAATATGGTTTGTCAATGACTAATGTTATAAAATGTCAATTGGCAGATTCTAACAATGTTATTTATATGTGAAGTCATTTCCAGCCAATAAAAAAAGTTGAGTGATGCAAAAAAATTAAATCTGTAAAATGGTGGATCAAGATTACTTTTATGCTACAAATTTTATTTTATTGCATAATATATTAGAGTATATTGTTAAAATTACCCCAAATCCAATATATTGTGAAATATTATAATTATGTGACCATTGTTACATATTACATAACATATTGATTTAAAGATTTTTATCAAAAAATATATGCTTAACTGAATAGTTAGTTTTTTTAGAGGTGATGTGATGTTCAAGAATTCTTTAATCCAAAGGGTTTTAGCCTTTGAATCCATCACTCGAATATAGGATTAAATCCTATAAGGCAATAGTTCATTAAATACCCATAAATACAACTGCAATGTGACTTCACTTTAATGAATATACTGATTACAGGCCAAAGTTTATATAAAATGCTCTCAGGAAGTTTAATATTTAATGTAATCTTATTCGCACTGATAATATTTGTCACTACAAAAACTGCATTTTAGATCTCAATTGTTTTCTCATAGTAGATACTGCACTCCTATACATTTTAAAAGAAATAAAAATCGGGCTAATTGCCATTAAGTTAAGTCATTTAAGTAAGAAGGTAACGCAATCATTAGCAATAAATGTTTCTTAATGTTTTCCATCTTTTAACTCTATTCTACATTTTATCTTTAAATTTGAACAATGAGCTTTGATGTTTAAAATTATACCATAAAATAATAGAGCACTTGATATTGTTCAGCTATGCTTGTTTCAATTATTTACTTGTAGATGTCTCTTTAGTCTTAGCCAATATTAATATATGGAACCGATGCTGAAATTGAAATAAACTATTTTTAGAAAATGAATAACTGAATCACAAGCTATTAATTTCTTTTATTTTATATCTGCATTTTAATAATGACATTTATTGATAAATCTATTATATAAATATGTGTAATAAAATCAATTAAAAGGTGAAAATACTAACATTAATTTTAAATTAAGTAATAGCTTAGTTATTAGTGATAAAAACCCATCACTTTTACTCGTGAAATTTCTGAAACAAAAGGTGAAGGATGACCTAAACGATGCTTTAAGCTAATAAATTTTTACTCAAAAAAATTATCTATAAATTAAATGTTATCTTATTCAGTAAATATTAATTTCAATAATTTTTTTTCTTTTATCTATCTCTTGTAATGTAAATCTAAAGTAATATTTAAAAAAACAAACAACATTATAGCAAATATATGCTAGATCATTAAATACAGATGCATTTTTTCCTTTTTATATTAATTAATATTATTATGTAATGTTTTGGGGTTTAAATTCTTTTTTTTCAAGTAACGTTTTAATTTACTAGTATATATAGGAGTCTCAACAATGTATTGAAATATTATAATCAATATACTTTTAAGATCATACGCTCCTGGATTTTTTTTTGTTGTTGAAAAACTCACATTAAAGTATTTTAAAAACAAATCAAGAAATAATTTGGATAGTAAAATGTTCTGTGATTTTGAACGTAATTAACTTTTATCATGTATTATGATATGAATTGCAAATAACTCTGCCTTTAAGTAAGTCTGTATGGATATTTTCACGAATTTAAACGTGATCATCACGGGGGTAATTCATATAAGACGTTGGAAAGCCTAAATTAAATATCACAATGCATTTATGTTAGATGTTCTTCCTTTTGACTACACATTATTGTTTGATGTTGGTAAATATACCTTATATTTATATAATTTTTTAACAACAAAATATGAAATCCATTGTCATTGTTGAAAAATTTGTATTGTCATTCATTTTTGTCAAAGGTTATGGTAGCCTAAAAAAACTATTGTGCCTTGAGTAAAATGAGACAGTCTTTCATTAGTTACTCCATCATTAGTTATATTGTCTAATCATAATTAAAAAAGGCTAACAAAAAATTCTGTATTTTCTCTTTTTGTTTCATGGTTAACTGAATTTATAAAACTATTGCATACTCATAATCTTGATATTGCTTGACCTATAATAACAACAGGACACTATAGTCTTGATAAGAATAAATGAAATTTTATTGAAATTCTGACATCAATAGATTGTATATATCTGTAGATGGGTATTTCTTTAAAAACAAACAGAATTAATTGGCTAATTATAGGGATTCTTCAACACAGAGGATAGATGTATTTCTTAAAAAAAAAAACTAATTTCATCTGTTAACAAATATTTAGGATAGTTTATATATATATAATGTCATCTTATTTTTTAATACTATCAATATTATTGTACATTCTTACTTGCTAGATCCTTTATAGACATAATGAATATGACAAATGATATAATAGGGAGAGAATCTCATTACATTTCAGATGGAAACACGGCTTTTTTATTACAGCTTATTGATTTTAAAACTCTTATGACTTATTAACCATCAGTCATATCTGTAATATTAATAAATAAAGTGCTTCAAGAGAGGTATGGATGTTTGGGGTGTAATTATATTTCACTTTTATTAAGATCAATTTTTAGTTTCATTATGTTTATAAAGAACTGATACATCATCATTGCTGATAAAAAGACCATTATTGTGTTTTTATAAAGCAAAAAAGTTATTTTAAAAAATTGTCACCCAGAGCATATTTAATAGTGATGAGTTAGCCATTTTGCTATTTACTTTATTTTAAAAATAAAAATATCTGTTTTTTTTATATATTCTTAGTACTTCAGTGAATACATGAGAGAATTCACTCAGTAATATATATATATAGACATCTCCCCTAAATTTATTACTAAAAACAATATTTTTTAAATTTTGTTTGTACTATAATCTTAATTAATATATGCATACTATTTGTTTTATATATGGGCATATTAAAAAGTAATGTATATTTGCAATTCAATAAGTATATGTATTCTATTTTAAATAATGTTTATCAATAAAAATGGAGCTATTATATATTATATACATTTATACTGTAACGATCTGGAGAAAGCGACTTAACGTCATCTGCACTACGGGGCGCCATCTAGGCATTTGAACCTAGAAAAATTTATAAAGTAGGCAGATACGTAAGTCAAAAAAAAAAAATTTTTTTTTTAAATATTTTGGTTCCGGTCGTTAGCCCATGTCACTAGCTCAGTGGAATGGCAGAGATTTAACAAGATAATCTATTATCTAATTAGATTTCAATATTAAAAAAATAAATAAAATAAGCCACTGCCAGTAATTAACATACAAACATTTATTTATGCACATATATATAAGATTTAAAATTATTTTAATATTAGTTTACATTTTAAAATTTAACATTATTTTTAACTTTACCTTAGATTTTAATTTACATTTTATTACTATTGTATTCTAATTTTACATTTTTAATTAAGTTCGCACAGATGGGATTATAAAAGCTTGTTATAATAAGTTGCTATAGATCGGTTACATAGATTACACGGTTAAAAACATTCCAAAGTAAACATAAGCGACCAAAATATAAAATTATTGATTACTGACAATTGCGGAGGGAAATTTATATGTAACCCAATAGTATTCACCATAAGATACTTGCATTGTCACCAATAACTTAAAAGACATCCGAATAAATACATTTTAGATACTCACCATAAGGTATCATTATTTATCGAATGTCTATATATTTTGATCAAATATGAAAACGCAAACATAGTTAACCGATAAACAATCCATGCAAGTGTCTATAAACAACTTAAATTAAATGCATTTTTATTTAGAATCGAGTATGAATACTACATAGATTTGCATTGAAATTAAAATATTCTATCCCTATTTAACCATAGGCTAAAATTCGCAGTCAAACTGGCATCAATCCATCTGATATATCGATGTATTCAATGTAATACGAAATACGGCAGCACCAAAAGAATTAAAAAAAGACATTGACTCTCAATCAGATAGGAATATTACATCTATCTAACGAGAAGAACAATAAAAAAAAAACTCCATAGAAAGGAACTGCATTCTCCATCTTATAATTCCTTCCATAGGCAACCGGGTGAGTGCGGCGTATATATAAACGATTCTGCCAGTAGCGAATCTCCGATTACATCTACTAACTACATCAATATATCCAATCCATTGACCCAATCTAACAACGACATAAATAACCTAAGATTACCCTCCCCTAATATAACTTTACAAATCTATACAGCCATTCACGCCCGTCTTAAGTTTAATATTTTTATAATTAATTTAACGGAAAACAAAAATCATAATAAAACTTAAAGAACAAAAAATAAATAAATGGAAATGATTTTACAAAATAAATACATTAAATAAAATTATAACTAATTAATAAATAAAGTTGGTCAGATAGAATAATATTGCAATTATTTAAATCTGGAAAGTTTTTAATTTACTGTTCATAAATTTTAAAGTTCTTACGGTTATTTAAATAGTTCATCTTCATATATTCCTTGCCATTTGAACATGAATTCCCATGTCGTCCGAAGATTGGTATCCTGTTGGCCGATTTATTTATCCATCCGGAGATTTTTTAGTGTAGTTGGTCCTCAATGTAGAAACGATGGTTCATTTTTCTTCCTTTCTTAGCAGAACTGAAGGGATTGAAGCTGTGCGTCTTTTTCAATCCTTTCAGCACTAACACCTAGCTGTTACATCGTAATAATCATCAATAACTCACTAATTAATAATTTCCAAATTTGTCCTTTTTATATTAATGTGAAGGATTAAATTTACATTACGTCATCGATGCGATGATCCTTTTCGTTGAGGTCCGATTTCCCAATGGATTTATTTCATTTGCTAAAAGTTTCTATTGTTTTCTTATCTGACCGGTGTTTTTACATTTAAATGCCGAAGGCTGGTTTACATTTAACTAATTAACAATCATTTCCATTTCTGATTAATTAACCTGTTTTCCAAATCAAAAATATATTTAAAGATAAATTTAAAGATATAATTTCATCTCCAAATCTTTTTAAAATTTAGTTTTAAAATACTTTTTCTTTAATAAAGTTTTATTTTAATAATTTTTCATTATCTGTGCGATTTAATTAATATATAAGAGTTTAAGATGATATTTAATTTCAATTTTTAATTCTTAAAGAAAATTTTTAAATGCGAACTTTTTAATTTACTTTCATGTTTAATAAATTTAAAAAAAAAAAACAATGTAACGAACGTCTATGCTCGTTACAATACAGAAGGAGGTATAAAGCAAAATATAGCATAGTTTGGTTTGAAATCTTTCCACAAATGCCTGAAACTATGAATAATATCTATTCTTATAAAACATACACACAAATGCAAACAATTTAATTTTTAAAACAAACATATATAGACTTCAACAAAAATAATTAATAAAAAAGAAGTACTAAAAAGCATTTATAGAAAGTGAGATGAGCAAAAATTTAGAGAAAAAGAAAATAGTCAGCCATTTGACTGAAAAAGTATGCAAGATGAGAAAGTAGTTGCTTGAGAAATGTTTCATGAAAGTATGTATGGAAAATTTATAAATTTAAATTTACACATTTCTTATTTTTAATTTTTTATTCAATATTTTTTTAAAACTATGGTTTTTAGAGAAGTAAATGGTAAATTCATATAAGTAATTTATTATATGTATACTAAATCATAACTTTCCAATAGCTAACTGGATTTAAATATAATTCATAGCATAACAGTCAAAGCCATGTTCACAATGTGTTGTCAAGGCAACCTCTATAAATAAAGAATGGATTTCATCTTTTATCATGGTCTACAATATTTAAATAGATCAAGAATAAAAACACATGAATAATACAAATTGAGATTTAATCTGTCTAGTAATTTTAAATAAATCCCACTACTAGAAGACTAAATAATGAAATAAAAAAGGAACAATGTTTCAAACAGATTGTTTAGATATTATAAACAATAATTTACCAATAGTTAACTGATTTCCCATTGTAATTCTCAGCATAATATCAAAAGCTTAATGAACTAATACAATATTCATAATCTATTTTCAAAATACCTATAGGTAAAAGATAGATTCTGGCTTTTATTCTGATTCAGAATCTTTAAATAGACAGTTAGCAAAAATGCATGTCTGAAATGGATTACCTTTAAGCAATTGGGTTTATCTAAAAATTTCTAGGTAGATTAAAATTGTGTACATAAATATTTTAAATCAAAATGAAAAGTGGGGTCCATATTTTATATATAGAGGTTGTCTTGGCAATAAATTGTGAATATTCTATTGATTTATTTAACTTTTATTATTATGCAGTGAATTATATTTGGAAACCAGTTGTTATTGGCAAGTTATGGTTTATTATATTTAAATATTGAGGAGTTTGTTTGGAAAATTGTAAAAATGATTATCACTGCCTATTGAATAAAGTTTATTTAAAATTCTTAGAACAGATAAAAATCTTAATCTTTTCTGCCTATGTATCCACTCTTTGTTTATTTAAAGATCTTGTACTAGGGTAAAAGGTGAAATGTATCTTATGCTAAAGAGGTTGCCATGGCAACGTTATAGATATTGTATTGGTTTATTAAGCTTTGATAGTTGTGCTATAAACATATATAAATATTTGTGCATATGCATACATATTTCCAGTAGAGAAAATTATATAAAGCCTGATTACCAAAATAGAAAACACAATTTTTATACAATACACATTCATATCATTTTAGTAGATCATAATTATTCACAATAATTATATGTAATTAAATGATTAACAGAAGCAAACTCTCTGTACAGTTTTGTTGGTTGTAATTAAATAATTACTAAATGAATATGTAAGTGGAAAGTCGATTTTTGCAATTATTGGTCACTGTTATTTGGAGATTTCATATAACTCTAAATGGTATTTCAGAAAAAATACAATTGCAGATATCCACAAATGCAAATGAAATATTAGGTAAGCAAAATGTTTCTTTCCCTAAGAGTAAGTTTATCCATTTTATGAATAATTCCAATAAAGCTATTATGCTTCATAGGTAATATAAGAATTGGTATATTCAATATCAGAACTATAAATAAACAAAAAAAAAAAATACATAACAAAGTGAGTTAGTATGAAGAATGCATTATTTTGATATTTAAAAACAAATATAATAGAATAATATTGTCCTAGAACTAAAAACAAAAGATAGTTTTATATCTCTAAACAAATATTAATAAATCTGAAAACTGTTTCAAAAAATAAGTTATTATTCAGAATACAAGCTAAGTAGCAAAAAAAGATCAAAAAATATTCACAATATATTAAAAAAATGAAAATGTAGATGAAAATAGCTGTCTAATAATAAGAAGGCTTTGAATATTATGATGAGTTAAGAAAGAGAAAAAATGATTTTAAGAACTAACAAAAGTAATCAAGTAGATAGTTATATTTTTATTTTGGACTATTTCCATCATCTAATATGTGTGTTTAATGTCTTTAGAAAAGTTTAATTTTATTTAAATATTCCAAATGCATTCAACTGTTAGTAATATCACAGCAAACAGGTTAGTATATGCGCAATGTTTTGAGAAGTATTTTTCTCCCCTCTTCTTCAGGTGTTGCTGGCCTGATCAGTGATAGTACTAGCATGGGATTCAAACCTGAGTCCTTAGATTCTTGATTATTGAATTTTTAAGATTGTAAGGACCCAGGTTCGAATCCCATGCTAGTACTGTCATTGGTCAGGCCAGCAATACCTGAAGAAGAGAGGAGAAAAATACCTCTTGAAATGTTGTATATATACTAACCTGTTTGCTGTGATATTACTAACAGTTGGTGCATATACTAACCTGTTATTTGTGATATTATTAACAGTTGAATGCATTTGGAAGATTTAAATAAAATTAAACTTTTCTAAAGACATTCAACACACATATTAGATGATGAAAATAGTCCAATATAAAAATACAGCTAGAACACCATCATCATACACTTTCAGAAAAACACGAAGTAGATAGTTAGATTATGTGACGTTAAAGTATGAGAAGTAATAAGTTGAGCTGTGATGCACTAACATTTACTTCTCATGCTCATTACTTTGTAAGCCATTTTTCCAAGTTATGGATTAGTATTGTCATATAAAAAAGCAAAGATTGTCTAATTTTGTACAGAAAATAATGTACTAATAATAAATAAACAAGTTTAACAATTATAAAAAAAGTATTTTGTATTAGAAATTAATTCACAATACCTTGAGAAGCAGAACCAAGAATGCACAGACATTCTAGAGCAGATATAGATTCATATCTCAATTTAATATTATCATTTAGAAAATGTAAAACAATTTTTATCAAAAATAATCCTTGCAGGATACAACACTTGTGATTCCTCATAGAAAAACAGTGAAGGAGAAATCAATACTTATCAGGTTATCTAATTTTCAAAAGATTAGGGTTTACTCAGTTTTTCATTATTGTCTTTCTCTCTAGCTAAAAATATCTAGATCCCTATTCACTAACCAAAGTTACATTATTGGCTGAGGTGACTTTAAGCCAGATATTTAAAAACTATGCTTTTGAACAAAAATTACTTGGTACAAGTTTAAACCCCAAATTCCATCATGACATGCAAATGCACTGCTTTTGCATAAAGCTTTTTAATAGAGACTTACTGGAATCTAAATATTTTTTAAAAATAAAATTATTAAGTATAACTCTTCCTACCTACTTTGAACATGAGCATTAGAAGCAATTATTCACTCTTTATTGTATTCTAAAACTATTTATTGTAAATTTGAGTAATAAGATCTGTTTCCTTGGCAGGAGGGTAGACATAAATCCAGCTATCTACAATAGCTAGAAACTATAAGACATTAATTTTATCTGATTTTTACTGACTGGTCAATCTTACAATAGATCTCTCTAAAATAAAATAAAATGAATCATACTTGCTCCTATGCAAAATAAAAACATCTAAACTAAAAAAAGAAAAGGCTCTGAATAAATTACGAAAAGACATTTCGAATGTTTTTTTTTTTCAATTTTATTGAAATGATAAACTAAATATAAATAAAAGCAAACCAAATTAAAAGAGAGAAATTTTTAAAAAAGTAAAACCATAGCCTAACAGTAGTTTATAGAAAAAAATATGAGATAATTAGTAAAATATTAGAAAATGGAAAATTATAAATATTACTGTAAGTAGAAAAATGTATAAATACTTAACAGTAATTTAGCAAGATAGCATGTAAAATAAGATAAGCTGTTAGAAAAAGTATTGTATAAAATTAAAGTATACAGAAAAAGAAAACTTAATTTTATTTATTGCATACTATGTGGAATAAAAAAGACAGTATAAGTCAATAAAATATCAAATGACTTTCTCAGTTTACTGTTAATATGAATTTTTAAAAACAGTTCTTTTCATCTTATTCCAAGTCATCGTTACTATTGATAAATACTGTACATATAATAAAGATATATATGAAAGATGATGATAATGGGCTAACTGATGAGTGCTGGTTCAGGATGATGTGCATCTTGGGAATCATTTGTCTTTTATTGTATCTTTATTCATATGATTTGAAAAGAATATGGGGTGGGGTGGAGGTTATCTATTTTGAGACTGAGTAATTCTTGAATACTATTATGTGGTAATTTTATTACATCATTTTATGGCTTTTGATGAGTCTTTTGTTGAATATAGATAACTGTGAAAGCAAAATAAATTTGGGTTCAAAATTTTAGAAAGTTTTTTTTTCTCCCAGAATATCAGCTTAATAGTATAAAAGAGTTAATGGTGTCTTCTACATGCATAAGTGCATTAATTCCAGATTTAAATTCTAAATTTTTAATAACAAGAATAAAATCTGGAAACCAATCTGAAAATGTGATTATGGATATATATTAGCATGTCCATTAATTGCATAAAGTTCCAGTAGATGGCTCTGGAATGGGATGAAGAGAGAACTGCTTCTAAAACAATAACATCAAAGAAATCGATTAATTAGTGAAGCAAACAAATGATGATTTAATTTAAAAAAATATGGTAATAAGATTAGTAGAGTACTTGATTTATATGGTGATAATAACTACATTTGTGTTATTAGGAAAAAAATGAGAGGTAAAAAAGTGCAATAATGGAGAATTATGAAAAATGTAATTGAGATAAACACTAATAAAATATGGAAATTGATAAAAATTTAAATTAATAACTTAAATCTTAGAGGAGGAAGATTAGAAAATTGATAGTTTTTAAAATAGTGCATCAGCATATACAATTTATTTATAGAAAAGACCTAATGCATTAGTGGGAAGATTTTAAAGTAATAAATTAATCTTATAATAAAGAATTATACAGAATATATATAGTAGGACATATGTTAATATTTGAAGAGCAATTTGGATTTAAAATGAAAAATGTATCAAAAATATTGTTATAAATAAAATACTTTTTTTTACTGAAAAGTATATAGAAGGCAATTACTACTTGCTTTAGTAATCTTCAAAAAATATTTGACTGGATAATTTTGTTTATTCTTTACATACTTTCAAAACAAAACAAAAATGGTATAAATTTTAAAAAGAGACGATTATTAGGCAATTAAAGTAAGGAGAAATAGAAAATAGAGTTGATGTTTTTCCTGGTTTGTTTATTATTTTTATTTATATGAATCACTAGATGTGACTTAGTAAAGATAAAATAATCATTGAGAAATAAATACTATGCTTTAATTTGTCTGATAATCTGGTTGTAATCTTCGGTATAAATAATAAAAGTGACAATAAATTAAGCAAGATAAATTTGCAAAAACTTTAGAATGAAAACAAATGCATCTACTCTAACATAATTTAGACAAAGATGATAAAAAATTAAGAATGATTGATGTGAAGTCAGTTCAAAAGGAAGAAATAAAGATATTACAATAAAAATTGCCATATTTAAACAAACATTAATAAAAAGAGTTTATATTGCATATTAAAGCTAGAATTAAAAATTGATGCCTTAGAAAGAGAGTCAATTTATATGGAGTAAAGATATGTGATAAGAAAATAATGCAAAAAAAAAAAAATATTTTTGAGATAAAAACTGAAGAATGAAAAAGGCAAAAAACATTCTTTATTTAAGAAAACCATAAAATGAACAAAAAACAAAAATGAATTCAGCACATCCTTAGAATCAAAGGAATTACAGAATAAAATGTGCTCTATGTTATTATAGAGAAAAGAGAGAAAAAATAGAGGTAAAAAGTTGAATGATAACCTTTAAAAAAGAAACAAAGATAAGTTATTTAAAAAAGTAAAATAAAAAATCAGACATTTGAAGAAAATAGTGGATTGACATAAGCATATCTTGTGAAAAATAATTTTTGAAGATGATAATTATTATTATACAATGGGGGGACCCAAAAATGACCGAAATTTTGTAATAAAAATGGTATATTTATTTTTAGATGTTGCAAGTTGAATTGCTTTAAAAAGTATAGTCTATTTAATGCAACTGGTCTAATCCTTGTTGCCTCATTTTACAATAAATTTTTAAATGACTACAATAACACAATTGTAATGTAGTCAGTTTTGTGTGTGTGTGTGTATGTATGTATGTGCGTGTGTGTGTGTAGTTACACATTGTGTACTATAATTCTGAACTGAAAATATGCTGTTAAAAAAATTAAAATACTTCAGGTTACAAAAACTTTTGTTTTTATAGATTTTTCTAACTGATTCATTAAAAAAAATAATTACATTTATTTCTGCAGGTGATTTATTTCTTATGTGTCAAATAATGTTACATAAAACCAATTAAATTACAAGATTTTTATTATCAATTATAAAAATGTTAGGTTGATTAAGTAAATATGATAAATGAATGAATTCAGTATTAAAAATCATTTCATCAATATTATTCTTTTTATATAACTTTATATTAAATTACTTCCTCACACATACATTAGGTATATATAGTTGTATGTGTTTTTCAAAATAACTAATAAACATCCAAATGAAGTATGATTTGAATACATGTACTAAACTTTCAAAATGTACTATGTTATTGATGGTGCTAACATTCCTCGCCAAAAGGTAAAAAGACGTCTACAATTATAAAATCAAATTCTCTAAAACAGTGGTCTCAACCACCAGTCTGCGAACCGGCACCAAGCCGCAGAAGTTTTCTACCGGTCTGCGCTAGACTGGCAAGAAAGTTTGTAATAACAAAATAATAAGATTTTAAACTTTTAATTAATATAAACAATTTTTATTTATTTTTTCATCACATTTTTATCCGATTAAAAAAAAAGAAACAGAACAAAAACAAAATATAATCAATCATACATAAATTAATTTGTTTTTTCTATTTATCACAGATGTTTATGGGGGCGGGGGGTAAAAAAGTTTTTTATTATACAAACTCCAGTTGTCTTTTGATAGCCAATCATGGCTGCTTGTCAGCATTGTTAAAACAATATAATGTAACATGACCTTTTTTGATCTCTTAAATTTTTTCTACTCTCTCTTTTAATATTTCATTTTTAGTGGGGGTTTTTTGGGCTATACGGCAATTAATTTTTTTTTTTGGCTTTAACTTTTATTTTTGAAATCAATTTTTATTACCTTTTTTAAAAAATAAAAACCAATACCCCCACTACTACCGAAATAAAGTAACATCAAAACTTTTGACTTTTTCAAGTTTCGTTTTCTTTTTTTGTTGTTGTTTAAAAATACGCCTACTTTTTTTTTGGCCTATAAGGCGATATTTTTTTGGGCTTTATTTGTATACCGCTAAAATACTAAAACTTTTATTTTTAAAACCAATTTCTGCTACCTTTTTTTAAAAATAAAAACAAACAAAAAATAACTTTGGTCTCTATCTTTTGTCTCAGTGATGACAAAGTATTTCTCAAAACCCCCCCAAAAAATAAGATCAAAACTTTTGACTTTTTCAACATTTAGGTGAATACATTTGTTTTTTTTTATTCTTGCATGTTTTAACAATGAAATAATAAATGTAAAATGCAAGCACTTTAATGAGAACAATTGTTATTGCACTGTTTTCTGTAGCAGTATGACTGCACAACTCAAGAAAGAATGTTCAGCATGTGAAGGTAAGCAACACCATTACAATACACAATAACTAGTATGATGTTTTGGTCAGTTATAACAATTATGCTTATCTAAGGCTAAGCAGGTTACATCTTTAAGAAAATTTATCTGTAAACTTCTGCTGGTCCGTGAAATCTTATCCTTATTTTTGCCAGTCCGCAGGTGTGAAAAGGTTGAAGACCACTGCTCTAAAATGTACATAAACTGATCTAGTGTTATATTTGTTAACTATATAAGTTTAAAACCTTAAAGTTCTTTTGAAATTGCAGGATATTAGATTGAATTGTATAAAGTAGTAATGCATTAATTCCAGCTTTGAAACCGAATCTTTATTGATGAAGGAAAAGCCAGAAACTGGTCTAGAGATACAAATCTTAAAGCATTATAACATATGATACTCACTGAATATCAAACTTGTAATAAATAGCTTTAAAATAGAATTAAATTAATTGCTCTCAGAAGCACATGAGTATGACATGCAAAATTGTATTGATATTTAAATATGATTTGAAGATTTTTACTGACAATATAGAAATTAGTAATTAAAATAAAATCTGGTAATATCATACAAATTTAGAAACTTTTTCAATGATATCTTGCATGGTAAATGGGTAAGCAAAAATATGGCTGAAATATTCATCAATATTATGGATTTAGCATTACACTTTTATTTTTGTGATATTCTAGTAACTATTGTATTGATCTCAAAACTATAGATTTTACATAAATTATATTGGGAAGTTATAATTTCATATGATACCATGTTAATATATAAACACAAGCAAGACTTAATCAATACATGGGCAGCAAACATTAAGATCATGGAATTATGGGAAAGTTGACCTTTCAAAATATTAGTTGACAAAGACTATGAGGATAGTCGAAAGCACTCTTAAGTGATGTTTATATTTTTTGTTCTTTTTAAAATTTTTAATTACTGTATTTTCTAATATTTATTTATAAGTTTAAGTATATTATTTTAAAAAAATACAGACATCGATTTATAATATTATATATTTGGATAAAACTACTATATCATAAGCTGCAAAACATGAACAAAAAACATTCATGTTGTTAAACTTTTTTGAGTAATGGGAAATGAGCACTTTTCTCTGAAGTCACAATTTGCACAAATATTTATATGCAAATTATTTTCAAAATATTTCTATGTAATTACTACTTCAATTTATAATTGGTAATGTAAAAAATATTGAGAAAAAGTATTTTTCCATCTTTCAGAAATATGGAAAATAACTGCAAAAAATAAAAAATGCAAATTGATATATTAAACTTAAAACCATCTGGTATTGCAGTATATATTAATAGAATATCAAAACAAGTATTAGAGTGCATACAGAATAATATATATCTATAAAAACATCCACTAAACCAAAGATGCAAAACAAAACAAAAAAGTATGAAAAACAAGGATGAAAATCAAAAAAAAAGTATGAATGGATTGTCAGACGAAAATAGAAATTAGACCAAAGATGCATCAGAATAAGAACTGAACACTATTTATAAAGATTTATACTTTATAGACTTATAAGATATCACTTTAGCTTTAAATATTTATATAAAATTTTTATAAGTGAATTATATCAGCTATGACATTGATTGATGAAACTTATATATATATTGATATGAAGATTTTCACAGGTTGCATATATAAAAGACATTTTGCAGGTTCATCCATGTTAAAAAATTTAAATATTGATATATCAATATTTTGATTTGATCACACAAGTCATCCACTGGATGATAAAAGGTAAAAAAACGATTGTAGAGGTGCTACAATCACTGATTTGAAAAAAAAAAACACATTAAAGTTCCACCAATAGCAAAAATGTTAAATTAAGAATGTTTTTTAAAAAATCTTTCCAAATAGGAGGAAGTTTGCATGTATCATCTCTCTTATTGATACAATCTGGCCTTTTAAGTATCTCAATGGCTTCTCTAATTTTGCACTGGTAGAGATTATCACATCTGGATATGATCCTGGTACTAGAAAAATCAATTTTATAACCTGAATTTATAGTATGGAGTGAGAGTGCATCTCTCTTACTACTGATGTGATAATTACTAATACCTATGTAAGAAGCTTTACAATTTTCACATGAGATTTGATAAACACCATAAGATTCAAGAGGGACTGAATCCTTAGAATTGGTTATTATATTGCTGATCTTTTGATGAGTAGAAAATGCTGTATCTATATTATAGCATTTTAATATACATCCACTACTGTCTGTAGTTCCTTTTACATATGGAACACAAATCCTAATAGCTTTTTGTTTCCAATTTTGTCCATTTTGGGCTTGAAATAAAAATTTTTTATAAATTTATAATTATAACTATTTGCTAATAAAACACTATTAATATGATTTATTTCTTCTTTCAGATGTGACTTATCTGAAAGGTTAATTGCTCTATTTAAAAGAGTTTTGGCTACAGAAACTATCTGAATTGGGTGGTGATGAGAATGGAAATATAAATATCTGTCTGTGTGTGTATTTTTTCTGTAAATTGAAAAAGATAAACTATTTGGTGTACTGGTGACTAGAACATCAAGAAAAGGGAGTTTTTCATCAGACTCTGTCTCCATTGTAAATTTAATATGAGGATGCATATTATTTAAATGTAAACTTTTGTCATATGGCAACATGGAACAAATAAATTAGATGATTTTTCTTATATTTAAATAATATGCATCCTCATATTAAATTTACAATGGAGACAGAGTCTGGTGGAAAACTCCCTTTTCTTGATGCTCAAGTCACCAGAATACCAAATAGTTTATCTTTTTCGATTTACAGAAAGAATGCACACACGGATATGACACTTTTGTCATATGGCAACGTGGAAAAAATAAATTAGATGATTTTTTTTCTTACATTTAAATAATATGCATCCTTATATTAAATTTACAATGGAGAAAGTCTGATGGAAAACTCCCTTTTCTTGATCTTCTAGTCACCAGAACACCAAATAGTTTATCTTTTTCGATATACAGAAAGAATACACACACGGACAGATATTTACAATTCCATTTTCATCATCATCCAACTCAGATAGTTTCTGTAGCCAAAACTCTTTTAAATAGAGCAATTAACCTTTCAGATAAGTCACATCTGAAAGAAGAAATAAATCATATTAATTGTGTTTTATTAGCAAATAGTTATAATTATAAATTTATAAAAAAAAAAAAAAGCCTTATTTCAAGCCCAAAATGGACAAAATAGGAAACAAAAAGATGATAAATCAGCTATTATGATTTGTGTTCCATATGTAAAAGGAACTACAGACAGTATTGGATGTATATTAAAATGCTATAATATAGATACAGCATTTTCTACTCATCAAAAGGTCAGTAATATAATAACCAAGCCTAAGGATTCAATCCCTCTTGAATCTTATGGTGTTTATCCAATCTCATGTGAAAATTGTAAAGCTTCTTACATAGGTATGAGTAATTGTCACATCAGTGTTAGGGGAGATGAGCATGCTAATGCAGTTAAAAACACTCATCATCATCAGCACTCTCACTCCATACTATAGATTCAGGTCATAAAATTGATTTTTCTAGTACCAGGATCATATCCAGATGTGATAATCTCAACCAGTGCAAAATTAAAGAAGCCATTGAGATACTTAAAAGGCCAGATTGGATCAATAAGCGAGATGATACATGCAAACTTCCTCCTATTTGGAAAGATTTTTTTAAAAACATTCTTAATTTAACATTTTTGCTATTGGTGAAACTTTAACGTTTTTTTAAAATCAGTGATTGTAGCGCCTCTACAACCATCTTTCTACCTTTTATCACCCAGTGGATGATGTGTGTGATAAAGTCGAATGGCGGTATATCAATATTTACATTTTTTAACATGGATGAGCCTGCAAAATATGTCTTTTATATATAACATGAAATTCAAATTTAGTAATAATTTTTTTTTAAAAATTAAAATTCTGGAATTGTCTAAATTGCCAGCTGTTAGACAACGGAACTTTATCTCATTATTGGTCAGCAAATAGATATTTAGCTATTCTTAGCTAAAGAGCAGAAATTCTAAGATAATCTGAGCTATAGACAAATAGAAATATTCTGACTGTATTGTTATGCAGGCTATCATTATTGGTTAGAGTAGTGCCTGTTATATCAAGTAATTTTATTATTATTTTAAACAAATATGTTACATGCTTTTGTGGCTGTCAATCTGTAATCAAGTTCTTTTAACAAATTTTTTCATTTTTTAGTATTAATAATCAGAAATTATATCATGTGTTTATCTTTAAATAACAGCAAAATTTTATTATGAGTAGGATTTTTTATATGTATAATAGCCATCTGTTTGCAAAATGTTTTAATTTCTTTTTGATAATTACCGTTTGAATTTTAATTAAATAGCAATTACTGTTAAATGTTTTGGTCTTTCTAATTTCATTAATTTTAATCTAATTTTGATAGACATTTATACAAAACAAAAATTATCAATTTCATAAACATTCTATGATAATAAATTTATAAAACATATTCTAAAGTATTTCTTTATATGTGTATATGCTTAGAACCTTTTAAAAAAAATTTATAAAATAAAATTATTACATGTAAAGAAATTATTTGACATGGGAGTTAGGTCAAAAAATAGATAAAAACAATAGCTTTTCAATAGCAAAGAAGGCAATATCAGACAGTGGGAATGTGAGAGTTTCCCATCCTTGTTTTATCCTTAATGATAATCAGATATCATTGACCACCGTATTTTAGTTAGTTTTTGGATTGTCTGTGAACCAATTATTTGAAAAAATAGTTGCTGGAAAAAAATTTGACTTCTACTTGACCCAGATTTCAATTTAGGATGTAAGCATGAAGGCTGATGGCTAACTTTGCATTACAAAGCCCTTAATTGTTGTTATTATAGTTTGCATATATTATGTAGTTCCTTGCTTTAAAAATTAATATTCTAAATTTTATATGGTATAGATTCTAAGCAATATTTGTGTTTTATTAGATCAAATTTGATTTCATACTGTGTCTAAGAATCAGCCTTTTCAAGCTATTGTGCATGCGCTTTTTGCGAGTGTTAATAATAAATGAATACTTTCATTCCCAACCCAAGATATAGTATTTATGAAAGAATAAAATGAATCCACTTATCCTTTCCAACCCAAATGCTTATATATGGTGAAATTTTAAGTACTGGAAATGAAAGTGTGAAGATAGACCACTCACTTTAAATTACTGTTTACGATGTTTGAATGAATGACATCGATAAAATTATCTAGAATTTACTAAGAATTTGGGTTAGAAAGGATAAGTGGATTCATTTTATTCTTTCATAAATACTATATCTTGTGTTGGGAATGAAAGTAGTCATTTATTATTAACACTCGCAAAAAGCGCATGCACAATAGCTTGAAAAAGCTGATCTTTAATGTATTACAATTTATAAAAAACATAGCGCTATAAAAATAAATGCTTATTTACATATGTTTAAGTTTCATTTGAGAGTGACATTTAGTAAATTCTAGATAATTTCATCGACGTCATTCATTCAGACATTGTAAACAGTAATTTAAAGTGAGTGGTCTATCCTCATGCTTTCATTTCCAGTACTTAAGATTTGCCCATATATAAGCATTTGGGTTGAAAAGGATAAGTGGATTCATTTTATTCTTTCATAAATACTATATCTTGTGTTGGGAATGAAAGTATTCATTTATTATTAACACTCACAAAAAGCGCATGCACAATAGCTTGAAAAGGCTGATCTTTAATGTATTACAATTTATAAAAAACATAGCGCTATAAAAATAAATGCTTATTTACTGTGTCTAAAGTAAATATATATGTGTACATGTATATATGTGATTGATTTAAACCTTTTAATCATATTAGTATTTTTAATGCATGACAAAAAGGACAAGTTGTTCTTGGATAAAATTCAATAAATATATCTATTCACGAAATTAATATATATAATAATCTATTACTTTGTACATACTTAATCTAATTTCAATAAAGAAAAAATATAGTTTTTTTTTATTTAATATTTCTATACAGATATTTAATTAAAATAATTTAAACTAATGGAGTATTTATCTTCTTTTTTTACACTTATACATATGAATAATTAATGGAATAATCTTTCTTCAGGTTATGAATAAATAATGTCAAAAATATCAAAAATAGAATGAAACCACCTATTCTTCATAATAATGAGAAAAATTCAAAGTTAACTCAATTTATCAGCCAGATGAAAATATGGCAATAATAATTAATAAACTAATAATCAATTGTATAAAAATAAAGACTGAATCTAATTTCTATTACTGTTTTAATAATAGAGAAGAAGTTAAAAATGTTAAACATGAAATTAATATAGTTCAATATATATGTAATTAGTTATGCTAATTGAATGTTTACACTTGTACATATTTTAAACTTCTTTAGACTAATTCTGTCTAATAAAATACAGAAAAGTACATTTAGTAACTTCAGTTGTAATCTTGGTTGTCAGGTTATTGGGTTTTTTTTTTAATTAGAAATAATTGACAACAAATTACCATTCTCTTTAAATAAACTTTTCACCTGTTTAATATATCTTTATGTGAAAGTGGAGAATATGTTGAAGTAGATGAATAATGTATGGTCTTATTTATAGAATATGTAATTAAATTGATTAAAAGAAGTGAAAAATAGTAAAAAGATTGTTGTACTGTGCTTTTTAATGTATAATAGTGGAATTTGGACTAAAGATTTCTTGAGGATTGTAATGATTCCAATTGCTAAGAAGAAGAAAGTGTATAGATGTGAAGAATACAGGGCAGTAAGTTTTTTTATCTCATGCTTTAAATGTATTACTGAGAATTTTAATTCAAAGAATTTATGGGAAGGTAGAATATTATATTGGAGAGGAACAATTTAGTTTCCGGAAAAGACATTATTAGAATGATTGTAGAAAAATATAGTGAAAAAGATAAAGGAATTGGTTTATGTTTTGTGAATTTATAAAAAACATTTGATAGATTAATCTGAAATAAAGTTATGATCATCTTAAAAAATAAAGGAGTATTTTGGAAAGAAAGAAAATTAATTTGGAATATATATACTGGGCAAAGAGTAAGAATCAGATGGGAAAATAATGAGACTGCAGAAATAAGCATAGAAAAAGAAAGTAGATAGGGATGTTGAATGTCATCAGTACTTTTTAATGTTTGTTTAAAAGACATGTGACATAAATATGTAGACAGGTAAAAGAGTTAATATTAGAAATAGGATAATCATTTATATTTTATTTGCAAATAATATAGTTTTTGCAGCTGAAAATGAAAAGAATCATTAGAACTTGCTATATAAATTGAAGGAAGGATTTATGAATTTTGTAATGAAGATTTATGTTGGAAGATCAAATATTTATAGATAGGAAGGAATACAAAAATAATTAAAGTTGTTATTCTTAATAATAAAATTCAACATGTGAATGGGTCTAGCTAATTGGGTAGATGGTTAAACATAATAGAAGAAGGAAACATGAAGTTAAAAAGAATAGTATTGGCAAGGGAGACAAGAGGCAAAAAATTTTATGAACTTAATAAAAGGTTAATTAAATGATATGCATAGAGCATTATTATTCTACAATTATGAAATGTGGGAAGTAATTAAAAATATTAAATACATATTGGAAGCCTTTGAGATATAGTCATAGTGAAAAATAGAGAAAATCAGTTGGATGAGTAAAATAATAAATGAGGATGTTTTGGAAAGAATAAATAAAAAAAGAAGACTGATTAAGGAAATTCAAGACAAAAAGAGAAACTCAAATGGATATATACTAAAAAGAAAAAATAAATTAATGAAAACTGTTTTGATGCAAACAAAAAAAAAGAACAGATTAAATAGATCTTGCTGGATAATATAACAGATGGGATGAGATATGTGAAATTAAATAAAGCAGAATGAGAAATTGATGAATTAATTGTGTGACTGCTCTCTAGATTTGTGATATAATCAAGAATAAAAATAATGCTGATTGCTTTCTTCTTAACATTATTTTAAATTTAAATAAAATCTATTATTAAAACTGTTTGCAAAATTCATGTTACAAATCAATGTAGGAATAAGTCAACCCTCCCTCCCAGATATTTTTCCTTAAAGAAAAATGATTTGTAATACTCCTACAGAATTACTTTTGCCATTTTATAAAAACTATAAATAATATTTTACATTTTAAATAGAATTTTCTTAGTTTTGAGGAGCCTGAATACAAATTTGTTGCAGTTAGAAAATAATTTAAATTAGATCTTCTTTTTAAAAAAATTTCAAATATTTAACACTGTAACAATAATGACCAATAACAATAAAGTGCACTTCTTAGAAATCTGATTGGTAATACAATTTATTCATTTTTCGAAATTTTCAGAATTGGAAAAAAAAAAATGTAAAAATAATTCTCATTTCCTACCACATATGACTAACAATTATTATGAAATTTCTGAAATTAGAATTAAAAATATGGATATTTACTGAATAAAAATTTGAATTCAAGAAAACCATCACCAGGGAAGAATAGGGGATGGAAGAAATCATTTAAAGAGTTAACCAATCACAAGTTTTGATCTTAACTTCATTTTTTTGTCTTGAAATGTCTTCCTCTAAAAGTAAAATAAAAACTTAGATCTAATTAGATTATTCTTCTAAAACATCAATATTTTGTGCAAGAAATCAAAAATAAGTAAAAAAAGTCAGGAAACATCTGTTTTATTATTGAAAACGAAAGTTTTATTATTGAAAACTAAACAAAAACATTATTCATTAAATGGATAATCTCTACACTAATGAATGTTGAATAAAAATAATCCTGTAGTGGTTTATATTTTTTTTTCTTTAGCCAATTACAAATTATGACTATAATATAATTTATTTTGTCTAGGAAAGGCTTTTTTAAAAGATAATTAGAATCTGAATCTAATTAATTATATTACTCTTCTAAAATCATGAATATTGTAGAAATATTTTGTGCAATAAATCATTAATAAAAAAAATATGGAAAACATATTGTTAATATTGAAA
Organism: Epiperipatus broadwayi; assembly: GCA_028023455.1. Lineage (NCBI taxonomy): Eukaryota > Metazoa > Onychophora > Udeonychophora > Euonychophora > Peripatidae > Epiperipatus > Epiperipatus broadwayi. Next base: position 2,736,289 of record JAQFVV010006267.1, on the reverse strand, counting down.
TCAAACAATAAAAAAACCAATAAAAAAAGTGGCTGAATAGAAAGAATGAGAAACTACCAATTATTGACAAGGGGGCAGAAATTTGGGCTTGGCTGAGAATGCCGAAATTGAAATTTCTGCCATCTTTGGGCTGTTTTTACAACTACATCAGTGATTTTGCATTTTCCCATTTAGAATGAATTCAAAATGAATGTCATAATGCTAAAGATGACTTCAGGAATCCCATTTAAAATTTTATTTTATATGTAAATTTATACATAAAGACAAATGCATATAAAAATGATTTATACTATATTTATTAATGAAACATTAAAACAAATATACATTTGCATATTTACATTACTACAGTTAACCTGCTGCTGTTGGTCGGGTATAGCTCCTAATTCTAGGGTGAAATATGGAAGAAGGCACTGCATGAGTCCTTATACATTTTCTACCACTTCCAGATGTACTATGACAGCCTACCTCATGAGTAAGTCTGGTAACACTTAGCTGAACTTGACAGCTTGCCTCAAGTTGGCATTTGGTTCTAGCAGCTTCCAGTTCTGAACATAGACTTGTCTCACTTTATCAGTCATTTAGTTAACTGCTATTGTCTGGAGAATATAGATTCTGCCTTCCAACTCTGTAAAAGTAAGTATAGACTATCATTCAGTGATATGTATCAGTTGTTGTCTGCAGAATGAGTATACTGTCATTCAGCTATGTGACAGTAGTTCTCTGCCCCTACCTTCAAAAAGCTTGACTATTATTTTATTGACAGACCCGATTCAGTGAGCATCTGTGTCTACTGACCCATTTTGTCATTGGCTATGCATTAACTATTTATCTAAGAATTGGTTTGAGGCAAGAAGTGCTAAATCTGATCAATACAAGATGGGGAGTCTGGATTAGTCTATTATTTACAGATAAGGTGAGATATGAGTGGCTGTCTTTATCACCTTCTGTTTTTATCAGACTTGGTGATTTTATCAACCGATTCAGGGTTGTCATTTGCAGATCTTGAAACCATAAATTCATCTCTACAAGACTGGTGACTCATCACCGTAGGTAGGTTCATAACTCTTTTTTATTATCTGATAAGACTTTGCTGATGGCTAATTTTAACTCAGGCTTTCCACTTTGATTTACCTGTAACTAGAAGAGAATTCAATTTTTGTGGCTTGACCAGTTTTCCAGATAGGCTGGAGTGAATCCTTCAGTTGAGCCAGTTTTAGCTATTTTACTTTATTCCATCTTTTTGCCATGAGAGAAACAAAAATACTAATTTTACATAATAATGATCAAGCAACCATTTGGGTCAATTTATAATTTTTTTTATTAATATGCCAATAATGTTAGTGGTTAATTCATAACAAAATCTAATGATCACACAGACAAGAATTTTGTCCTTTTAATGCCCCCCTCTTCCTCAGCCAGGAGGGGGGGGGGATCTTTATTTTGTCAACTGTGTCAAACAATTATGTTTATAGTGAATTTATATAAACACTGGCACATGTAAATACACTTATAATATATTAATAATACATGAAACAAAAATTTCATTTGTGCATTTACATTATATTTACAATGGCTATACTCCACCTGCTTCCATTTGTGTTGTTCCTAGTTCTAGGATGTATTTTGAAAAGGACTGCATGTTACCTTGTAGGTTCCTGACACTTCTAGAAGTACCATGATAGTCTGCCTCATGAGTAAGTCTGGGGACCCTTCCAGCTGCACTTTATTGCCTGCCTCGTGTTGGGATCCAGTTATAGCAGTTTCCAGTACTGAACATGGATTTGTCTCACTGTGTCAACTATTTAGCTTAACTGTTATTGTCTGGAGATAATAGATTTTGTCTTTTAGTTTTGCGACAATAGTTCTCTGCAGAACAGGTAGACTGCTATTCAGATTAGTCACAGTTACTGACTGGAGAATTGTATACTGCAGTTATGCAATGATAGCTCCACCCCTACCTTCAAAAAGCTTGACTATTTATTTCCAGATCCCCGTATGTAATGGAAATATTCAGATTCAGAGATCATTAGTACTTTTGACCCATTCTTGCCATTGGCTATGTATTTCCTATTTATCTAAGCATTTGTTCAAGGTGAATGCTTTGTCTGATTTAGATAAGATGGTAATCTGGATTATCCATTATTTAAAGGCAAAATGAGATATGATGCATGCTGAAGTGTGCCAAAATCATGCTGATCATTTTTCTACATTTCTGTTTTTAAAAAAAAAAATTTAAGAAAAAATAAAAATCATTAAAAAGTAAAATATAAGCACTGGTGATGCTCTTAGTTAGACATATTAATGAAAAATAGTAATAAATAGCAGTTATGGTTTAAGAGCTTGTAAAAAGTTAAAGCATTGAAAGGTATGGATATAGATCACTACATCCATGGACTTTGAGAATCTGCCACTCTATCACTGCACTAAATTATACAAGCAAGTAGACTTACAAATTTCTTGAAGGTATTTATTATTTTTTTAAGATTTGTGAATCCCCTGATTGTGGATCCATGCTGCTATTTGATGATGACTTTTTATTCAAGTGAAGGAAGATTGCAATAATTGGAAGAAAAACTGTCTTATATTTAATGGGACATTATTGGACATTGTTAAGTTAGAAGAAGAGGTAAGTAGCATGTACTCTACTGCAAACACCCAAATATTGAAAATACAAGTGGAGTAGAATTCATTATAAATAAAAACTAGAATAATATTGTGGAGATTGATGGTGCATCGGACAGAGTGGCAAGATTAGTTATACAACTTAATAGCAGATACCAAATGCAGATAATTCAGGTTTATGCCCCAACAAGTTCTCATAGTGATGAAGTAGTAGAAGATTTTGATGTGGATGTACAAAAGGCTTTTTATCAGACTAAACAACATTTTTAAATTATTATGGGAGACTTTAATGCTAGAATTGGTAAACATGTGAAAGATGAAAGTGGTATAGATAAATTTAGTTATGATAATAGAAATGAAAGAGGACATGGACTTGTGGAGTTTGTAGAAAAATAAAAAACTTTATATTATTTTTTTTTAAAAAAAAAAATGTTAAAAGAAAATGGACATGGAAGCATCCAACTGAAAGTACAGCAGAATTGGATTATATTTTGACTAACAGAAAATAGATATTTCAAGACTGTAATATTCTTAAAAAATTCAACACAGGAAGTGATTATCGATTACTAAAATGTAAGATATGAGTTAATGCAAGAGTAGTGGGACAAAAATGATTAAAAAGAATATTATTCACAGTTGATATTTCTAATCTTCAGAAACATTCTAATGAATTTAAATTAGAACTTGCAAATTGCTTTCAAGTACTAATAAATTTTGAAAATGATTCAGATTTTAATGCAGCTAATAGAAAAATAACTGATACACTTTTAAAAACTGCAACAAAGATAGCTGGTAGAAAAAAGAAGCAATTGGTCAATATAATTTCTACTAAGACTAGAAAGAAATAATATGAAGATACATAAAAATGATACATTAAGAATGATTGAATATCTCCAATTTTGTAAAATTGTGTGAAAAAGAGTTGATAATGATATAAAAAAGTATAATTGTAAACTAGCAAGGAAAACTGTAGAAAAAAAATAAAAGTCTTAAGAGTGCAAATAACACTTTGATATTGGGAGGAAACATATCTACAATTAAAAAAAAATATGGAACTATTACTAAAAAGAGAAATGGCATCATGAAATGGATAGAAGAGATCTATCAATAATTCTATAGTAATAAAGTACCAATACCTTCTACAACTATTATATCTTAATGAATTTCCCAGCATTTTAAATGAAGAAGTGAGTCATGTAATTAAATTTATAAAGAAAGGAAAAGTTCCAGATAATGATGGAATTATAATTGATATATTAAAAAAAAAACAGGTGAAGAAATTGAAAAAATTTTAGCAAAATTATATATCAAATCTCTAAATGATAAAAATGTACAGATGATTGAAAGACTGCAGTCTTAATATTAATATTTAAAAAAGGTGATAAAAAATATTAAAAATTACAGAGCTATAAGCCTTTTATCAGTTTTATATAAAAATTTTACCAAGATAATTACAACTCATTTACAGAGAACATTGGATTTCAAACAACCAAAAACACAAGCTGAATTTAAAAATGGTTTTAGCACAGTAACTTATATTCAAGTATAGAGAGAAGTTATAGAAAGGACCAATAAACATGAATTGCCATTATGCTTTGGATTTGCAGGTTATAAAAAGGCATTTAATTCTATAAGCACTTCTTCAGTAATTAAACATTAGAATATTGTCATATTCTGAATAATATTTAAAAAAATTCAACAGTAATAATTAGATTGTATAATGATAGTAAGAAGGTTAACATTGAGAAAGGTGCAAGATAGGGTGACACCATATCTCCACAACTTTTTAGTAAAATTAATTGGAGATTATGTAAGTCATTTAGATTTTGCAGATGATGTAGTTGTTTTTGCAAATAATGTTTCAGAGTTTCAGGATATGTTAAAAGAGTTATCAGATGAAAGTGAGAAAGTAGGACTAAAAGTAAATATTGAAAAGACTAAAATAATGTCCAGCAAATTTTCTCAAAAGATGAAAATAAAGATTGACTATGATGAGAGTTATCAGATGAAAATGAGAAAATAGGACTAAAAGTAAATGTTGAAAAGACTAAAATAATGTTCAATAGATTTTCCCCCAAAAATGAAAATAAAGATTGATTATGACAAGTTAGAAGAAGTTAATAACTACAAATACCTTGGTAAAGTTATTACTATTGATGGAAACATAGTGGATGAAAGTGATCATAGAATTAAACTTGGTCAGAGTGCTTTTGATAGAAATATCATAATATTAAAAAAAAATATGCCTATGTGTTTGAAAAGAAAAGTTTTTAATAAATGCGTTTTATCAATTTTTACTTATGGATCTGAGATTTGGACACTTAATGAAATAGCAATACAGAAACTTCAGAGCACTCAAAGAAGTATGGAGAGATGCATATTAGGAGTAACAATGAGATCAAAAATGCAATACATGGGTAAAAGAACAAACAGGTATTACTGACACCGTTGAAAGAATTAAAAGGCTGGAGTTGAGCTGGACATACTTCTAGAAGATTTGATAATAGACGATCAATTGAAATCTTAAACTGGATTCAATGTCCCAGAAAGAGACTACATGAGAGTTGGATGGATGAAATAAGAAAATATGGAGGGATGATATGAGAAGAGCGACTAGAGATCAAAAAAGAGGTATTAAACTTGGGGAGACGTTCATCTTCCAGTGGATTGATAATGGTTGAGATGATGATGATATTGATTATATGTGTTACTACCGTTATTAATACTACTATTTAAAGTTTATGTATTCAAGATTGACTAATAAATGTTATATCAATCACAATTCTTGCTAAAATAATATAATTCAATAATCATTTTTGATAATAGGAGTCACTGAATAAAGAAAAATTCTCTGCTCTTTCTTATTATTCTTTATCTCCCTTCTGATTTTTATAGACATGCAATATATATTGTGCCATTACAATTTGGTCACTAGCCAAATTTATAGTAAGGTGCATGTAAGAAAGTGTAAAACAAAATCATCATCACAATTTTATATAACCATAAAAGAAGCTGTAGGGCATCCAAGTTCAAACCCTACCAGATTAAAATCTTAAAAGCTTTAAACAGAAAGAGAGTGGGTCAACAATTATATGCTTTATTTGTTTGTGTGTTGATAGAAAGGTAATACACACATTTAAACTATTTAATATTTAGTTTTTCTGTTAAAAAAGCAAAGTTATAATGCATACATATAGGCAATGTATGTGTAAATTATTTAATTGTTTTATATTTCAAATATTAAACATTTTTAACTTTCTTTAAAACTAACCTATGCTTGATCAATTCTAATATTTTATTCTATGTTTTATTTTGTTTTTCTTTAATTATAATTGGGATTTAAAAGTTACAGACTTAATTAAATAATTGGTTTATAATTACTAAGCTAGCAATTATATTATTTAATGTTAGTTTATGAATGATTTGAAAGAATGAAGGATGTGTGTACATTACATACAAAAATTTACATTTCCTAAATATTGAAAGAAAAGGAAGTATTAAATCTGTCAAATTATTTTTTTTGTACAATTTTTTGTTAAAAGAGGAAATCTGTTTAATCAGATATCGATCTTTGTAGCATTTTTTTTTTTGTAAATGATTGTTTCACTTTGGAAGCTTATAATGGGTCAGAGCTCTAAATTTTGAAATTGTCTTATCTCAAGATCTAAAGAAGGAAGCTCAAAGATTTGAAGTGTTACCTGGATGTTAAAAAGAAAAAAAAAACAAAAGAAAGGAAATAAGAATTGAGTCTATTTTTTTTTAAAACAAAAGTGTCTGGAAAAAGGATTAAACTTTTCAGTTGAAAAATAATATAGTTGAAAATAAATTAGAGATCTAATTAAAACAAATTTGTCCAAAAATAGCAAGTGATGCTATCTCTGATTGGTTAAGTTAGCTAAAAATTGGATATAAAAAGCTGTCTTGAATTATTATTAGGATTATTGTTTATGATTCAGATGATTAAACTATCCAATTGAATGCTGAAAATATAAGAAATGTCTGGCTAGAAAAATTATATGTATGTCCCATCGGTTCCGGACCATCTGGGGAAGCTGCACATCACATAGGAAAGAAAAGATGTGTCTAAAATAATATTCTACACCTTTCAACTGACCAGATAAATAAGATGTTTTAATAGAAGGAAGAAAGCATTCACCTGCATTCAAAGAAGATGAATTAATCTACTGATAAATATTAATCATCAAGTCCAATTAATTGTTCCAACAACTGATTTTAAACTCAAGAAAATTTACAAATGGGAAAACAACTGCTGTATTTCATCCACATGCTTGACAGGAAGAGAAGAAAAATTAATATAATGATTTCCAAATTGTCCACTAAAGCAAATAACCTCAATAGAGTCATCATCATCAAGTAGTTATACACCTCAAGAAAGAGATTGTTCCCACATAAAACGGAAATGGTAGCTGCAGAAATTTAGACAATATACAAGACAAGTTTGAACCCTTGGAAATTCGCCACAAACAAAAGATCGGTAATATGACCTTTTATATCTATTTTCTTTATGATATCAGTCTTAATAAACATTTTAGCAATAAAGTGGTATATTTTTATTTAAAGAACTTTTAAAGACTATTCAGATCGATTAAAACAAGAATGTCTTACTAATAATAACTTTGAGCTTCATAAATGACCTTGAATGTATGAAAATTATTTGTTTATTAATTTTACAATATTAATGTGTAAAACAATTTTTTTTATGGTGTTATGATTTTAGTTTTAACTGATATATTATTATTATTTTGGTTTTTAATAATATTTTGTTATTATGGGATAAAACACGCACATACATAATAATATTTTTATATGTGTATAATTGGGAGTGAATGTGAAATAATGAGTAGTATTAGAATATTAGATTATTTTGTTTCAAGTTCAGTATAGATTTCAGCGCTTGGAAGGGAGGGGGAGAAAATAATTTAAAACTCTTTTCTAAAACTTGCTCTTTCAATTTTACTAACATTTTTGTTTACATTCTATTTACATGTTGGATTTTTAAAGTATGTGTGCTAATGAGCAGATAATATTTTTTTTAAATACTTTTCTCATGGAGTGAAAATCATGGTTAATGTGACGTCCAACTTAATACAAAATACATTTGAAGGGAAAGGGGGAAGAACTTAAAATTAATCTGAGGATTGTTATATAATCAATTATTATTATTATTCATGTCAATTTTCATATTATCTAGAAATTTTTATGTATATGTTAGAAATGTAGTAATAAATATTAGTTTGTTTTATTAAACGAGGCGTATATATTTCATTAAGTGTAGTCTTGGTTAAGTGTGATTATTCATCATCATCAATGGTTGAATATTAGTTATTTAAGATATAAGTAAATATGCTAAAATTATGCAATAATTATGAATTTCTTTATAAAATTTAGTTTTATGTTTAGGCTTAGTCCTAGAGCTGTAGTTGAAACCATTGTCATTATTGTTATTATTATCATCATCATCATCAACATTTTAATTAATGAGCTGTTTAACTGTTTAAAGGCCATAAATAAATATTGATTTATAATATTTAGTGATCTCTTAGTATTAGTATAACCACATCCCATCATCTATTTCATGCAAGGATGAGTGAATTGCCATCCTAAATTAGTTATATATAATCTGAGCTAGTGAACTTATAAAAATATTGAAACACATTTGTTATGTTAAGATCTGAGAAATGATTTATGTTCAATGAACTCCACTGTGGTTTAAAGATGTTTTACTTTTACCTAACTATTAGTGCTTATAGTGATATGGCTCAAAAAGCAAAATCTCTCATTTTTATTAGAAATAAAGTACCAAAAAGGGATTCAAACCCGGTACATGTGAAAGGTTATCAGATATAACCGTGTCTAGATTCAGATAATCTAGTGGCGCCCTGCTAGACCATATTCACTTAGTATTTGTGTAAACATGCACTTAACATCAAACCAAGAAATGAAAGTGGATAAAACCTACTGCCTGTATACCTGAGTTATATTTTATTGAATTATTAGTGTACTCACTTCACGTGATTACCATATACCTGAGTTTATACCTTGTTATTAATAATTTGCTCATAATTTGCTTATAATTCTTGATAGTGTTATATTTTGAACCTTTACTTAGTTATTTCTATTTGAACTCATTTATTAGGTTACAATATATATATACATTCTAAAACTTTTAAATTCTATTTTAATGCTTCGGTTATGACAGATGTTTAACTATATTATTTAATCCCAAATTGTATTTGTTATCTAATTTTGATTTTTTTTAAAAAAAAACTGTTATATATATATTACATAACAGTAAGACACTTCTAAAAAAAATATAATAATAATAATAATAATAAAAAAATAAGAATTACTTTTACCATCCGATTAAAATCTATTTCCATTTCATTGATCTCTGCATTGCTGTATTTATCGCAGTTATTTAATAAAACAGTGTTTTATTCCTCAAACAGAATTCAATCACTTTCGATTATTTAGCAACCGGCGAAGTAATTCACGAGTTTTTATCTCGTTTAAGTAATTTTTGAAAAACTTATCTGTACTATTTTATTCGATTTTACGGCTTTCCTCTCTCTTTATATTCAATTCATGGGAAAACCAAAAATCTGGAGTTATTGGCAACAGTCTTTTCTTTATTAATGTTCAAACAAGAAGACCAACTTTAGTCCTTTTTAATCAAATTTTCTTTCGCTCATTTGTATAGAAAAAATCTACTTTATCTTTTTGTAGAAAACACTCTTTGACGTATTAATATCGATTTAAAAAAAAAAAGTTTGATTACTTTTTTTTTTTAAACTAAATTGTTTCAAATGCAGCCCTCGTGCGACACATTTCTGAAATTTCAAGGCACACATTTTAAATAATTCGTAAATGATTTCCTCGGAAAATGAATTAATGGAAGGACAAGTAAGTAGTTTTGACTGCGCCTAATGAGTATGGTTTTAAAAAATAAATTAAGATTTAATGTATTGTAAGATGAAAAAGTTATTTCATTTTTTAAAAAAATTGAGTAAAAAATGCTTTTAAGAAACATAAAAATTACATATTTAAGCAAAATTTCTTCTGTTCACACAGAGAAAAAAATCTGCCTATATAATTTCGGCACGATTCTGATTGCTATGCATATATTCATCTGTCTAATTTGAGCTTTTTAAGAGTGACTGCAATAATTAATGCATCTTTTTCTTCATAGAGGGCATATTGTTGAATTAAATGCTTGTGGTATATTATGTCATTAAACATTTATTAAATCATCGAACTTCCTTTTCTTTTCCTTATAAAAAAAACAACCATTACTATCAAACTAATGGAGAACTAAGCTTGTTGTCAGATAAATGTGTAACTTCACAGCAGATTTTAATAAATAAAAATAGAGTAGGTAGAAAACGGAATGATGCTTAATTAATATTTTTTTAATAAGAATACAATTTGTGCGGAAAACAAATCTATCATTTTTCCTGATATTATGTTTGATCAGTATACTCAACCTTTTTCTTTCCTGGGCCACATATTTGTGTGCTATATCAAGCGGGCCACGGCAACCAATTGGTGTCATGTGAAAAAAATGTCCAACTTCTCAATTCATGCATGCCACAGCTTATGGAGCACTTTACTATATTTTAGAATTAACATATTAATAAAACGCAAACACTTTTATTTGATATAAACATTTATTTAAATATCAGTGTGATTTTTGATATTAAGATCAACTTTTAACAATTTTAGATAAATCTGGTTTATATGTGCTACATGCTATTCTTAATATATTATCAACGTGTAAATCAGTAAGTCTGTTTCTATGCACATTCTTCACATATTTCATTTTCGAATAAGATGATTCACAAAGATATATTGAAGCAAACAATGTAAGCAACATTTGTGCACACTTTTTGACAGTTTTATATTTTTCAAGCACTAATTTCCAAAATTCCATATACTCCTTTTCCTCCCTTTTTTCTTTAAAAATGGCTTCCAAATTTTTGTCATTTTTAAATTCAACAAATTCGTTAAATAGCTTAACATAATCATGTCCAAATGCAGCTAATTGTGTAATAGTTGCTACTATTTCTAAGTGCCAGGGATTTTCTATAAGCAAAAGACAAAATATTTTTAAATCTTGAAATCTACTTTTAAATTCTTTCAATAAGATACCTAAATAATTTAAAATAATTACATAAGTTTCTGAAGAAATGTCAATACCATCTTGCTTAGCATTTATCAATGTTGGAAAATGATGTAGTATTTGTTTTTGTATATCTTAGTAATAAATATTTAGTTTTTCTTCAAAAGCAAATACTTTATTTGTCATTTGTGAAATAATTTTATTTTCATCTTGCAAACTAATATTAAGATCAGAAAGTTTTTCTATGATGTCACATAAAAAACTAAAAGACACCATCCATCACTGTCAAGCTCATTATAAGTTTTATTGTTTTCTTGTATAAATGAAATAATTTCATGATGTAATAAAAAAAAAAGTGATTCAAAACTTTACCTCTGCTTTAGCCATCACACTGAAGTATGCAAAAGTACATCACCATAATTACTATTTATTTCTTCAAAAAGATTTTTAAATTTTCTGGTGGTTTAATTTTCGGGCTCGAATATAATTCACAATGTTGATGATGGTTTTCATTACAGCATCTACTTCTTTAATGGATATATGTGCCCCCAAGTTTTCTTGGTGAATTAAACAATAAAATGTTAAAAGATTTGTTAGATTGTATTTCTTTTTAATAGGGAAATAAATCTCTTTTCGGATCCAATCATTGAAGGACATCCATCAGTGCACACAGAAACCAATTTTTTTATTTCAATATTATTCTTCTCCAGAAAAGTACAAATACTATTGAAAAAATCATTACCTCTAGTTTGATTCTTCATAGGAAGAAATTTTAAAAAAATCTTCACAAATTGAATTCTGTTCCATACATCTGACCAAAATAGCACATTGTGATGTTGCTGAAATGTCAGTACTAGAATCAACAGCCAAACTAAAATATTTGAAGTTTTTCAAATCTATTATATTATCAAAAATATGTTTTGCAATATCTTCAATATGTCTAATGCAGATAGAATCTGACAGTTGTAATTTCTTATAATATTTGACTTTTATTATTAAATTTATAAAATAATATATTCAAAGCATTTAGGAAACATTCTTTCACAACTTCAGCATCTATAAATGGTTTCATATTTTTGCCAAGTATATAACAAATTTCATATGATGCTCGTGTCACCACTGTTTCTTGTGTGATTGCTATTGACATAACATTTCGTTGCTGTTGCAATAATTTCTTGAAAAAAGCTAATTTTTCACTTCTTATTAAAGACCCATGAACAAAAGTGTCATTAAACAATTTATGTTTCATGGTGTAATGACGATCAATGTTATATTTTTTTAATGTGACACTTTCTCAACAAATCAAACATAATGCTGAACCTTTGTTATTCAACACAACAAAATATTCCTCTTCCCAGTTGTCTTGAAACATTCTATTTTCATCCAATAATTTTTGTTTGTTGTTTGAAGACATCATTATGATGTTTAAATTATAGTTTGATATAAAATACTATGTGTCTATGTGTATACTAATTCACATATAAAACTGAAATGTTTCACTTTGCTTTCAAAAACATGGACTATTGATTGAAAGTTTTAGTCTTCTGACTGGTCAATTATACAATCTGCAGTAAAAATATTTGTCTTTTTAAAATTATATTTGTTTTAGTTTAGTATATAAAATGGAAATTTATAATTTGTCTGATTGCAGAAAGGTTTTTAAAAAATAAATTTCTAGTTATAATTGATGATAATAATCTAACACTGTCAAATTATAATAAATGCTTACCATCCAATTATAAATTCCAGAAGTAATTCATTGAATTCCTTATCAATATGTTTTAGTATAAAAGTAAATTTTTTTTAATAAAATCTGAGAAACAAGTGGGGTAAAAATAAAAAAAGCTTAGTAAATTATGTTTTTGTTTTTGAATTCAAAATGTAGAAATACAACTGTCAAAGTTATGGATTGGCATTCCCTTGAAGAGAAAAAACAATCAATCAGAAACTTGAAAAGATGGATTTACATCATTATTATACCATTAAATTTAAATATTTACAGATTTTTCCCTTGCAAAAAAAATACTGAATATGTTAAAATCAGCAAATAATGCTAAAGATAGTGGGTTGAGAGTGAGTACAAGTCATATATGAAGATACTTGGGCATTTCTGGTACAGATTTGGCAGATTCTTCAGATCTGTGAAATTAAAAAAAAAACATATCGTTATTAGTGCAGCAATAAAAAATATCAATTGTACGTGGTTATTCATTAATTAAGAAGTGTGTTGTCACATCTGTTAACCATCAGTCTATTGCTGGGCCTCACATAAAAGCTTGGTGAGCCACATGTGGCCCAGGGGCTTCAGGTTGAGTATCACTGTTCTAGAGTATAAAACTGTATTAAAAATAATATTGTTTTATAAATTATAAAAACATTGATGAAAATATATATTTTTACACATGTGTGATGGTAAGTAATAAAAATCTCAATTACTGAATTTCTCTGATTTTTTTATATTTTAATCGCAGATTATTATCACAGTAGGTGTTGTTTAATGCTTAATTAAAATTGTCATATACACTATATGTGTCACACATGATAAAATCTTAACACATACTTTTATGAACTTTTATTTATTTAAATGTGAATAATTTGGTTTAATGTTAATTTATTTTATTTTAAAGAAATTGTACATTTGTTTGTTTATTTGTGGTAGATAGTATAATATTTAGAATTTTATGTGATTATTATTATTATTTTCTAATATGTTGAGTGAGTAAAAGAAGAAAGAAATATTTTTAGTTTAAAGTGATGAATATAAAGTATAATGGAAGTTTTTTTTAAAAGACATTATGTGGTATGAATTTATCTCATATTAAATGCTTTATCGATGCTCTTTATCTATATTTCTACATTTTTGCATAACCCTTTATTTGGGAGGGAGTATTGATATATTGTTACTGCTTGAAATAAAGTATTATTGAGTTTAAAATTTTAGCCTATGTTTTAATTTTCAATTATTGCATTTTCTTGATTTAATAAAGTATTATAAATTAAGTAATTAAATCGTGAAATATTGTGGTTGCTGCTAAAATGATTTCCACTTTATGAAGGTTTGAACCTGGGTTCATGACCATTTCTCAAAGAAGTAAGGAAGTGTGCTGTGATGATTCTTGAATTAGTAGTTATCAACCCATAATAATAAAAAATGTCCAGAGAATTCAGGTTTTTTAAACCACATTCACTTTATATATAGTTAGATGAATATACATATGGTAGAGGAATATATATATATAAATTATGATGAGCAAGAATATTGCTGTTGCTTGACTGTATTAACAGCAATAGGTGTAGAAACTGATAAGACCCTTCAGTATACTCATCGCCATTTTTAGAATAGAGCTCAGGTTAAAATTTCATTACAATATATTGTAACTAAAATAAAGTCAATTTAAATTAGTTATATTACAAATCAGCATGTTAAAAAAATATTTGGTTTAAGAAAATTAAAAGAAACATATATAAGTTATTTTGTAATAAATGAGAAACAATAAAATGATAAATTGCACTGTAACAATAAAGAAAAATAGTTTGATATGCCCAAGAACATTAAATTGTGTAGTTTGTAAAAATATCAAGCATTTTTCTCATTCTTTTTTCTGAATGGATTTTAATTAAACAATTTGTCAATTTACAAAAATATTAAAATTTTGGAGCTAATAATATTTTAAAAACTATCAATCAAATTTTAAAAATTGACAATGATTTTTTTTCTTTCTATTGCTAACTAATGTAAAAAGAGAGAAAGAAAAAAAACTAGATATGATATGTTGGACTATTTCCATCATGTATGACAATGTTGAATGTATAGAAAATTTTAAACTTTGTTTAAACTTTCCAAATACAAACAATTTGTTAGTAATAACACACAAATAGACAACACAGGTTAGTAATTCCACAACATTTAGAGTAGTAATATTCTCCACTGTTCTTCAGGAGTTGCTGGCCTATATGCACAGTGAAAAAAAAAAAAACTATTGTTTTTTTTTTCTTTCATACATCAAATTATTATATAATATCTGTAAATTTGTTTTCACAGCATGTAAAAGAAACAAAAAAAATGTTTTCCAAAAAACATAAGTAAAAAAACTAACTAGCTGGTGATAAATCTGTTGTTTGGAAAACATTTATTGAGTGGGTATAAATAGGTCAGAAACAAACAACTGGTGCTAATTCAGTCCAGGCAGGCAGTCTAGTCTACTCTGGTTTATCTCAAGACTCAACTCAAGAAACAGTGCTGCAATGATTCCATACTGAGGAGAGAAACTGCTAGTTAAACTGTTTTCCACAGTAACTTCTATGTAAATAAGCATTTATTTTTATAGCGCTATGTTTTATAAATTATAATACATTAAAGATCAGCCTTTTCAAGCTATTGTGCATGCGCTTTTTTATGAGTATTAATAATAAATGAATACTTTCACTCCCAATACAAGATATAGTATTTAGGAAAGAATAAATGAATCCACTTATTCTTTCCAACCCAAATTCTTATATATGGGCAAATTTTAAGTACTGGAAGTGAAAGAACAACTGGATTCATTTTATTCTTTCCTAAATACTATATCTTGTATTGGGAGTGAAAGTATTCATTTATTATTAACACTCGTAAAAAAGCGCATGCACAATAGCTTGAAAAGGCTGATCTTTAATGTATTACAATTTATAAAACATAGCACTATAAAAATAAATGCTTATTTACATATGTTTAAGTTTCATTTGAGAGTGATGTTTAGTAAATTCTAGATAATTTTGTCGACGTCATTCATTAAGACATCGTAAACAGTAATTTAAAGTGAGTGGTCTATCCTCACGCTTTCACTTTCAGTACTTAAGATTTGCCCATATATAAGCATTTGGGTTGGAAAGAATAAGTGGATTCATTTTATTCTTTCCTAAATACTATATCTTGTATTGGGAGTGAAAGTATTCATTTATTATTAATACTCGTAAAAAAGCGCATGCACAATAGCCTGAAAAGGCTGATGATCTTTAAAGTAACTTTTATGGTTGTAAATGGCTATTTCTAGTATTTTTCAATACTTTATTTATAACAGCAATTATGCTGATTTTATACAGCAATAAAATATCTACCACAATGTGGTTAGATAACCAAAAACTACACCAGCCAAAACACCTGGAAAATGCAATTGGATCCCAAAACTAACCCTGAAGTTTTCTAAAATCAGCTATTATCTAATTAATAATGCCATGAATAAAAAAGTGATCAGTGCAGTAAGAACAGCCCAATACCTACTGATAGTATACCCTATCTAATGTCACCAATGCTGCTCTATGTTTTACCTAGTATCAGCAGTGCACCAGGAGAATAACTACCATCCTTGGAAGAACTAATGAAGACATTCAGAAATAAATTTAAAAAATATCTGCAGAAAATCATAGTTTTAAACTGTTTAATTATTTCAAATGGTAAGATCTTATAATTATAGATATTATAAGTTCTTAAATTAAAAATATTTATTATTATTATTATATTTAATATTTTGTACACATATTTATAATTGCAAATTTATAACCAACAGTTTTCATACATTCATTGTTTATAAATTATTTTTATTAATGTTTGTGTTTGTTTACTAACTCTATGCAAACATTATGCTGTTAATATACAATATGTTACTTTTTTATAAATCTCCACATATACCCTTTAATGCAATTTTTATATAATTCCTCCTTTATTTTTCTAACAGTTTCAACTGCCTTGTAGTCTTCATCAGCCCTACAACATTTAAACATAAAAATCATATAACCATTATTTTATATACATATAAAAATACATATTTTACATTATTATACACAATCATATTTTACTTTTAACTCTGTACCTTTATTTCTCTTATTTTCTAATTATTATTTTTTTTTATTTCTTTATTATTTCTACTTCTTTTTTATTTTTATTTTTTCTTCTATTTTATCTATCATTCTACATTATTCTTTAACATATCTCTATCATCTTTCTATTTTATTTTTATTTTAATACCTATTAATCTAATTTCTTTTTTTCTTTATATTATTTATCTGTACTTATTCTTTTATTAATAATTTTTATTTATTCCTATTCCTATCTTTATTAATTATTCTCATTTTTAATTTACTTATGCATTTTACTCACCTTTTTATAGCCTTCTTCCTTTTAAATTTTTAACTGATTCTTTTTTAAATTCTTTAGCCTTTTTTGCATATAGTCCTTTAATGTAACTTCCTCTATTATCAATTTCTTTAACTTTTTAGCCTATTCTTTAAACTTTTTATTTTTAAAAAACTTTATATATACATATATATATTTTATTTTCCTATTATTATTAATATTTCTATAAAAATAATAGCTTTATCCACATCTCTATTTAGATTTTGTTTTATCTTCTTAATTAATATAGCTTCTTTTATTTTTCTATCTCTTCTTTTATTAGTTTACCAGTCATTTTTATGCTATCTTTCTCAAATATATGTTCTGTTTCTATAGAATGCATATAAATTGGTGATTTTTTTATCATACCTATGCTGAATCAATCTTGTATACATTGAATTTTTTGTTTCTTCTACATATTTAGTTCATATTATTCTTACATGATCTACATTCTGTCTCATATACTCCATTTATATGTTTTTCTATTCTTTTAATATATTTATTGTCTAATATATCCATTATATTTCTCTTTTTTATTTACTATCCTATATTTAATCACATTATTATATTTTTATTAATTTGTTTAATAATTTTATTAATGTTCTTTACTATATTATTAGTATATGTTTAACCCCTACATATTCTATCTTTCTTACATTTTCCTTCTTTAACTTCACCTTTATATCTTTTTTCTGATTTTTTTACACTTTTCTCTATTATTTTTTCTGGATATTCATTTTTTAAAACTCTTTAACTATTAAATCTTCTTCTTTAACAATAATTAATAGTTGTATAAACTCTTGAAGTAATACTAATTATTTTATATTTATTATCCACATTAGAATTCCAGTTCACATTATTATCTATATTTATTTTCTTATATACTGATTTTTCTATTCTACACATTATCATATGATGTTTTTTAATAATATATCCAAATATAACAACTTATTATCTTCTCTTTCTATCTTCTCTTTCTACTGTAAATTTTATATTCTCATCCAATTTATTAATTTTTTCTAAATACATATCTATTTGCCTTTCGCTTTTATTAAAAATTAACAAGTAATCATTCATATATCTTTTTAATATTATTGATCCATTCTTCTCATCCATTATTACTTTTTCCATTCCTTCCAAATATATGGTGCTTAATATCTTACTTAATGCTCCTCCTATCAATAATCCTTTTTTTTTGCTTAAAATATTCTCCATTAAATTTAAATGTTATCTCTTTACAACATATTTCTATAATTTTTTTAAAATTTTATTATTAGTATTTCTATTTCTTTATTATCTTTATATTTACTAGCTGCCATTTCTATTACTTTCTCTATATTCATATTTGTTTTTCTATTACTTTCTCTAGATCTATATTTGTATACATTGACACAATATCTATCTTAACCATTGTCAACCAATATTTATCATAATTACTTATTTTTTCTTTAATCTCTTTAATTGATTCTTTATTATCATATGGAAAGAATGGAAAAAATACTGATAGATGAGAGTGGACCAATATTGTTAAAAAGATATGTGGATGATTACTTATTAATTTTTAATAAAAGTGATAGACATGTAGAAAAGTATTTAGAAAAAATTAATAAATTAGATGAGAATATAAAATTTACAGTAGAAAGAGAATTTAATAAGTTGTCATATTTGGATATATTATTTTAAAAAATGTATAAAAAAAGAAAATGTAAAATAGAAACATCAGTATATAAAAATATAAATATAGATAATAATATCATGAATTGGAATTCTAATATGGATAATAAATATGAAATAAGTAGTTCAAGAGTTTATACAGCTATTAATTATTGGTAATGAAGAAGAATATTAGAAAGAGATACAATTAATGTTTTCCTGAAGGTTTGTGATGATGGTGTTCTAGTTGTATTTTTATATTGGATTATTTTCATCACCCAATATATGTATTGAATGTCTTTAGAAAAATTTAATTTTATTTAAATAGTCCAATATAAAAATACAACTAGATACAATTAATAGTTAAAGAGTTTTTTAAAAAATGAATATCCAGAGAAAAGTGTAAAAATATTGAGAAAAGGATATAAAGGGGAAGATAAAGAAGAAGAAAAGGGTAACTGTAAGAAAGATAATAAAAAAGGATGAATATATAGGAGTTAAAACATATAGTAATAATAAAGAACATTAATAAAATTATTAAAAAAATAATAAAAAATATAACAATGTGATTAAATATAAAATAATAAATAAAAAAGAAGAAATATAATGGATATATTAGATAATAAATATATTAAAGTAATAGAAAAACATATGAATGGAGTATGTGAGATAGAGGTAGATCATGTAAGAATAATAAAAACTAAATATGTAGCAGAAACCAAAAATTCAATGTACACAAGATTGATTCAGCATAAGTTTGATTTTAAAAACCATCAATTTATAAGCATTCTATGGTAATAGGACATATATTTGAGAAAGATAGCATAAAAATGATTCGTTAAACTAATAAAAAAGAGATAGAAAATAAAAAAGCAATATTAATTAAAAAGATAAAACCAAATCTAAATAGAGATAGGGAGGAGTAAAGGCATTATTTTATAAAAATATTAGTAATAATAGGAAAATAATATATATATATAAGTTTTTTAAAAACAAAAAATTTAAAAAATAGGATAAAAAGTTAAAGAGATTGATAATAGAGGGAGTTACATTAAAAGTGTATATGAAAAAGAGGCTAAAGAATTTTAAAAGAAGATTATAAAAAGATGAGTAAAATGAATAAGTAAATTAAAAATGAGAATAATTAATAAAAATAGAAATAGGAATAAATAAAAATTATTAATAAAAGAATAAGTAAAGATAAATAGTACAAAGAAAAAAGATTATTAGGTATTAAAATAAAAAATAAAGTAGAAAGGTAATAGAGATATATTAAAGAATAATGTAGAATGATAGATAGGATAAAAGAAAAAAGAAAAAATAAAAAGGAAGTAGAAATAATAAAGAAATAATAAGAAAATAATAATTAGGAAATAAGAGAACTAAAGGTATAGAGTTAAAAATAAAATATGATTATGAATAATAATGTAAAATATGTATTTTATATGTATATAAAATAATGGTTATATGATTTTTATGCTTAAATGTTGTAGCTCTGATGAAAACTACAGAACAGTCAAAACTGTTAGAAAAATAAAAGAAGAATTATATAAAAATTCCATTAAAGTATATATGAGATTATAAAAAATTAATATAAATGAATATATGAAGAACTGAAAAATAAGTAAAGGAGAAGATATAAGAAGTATACAATATGCTAACAATATCCACAATTCTGAGAAATTATGCAATCCACTAAGGGGCATGCAGGGGTGGCAATAGTAATTTGTAAATGATAATGATTGGGAAATAAGTTTTTCAAAAGTAAACTTTCTAGTTAGAAGGTTTGGTACCTGAGAGTTTTAATTTTTATTTTATAGAAACTGAAAAACAAATAAAATACTTTTGGGAGGACTTGTGCTTATGTCATAAATCATCATCATAATTTAATTAATATTATATATATATATTTTAACTGAATCCTTTTTTTTTTGTTTGGAATCAAAGATTTACTGTTAAATATTTGTATATCTTAGTTCAAACTGATATATATATATATATATATATATATATATATATATGTAACGATATATTTATATATCGTTACAATATATATATATATATATATACACACAGCAAATCAAATTCACAAAAATAAAAATCCATTAGAATTGATAGAATTTAATCTTGTCTTTACTGTTACAGTGTAAATAAAATAAAATAAAAACTGCAATATATTTTGCAATAAAAATGTGTATTAACAGAAAAAAAAAAAAAGAAAAACGTAATCTATATGCACAATGTGATGAAGTAGAAATAGACACCATTTAATAAACTGTTATAACTATAAATTTAAGAATAAAAACAGACATTTGTTTATGGAATTGCACTTTTGTATTATATTTATTTGGCATTACAAAAAAAATAAGTCAGATGTCACATGACCTAATTTAATAAAGCTTGTGTTTACAAATGTTATATATAGAGCTTGCAAAACAAACTCTTAACAAAAGAGTTTGTTTTGGGAGCTCTGTATATATTATTTGGCATCTAAATACTTTTTTGTTAAATAATTGACATTGTTTTGTTAAATAACTTATTTTTACTGGAAAATATATTATTATTTTTGATTTTATGAATATGTTCTTGTAGCTGTAAATTCAAAATAAATACAGATATCATAAATTCCATATACATTTGTTATATATTTACATTTTTTATATACATTTTATTTCTCATCAATATATTTTTGTTTAATATTTTCTATTGTTTTATAGAATAATTTCTTGCTTGCAAAATATGTTTTTATTGATGTTATTTTATATACTCTTGCAGCCTTGAATTCAAAAATAAATGCAGGCGTTTTAATTTTTATCAATTAGTTTTTTGTCTTTTTTTCTTAATGGTAATTACTATATATATATCAATAAATCTGGAAACCATATGCTATGTTAGCACTAGTGTTTTAGTTAAGAACTTTACAGTTTTATATATCTGACCCTGATATTAGTATTTTTAGTAATTAAATATAAAATATCTTCTTAATCTTTTCAGATGATTTACTAAATTGGTTGAAAGTAATTAAATTTAAATAATAACAAGCTATCATGTAATTTTCACATATTTTAATTTTTTTTGCAACAATTTTTGTTTTTAAAAAAATATCAAAAAAGTAATGTTTTAAATACTTTTATCTATGTTAAAAAGTTTTGCTTTAAAATAAAAAGTTTCATAAAAAACGCAAATTTGTCTCTTTTTTTTTTTTAAAAAAAAAAAAAAATGCAATTAATTTTAATTTTTTTTTAAAAAAAAAAATTAATAGTTAAAAAGCATATAACATTTTTATAACCAAATTGTCATTAAAAAATTTAGAAAATGTATGATAAATTATAAAAACACACATACACATTTATATTATAAAAATAAAGTGTTTAATGGGTTTATTTTTATAGATATAATAAACATCTCCATACTTCCCCATTCTTTTTAAATACATATAAATAAAGATATAATAAAACACAAATGACCCCCAAGATGCATTTCGTGCTGAACTAGCACTCATCAGTTAGCCCAGGTCACAAAGCGATAGAATGTCAGGTACTTAAATGTGGAATTCTAGCTATTCTACTGCTTAAACATTTTATGAACTCTTGAGCAAAAAAAACTATTTAAGTGATATTTTAAGTAGACAGCAGAATCCCATAACCAAGTTGTAGTTGGTAATAGTTTGTCATTGCTTACCAATATATAACTATTCATTCTTGCATCTTATTTTAAAGTGATGGCATACACTTTAATAAGCTTTATAAAAATAAAATAATCTGAGATCAAACAGAAAATTTAAATATCTCTATTGTAATAAAATTAAATTTTATAATTGTAAATAAAGTACATTTCCATTATTATGAATGTCATTTCTAAGTCCATATCACTATATAAAAGCCAAATTTTCTTAATAAATTTCAGTTTTGTTGTTATGAGTGTGAGCAGTAATTTGTTGATGAAATGATAATTATTTGATGATAGGACTAAATTATGATTAAGATTTTCATATTTATTCTACATTTATCATTCTAGGAATATCTGTACAATTTATTCACTGTACTTTAAACACTTTTTAGCAAAAACCTTTTATTGTACATATATGCATACACAATCTTACATTTCGACTAACTTGCAATCTTCTTCAGAGCTACTTTTTTAAAATTAAAGTATAAGTAGCTCTGAAAAAGACTGCAGAACAATTGAAACATAAGATTGTGTATGCATATATATGCAATAAAAGGTTTTTGCTAAGTACAGTGAATAAATTGCATTTATAAAGGAAGTGGTGAATTTGGCAATATTTCTGATAAATATGCATCTCACTCCATAGTCTTAATATAATAATCATCACATAAGTCCAGTGTTTAGAGACCCAATATGTATATTAATATTTTTGAACATAAATAATAATTATGTAAGTATTGTTAAAGATTGATTAGAGAAGAAACATCTACATATATTTACTTCATGTTTTTAATAAGACATCATTTAATATAATAGTTATTATTTTTATCTTCCAAATCAAACATAGCTCTCTTCATTTTGTTTTAGCACTATCAAATGTGTTAAGAGTGAGCTGAGGTCATGTAATATTTTGTTGATAATTACACAGATAAAGATAATAACAAAACAGAAAGTGTAAGTTACTAACGTAATAATTATCAAGCACAATTTAAACTAGATTCAATAAAGGTAAATTATTTTTAATAAGACTTAATTTTCTACATATTATTAATTAAAATCTAACATTTATTTTATACTTTTACAAATATGTACCTAATTTAATGGAAACATGCATAAAACTCATGCTTCAATTGAATAGATCTTACATAATCCACACTTTAATTATATTCCCTATTGTTGTTAAATATGCTAAAAAATTCACACCAATTTAAATTACAAGCTTTATTTTTAAGCTTATAAATATTTAAATATTACCCAATTATCTATATAAATTTAAAAGTTTGTTTGTTTATTACATAATAGCTCAACAAATATTGTATCAATCTTGATGAATCTTGCATGATTTTCTTTTTGTTTTTAGAGAATTACATAGACTATGGGTTTTTTTTTTGTTTTATGGTAGTTAATCTTTTTTAAAAATTTAGCAATTTTCTATTAACATCTACAAAACTACAGATACTGAATGTGAAAGTTTATACTAATAGTAATCTCTAAGGAATTTTTTTAATTAAAAAATAGTATTTTCATCTATATTTTTAAAAATAAGTAGTTTAGAAAAATGGTGAATGAGGACTTGGTCATCTGTTCATTGTAAAACTTGATAAATATGTTAAAGGGATTATGTACAAAAGTGAATGCCAGAAAGTTATAATATAATTCAAATATTTCAATAAAGATTAAAGAATTTGCAGTCAACAACCAGGCTAAATATTAGAGCTCTAAAACAAATAATTCAGGAATTTTTAAAGTCATCTCTATTGTGCATAAGTAACTGGTAATTCTTTATGATTTATCCATTATCCTTTCATTTAACTATATATATATATATATATATATAGTTAAATATATATAAATATATATATATATATATATATATATATATATATATTTGAAAAGTTTGTTTGCTTATTTGTTTATTACTTAACATCTTAACAAATATTACACCATATTCATTAATCTTACAGAGTTTTTTGGAGAATAAGCTATGGATTTTTGCTTAATAATAATTAATTGTTTTAAATACTTTGTAAGGTGGTAATTATTTATTAAGTACATAGAAAGTATATGTAAATACTTTTAAGACAGGCTATAACCTATATTAAATGTGCCTTGAAATTTATAATAGTCAGGCAATATCTTTATTTTGCCAATAGAGGAACCTTTCAAGATCACCCTACTAATGTTAACAAAATTATGGGAACATAAACAAACATTTTTTTTATTAAGCATAAAGTTATTAATTTTCTTAAATTGAGACATATAATTTTTGCTAACTTTGATTTTTTATTTGCAAAAGTAAAAATAAATGGTTTAGATTATAATTAAATCTATTTAGTTTAATAATACACATTAGTAAAAAAAAAAGAAGTAAATTATATAATACACTTAATTGTGATTATATAATGTGTTTCATTTTTAAAATTAACTTGTTAAATTTAAAAGATTTAATAGTTTCATGTTTTAAGAACTAATTGTTTGGTGTTTGTGTATAATAATACAATTCCATTAATATCGAAAGATTACGAAGTTTAAAATGTAAAAATATTACTTTAAATCAATATTAATTTTCTACTTGTTTTTAAGAAAATATAATGACAATTTTAATAATAATGTAGATTTTTGTAGGAAATTTTTTAATTATATGATTAAATAAATGAATAAAATAAAAAAGATAATCAAATGCTTTATTGCTTAAAAGTTCATGAAAAGTATAGTCATCATAAGAATAGACATGAATGAAGAACTTAACTCCAGCATCTGCCTTTCGATCTCAGCACCAAATCATGCAGTGCACTTAAAAATATTATATTATATATATTATAATGGCCGAACAAATTCACTTACTCTATCTAATGTACAGGGTGCCACCAAGCCATTTGCATCTGGAAAATTTGTATAGTAGGCAGATACTTCTTGTTAAGATTTCATTTTTACTTCAACCGATATGCCCCAGTCAGATTTAATGATATAAATTCATAAATATATTTTTAATAAAGAAAAAAGGATAACAAATTAAGTCACTGCCAGTAATAATCACACAAACATTTATTTAAGTATATATATAAAATAAATTTGAGGAATAAATTATTTAACATTGCTTTAGGTTTTATTATTATTTTTTTTAACTTTTAAGTTTTGCTATCTTAGTAACTTCACACAGATGGATAGTTTATACAATTTAATACATTAGAATGTTAGGCATAGATAGGTTATAAAGACAATGTGATTGACTAACTACTCCTTTAACTCCAGGCTATAAGTTTGCAGCTAAACCAAAGCCAACTTAATAATATATTGAAGTGATCAATGCAACATGAAGATGTCAGTATAAAACGATATTGATAGGAATGTGTGTCTGCAGCATGATGCACATCTGTCTGGTGAGTTAAGTAATCATTTAATATGAAAAGTACAAAATGCCCCATATGGAGGGAGAGTGGTCCTTGCCATCTTATAGTCCAAATCCATAGAGTAAGAAAAAAACATGGTTCAGGGAACACATCTGCATTCATTGTCAACATGATGGCTACATTTTGGGCCATGCATTTAAGTGGAATACTAAGTCTTGTATGCTAGCACACTTCATATTACATTGACATGAAACACCAATATATCCATCCACCAATCTTGATTCAACTAAGAGACAGATAGCCTGAAATTAACCCTCTTAAACTACATAAAACATAAAATCTATGCAGCCATATTAGTTTAAAAGAAATTTGATAATTCGGTTCATTTATTATTAACACTCGTAAAAAAGTGCATGCACAATAGCTTGAAAGGCTTATCTTTAATGTATTACAAACCATAAAATAAACTATAACAGAAAAGTGAAAAATGGAAGTGATTAATTACCAAACATATTGGAAGAATATGACTAATTTAAATTTGCTCTCAAATAGATAAGAGATTTTTTTTAGAGGTTTATGTATTTGAAAAGTTCTTAATTATTTTTAAATTTTTTTGAAGTTCCTATTTCAATTTAGATAAACAAAAGTTCATACTTTCCACAGTAGATTTATTTGAAGTCTGTCTTGTTCATGATGTGTCGTACCCATCCAATTGAATTCCATTTAATATTTATATCATTTCTGGGGAGACCAGACCATTGTTTGCTGCCTTTCAGTAATCATCAATTTTGAGACTGCCTCAGCTGGTGCACAACAGGAAATTAATTCATTGCAAGACCCTTATATTTTGGGGTTTGCAATGCAGTTCAAGAATCAACAGTTACTTCATTTTCCAAGTGAGTAAATGGTGTTAATAATAATTTAATATTTCATCTTTTATAATTTTGTAGACTCTCTTATCAGAAATAATCTGGATTGATTGCACATGACATCCTTTGTTCTTATTGGTCCTGATGTTTTCCTTTCTGGCCCATACCTGGCTTGGTTAATCTGATCCAAAGTGGGAAATAGATAATCTTTAATTTTTGTATCTCTTATCTGATCTTTACATTACAAAGTCCCCAAGGGCTTATTTGCTTTAGATTCAATTAATAGAACAATCATTTCCATTCACTAAGATTTAAACATGATTCTTTTAAATAGAAACTAATTAACATTTGTTTCTATTTTCTTTTATATTACTTTTTAACAAAAAATACTAATCTTTAGATTTTTACTTTTTTTTTTTTTTAACTTTCTTTTAAATAAATTTTTTAATAGTTTTCCATTTGTGCGATTATATATATGTATTAAAATAATTATTTTAATTTTCTTTTATGTTTTTAATAAATCAATTTTATTTACAATTCATTTTCCTCTTTTATTTTAATTTTAAAATAATGTAACAGCATATTTATACCATTACAATATATTGTAACAAGACAGTCTTTTCGTGTTATGCACAAAGATTGGTGGGTTTTTCCTGATGAGAAAAGAGTATATATCTCTTATCTACATTTATGCATATCCTTATACATTAAACTCATACCTAAAAGAGAAGAGAATAAGATCTAAATAACTACTGATTCTACCCTTAACCTATTACCTACATATTGCAGTTTACTCCTGCTATTCCAGATTTCGAACCCAGAGAGATGTTGCTTTGATCCTTTGGTTCAGGGAATATTTATAACACCAAAGTCAGAATCTGTGTAAAATAAATATAAATGGGGATGGTAGATTGTTTACATGCAAGTAATGATCATGATATGTGTGTAAGGATATGACTATGAAAATTTAACCACAGAAAAATAAACCAAAAATAGTGTTTTAACATTTAAATAAATTTAATGAACATATTTACATTAATCATTATTTGAACAAGAAAATTTAAAACAGAATTAGGGAAAACTCATTTAGACATCTGTAGTCATTCTTTATTTATACTTGGTTTATACCAATATCCCACATCCTGATCCTATAAAGAATAGCCACTAAATGTCCCAATTAACATAAACGATTTTTATATTCTATACAACATTTATATATATATATATTGTCCAGGATGAACCGCTGAAACCACTTACTTATACGTATATAAGTTTTGACCGGTTTCAAACTCCTTTCATACATATTTATAATCTTATAAATGATACGTGAACGAGCCAGCACGTTCGAGCAAAATGGGAGATCTTATTGATAGCTTTAACTATCAACAATGGCCCATCTTGGCTGCTAGATTCAAACCCCTACTATCCAAATACTTTATTTGTTTCGGAGTAAACTCCTGGTGCCAGCTAGTCCAAAAGGACTAACATATTTAGGCAGTAGGCTCATAATCCAGCGCTCGAAACATTTCCTCAAACTAGCTCAGTCTAATTTTATTCAATAACAAATTATACAAAAATTGGTGGTGGAAATAATTAATAAAAGGTTGGTAAGAAGAATTGACCGACAAATAAAGTTTAAGTTTAAAGATAATTTATTTTACTTATCATTAATTAAGTTTTAAAGATAATTTATTAACTAACATTAACACATTATAAACATTTCTATAAATCCAATTTTAACACACGCACATTTTTTTTAAATTAACACATGATAATATATTTTAAGAAAAAAGCATAAATAATCTTTGACCTTTAAATCATTTCACATTCACAAACATAATAATAAAGTATTAATAGCATTTGAAACTTACACACACATATCAATAGTTCATTTTATGTATGATAGAGTTCATATAATTTAAATCTTGAATATTTACGGATTACAGTGGTGACTACTACGTATAAATGATAATAATAAAATATATACCTAGGATTTTTTTTCTTGTCGTTGGCTGCTTCTGATGGATTATATCTAACCGGTTAGATTTTGACGATTCTTGAAGAGATTTTATGCGAATCCATTTGTTTTATTCTTGAAGACAGTTTAACGTTTGATGGAGGATTTCGGAGTTGTTATGAAGACATTATTTCACAGGCAGGTTTTGATGACCTTGTTGGACAAAAAGGCTGGAGCACAAACGTATATTTCCAAGACTGCTCAACAGTGCATGTTGGTTTCTGTATACATAATAGAAATTGTACTGAAACAAACTGTCACTGGAAACTAGACTGAATTGCCAACTCAAAACTAGCCTGTCCGATAAAATCTAGCTATTATATCTGTGAATTGTTTTCGTTTTGATATCCTCCGGGAATAAGTGCAATAGGTGTTGTCGAAATTCCTTGATAACTAATCCTATGACAACATGTTTTTTGATTGATTGTTTGATTAGTAGTAGCTTTCATAAACGTATTGTTTTTATATCTTTAGTAGCCCACCACTGTGTTTTTAAATACATTTCATTTCAATTATTATTATTATTATTTTTTAATATTATTCTAACACGCATTTATCTTATTAATGAGCTAACATTTATTTCTATTTACCATGCACATATCTACACATTTATTCTACTAAACTGGAATGAAAAGAGATTTTTAACTTTTAATTTTTTTTATAGGAAAACTCCCTCTCCCCTCTTTAAAGTAATTAATTGTAACTTTTATTTCAAATTCCTTTTTCCGAAAGATTTTGATAATAATTTTTATACAAAATTGTTTTATCTACATGTGCCAATTTGGCATTGGCACAATATATACTACAGTATTCATTTACTTTATTTATCTTTTATTTAATGCCATGATGATTTAAAAGACACCCCCCCCCTATTATGTACAAGGTGTGTGCAATGAAGGAGAGGTATAAGTTCATGACATATATAATTAAAAAGATATGCGAAGATAATATATTAAAAATATTATTAATTAACACAAACTTTTAAATAAACAATTAATGAAAGTGTATGTGTTGTACATATATAAATGTTGAGTGTATATATGTATGTATTTTGTAACGTCTTACTTTGCCCCATTTATAGTGATTGGATTGTTTCATAATCAAAAGAATACCTCACAGATTGTGTCTATCCAAGATAATAAAAGAAATTTCTTTTTATTTTATTTCATAAATCTTAAATTAAAGCTATTTGGCCCTATATTAAAATAAAGAAAATAAAATTATTATATATAGCATACAAACAATTAAATATAGATGATGTCAGCTTTATAACTTGGCTTTATAATTAACATAGACACTGTTCTAATCATTTGTTCTCATAATCCATGGTAGTTCCTTTATGCATAGCTGGGAATTTGAACATCCGATGGATAGGTTGACTTTACTAGCCTTCGAACTGGAGTTTTGAAATGAATGAAAAGTAAAAAAAAAAAGAATTCATAATGAATTGGTTCGATGTTGATCAATCCACAAACACAGTCATCTATTTTAAAAGTAACCCATTAATTTTAATCTATATACAAAACAAACGATATGCAAACTTCTTTATAAATCTTGATTTATTTTAAGAATTATTATAAAGCACAAATCATACTCCAACGTTTCGACTACATTTTTTTATAGTCTTTATCAAGGAACAACTAAAAAATACATAAACAAAGCAATAAATATAAATACAAATATTCCACAATAATCCAATACATATAATAAATACAAATAACTCGAACCTTAAAACTCTTCTAAAAACAATCTTAAATTCAATCGGAGACTCAAAATTACATTGAACAATCTTAAATTTCCCATTATATTTGTTTTTAAATAACTTTCTTAAAATAATCCCCTATAATTATTTAATTAAATCAATCTATTGGATGAAATGAAGCTTGTAATGAATAGATTGTTAATTGAAAAAAAATAATAATAATAGGTTGATTTAATTAAATAATTACAATATAAGGGATTATTTTAAGAAAGATATTTAAGAAACGAATGTAATAAAAGGTTAAAATTGTTCGTTTCAAAAATGTTTTAAGCTAAGAGTCATTTGTATTTGTTATTATTGTGGAATATTTATATTTATTGTTTTATTTATGTATTTTTTCGTTGTTCTTTGATAAAGAATATAGTCAAAACGTAGGAGTAATTTTGGTACTTTATAATAATTCAAATAATAAATCAACATTTATAAAGAAGTTTGCATGTGGTTTGTTTTGTATATATAATATATCAAAAAGTATAGAGTATGAATAATCTTTGCAAAAATAGATTTAATTCTTTATTAATGAAGATAATGCTTTGATTTTATATTATATGCATCATATTTGTTTTCTTTTTAAATTATATTCAATACATATGTATGCGTGTTAAGCAGCTACGTAAAGTTTCATTAAAAAATATTTATATCTTATCTGAACATAATGGCCACATTAACAATGGCAACATCTTTAATCAGATTGAATACAGGTTATCATCTAACTAAATAGTTTTTTTTAAATATTCATTTAGGTTTTAAATGCTTTCCCTATTCATCTTTTTTATTTTGATTTTATGAGCATTATTATTATGGTTAAATAAAGTTAATAGCATTTTTTTAATAGCATCACTACTTAGAAAGATAGACATTAATTGACTATATGACTTTTTATTTTAGAAGAAAATGAGATCATAACGTATAACAATTTAATAAATGTAAATTAGTAGATAAAAAGAAGATTCATATATTTGTCTTTAAATGATTATTTCATGACACCCAATATCAAACACTCATTTCCCTAACCAAGATTAATCTAGCAACTTATTAGTCAAGAATAGATAGATAACCACTTTTTTTTTTTAAGTGTCATAGCATCGGCCGGGACGCAAACCCACAACCCGGGCAACTGCTGCTTTACAAGGCAGTCACGCTGACCTCTCGACCACCAATGCACTTATTAGCCAATAAATTTATGAAAAACTATATTAATTATAAATCCACTATCTAAAGCAAAAAATGCAAGTTTTATTAAAAATGTTAATTACATATAAAATGTCCAAATTAAAATCAGATTCAATCCCCTGATCATAAGCTCTAGTAAGAAGCCTTTCTCTTTATATTTAACTGCTATCTATTCTAATGGTTCTGTTTTTTCATTTGTAGATACAATTTGTTCTATCATAGTACTTTATTTTAAATTATTCAGGTTTCTATATAATATAAAAAATAACCAATTCAGTGCAGTAGTGAATGAGGTAGTGGATTCACATTTAGATGTTCACCTGATATTGTACCGGTCGATTTTGTATGTTCACATAACAATATGTAGCATCTAGGCAAAAGTACCATGAATCCAATCATGCGCAAGATACATAAGTCAGGAACACTCATGAATTCTGCCCTATTTGCCTATTTCCCAGATCTACCAACTTATGAGCAACAATCCTGATGATATCGATCTAATTTCATTTCTCACTGCCGGCATCGCTCACCGGAGATACAAAAAGACTCTAGGCTAAACTTAATGATAGACTAACTTAAAATGAACTATAATTTAGAAGCAATGAAGGCTCATGACCTTGCATATTAATTATGTATTTTAGTGGAGATCATCTAATCATCATGAGCATAACTTATGAATTAATATTAACTTAAATAAAAGAAAGCACAATGATTCGGAAATGTATGATATATATTTTAAGATTTATTATATTGATAAAACATAAATAAATGCATCTGATTATTTGTCAGACACTGGCCTCATAAATATTATATAATGGTTGATTTTAAGAAATAAGATTATCTTTGATTTATACATCAGAAATCAGATTTTACAATACCTTTGTTTATATTTGTGGCTATGCCAATAATAGATACCATAAAGAATTAGCGCTATGAGAAACATACTATTGAAATACTATTCCACCCCCAGAGAAAACAAAAAATAGCTTTTAACCGATTTGAAAGAGAATAATTGTTTAATAAAGAAATATTACATTTGTACAGAATATAATTATTAATTTGGTTTATAAAGTGGCAGGCATGTGGAACGGCTAATGAATATTTATATTAATAATAATAAGTTCATCACAATGATGCACATCTTAAATAATGGACATAGATGTATGTTTAGCAAAATCACAACATTACGGCTTATGGATGTTCATGAGTTTACTAGAAATATAACAAAAGGTGGTACATGCATGGTGGCAGATTTATGTGGTCCAGTTATGGATCCTGGTGTGTGCTTCATGAAATTCATTGGACAAGAACTACCGATTTACTCTGCAAATGTTGGCAGGATCGGTTTATAAATGAAGAGCGGTCAGTGATGCATTTATTGGGCTGGTTTTTCCAGAGTGATCCCCATATAAAGCATGCTTTAGTGACCAAATGTGTCCCTAGAAAGGTTTAAGCCTGGTTCTTGGACACTGAGAATGATGATGGGGCTCGACTTTGCGATACCTCCATATAAAAAAGAAGCATGAATATATATAATATAGGATGAAGTGGCCTATATGCATGCAACCCTTGGGGATATCGAAATGTATAGCTTTAAAGACTATCTTAAATATTTAATACCCATAAATTATAGAATACCCTGCATAATGGTATGATCTAATTGCTAAACAGGCATGGATGATAAATTTAACTAAATATAGAATTTTAAGACATAAACATTTCCTCTCCCTTTTACTTTAAGTTATTCATAACTCCCCACACATTTAATAAATACCCATCTCGGTTAATAAATGCTATTATGAAAGTAAATAAGTTGATACATAAATAAATGGGGTGGTGGTAATAGTTGGGATAAAATATAGATTTTATATATATAAAGTACATTAAAAGTTAAGAACAGCACATTATTATTATTTAGAAAGAAAAAGAACATTTTTATGAAAACAAATGTTGATCTGTTTTCTATAGCAATTTTTATAATTTAATGACTTTGTTTTTCCAAAATTGCGAACACCTGCATAAGTTGCATAAGACTTGTTTTTAATTAATCTACATTCTTAATTATCCCGTAAGTAATGGGTAGGGAAAATAGAAAGAAAATATATGTTAGTGATTTTAAAAATATTATTGGCATTTTAAAAACATAAATACATAAAATATAATAAACTAGAGTTATTTGCCGCATGGAAATAAAAGGAAAACATTTTAAGTAGAGGCTTAATGATAGGATAGGTTATATAGAGTTATATTACAGAGAGTTACATAATATAAAAACATTTAAATATAATATCAGAATAGAGCGTCAGGATTATAGTTATTATAAAGAAGGCTGAATTTGATAATCAAGAGCGGCTAGAGTTCTTTTACCTTGATATATGGAGTAGCAGTCCTTGATATGAGGAATGTTCATCAGCATTAGTGCATTAGATCTAGGGTTTGAATACGACATGACAGGTAGCATTTATTTACTTAATCGGCAGATATTTTAGAGTTCATAAGTATGGGATCTGGAGCTTTGTTACGGGAAAAGCATATTGGAACAGAGGAGAAGGTGAAATTTCCCCTACTCATGGCACATTGGATAAAATTTCAGACTGACATGGATTTGGTTTAGCATCATGAAATTTATGGTTGTCTCCTCCTTTCTTGGATTCAAATCCAGCAGTATTTATACTCTTTTTTTTGGTGATGTAGTATCGCAACTACTGCTAGACCTGAGGCATTTTAAGCACTTAAGCACAGCTAAAATCGGCTGATTGGATCCTTTTTTGTCTTGTAAGACTTTTGAAACAATGCAATTCTGTTATCAGTTTCTCAAACGATTGTTTTAAAATAAGTCTTATAATTTTAAAACAAGTTGGCGTGGACAAAATTTCCACTAATGGATTTATTTTATTATTGCAAAATGGTAATCTTTTACTTTTAACTAATGGGCTTTTTCTGGGTAATTGTTTTTGAGAAACTTTTTAAAAGAATTGCATCATTTCTGACTGCTAAATTAAATATAAAAAAATAATAAGTTTCATATATGACCTTTAAATACATAATATATCTAATATAATTTTTATGATTTCTAAGCAATCTCCTACACTGAAATATATATATTTATCCATTACACATGCATACACATGAAAATAATATTAAATATTTTTTTATTAAATGGTTTTAAGTTAAGAGATATAAATATATACGTTATTTATGTTAGAATAATAAAGCAAAAAATATATATATGTACTAATAAATATATATACATGTGCAAGGATGGGTTTAAACATGGTTAGGTGGTAGGAGATTGGATGTGGGCTGTGAAGCAGGATCTGAGCATCAGATTATCTGCTTCAATATTGTATCTACAAATATTTTTTTTTATAAATTATTCTTTTTAATGCCACTATTATTATTTTTAGTCAATATTTTTTCTATATAAACAAGACTTTTAGCATACATGCAGCCATGTGACTAGCCAGGTGGCGCCTGAATTAGTTTTAATACTAATTGCATTACTGCATTAAATATTATATTTCTTTAAATGTTAAAGAACCCTATGTTAAATTTATTTTGTAAGGATCACTGTCTGTTTTAAATATATTAATTTACTATATATTAGTTTATATAACAAATATACATTTCATAAAATTACAACTGTTATATAGAACATTCTACAACTGCATTTCCCAAACTTTTACTATAAATGAACACTTCATAAATCTCGAAATTTTAATAGAACATCTTGGTTATTTTATAAGGTAGGTAAATGATAATAATAATAAATAAATTGAGCAAACAAATATAATAGTTTTGAATACTTATTCTGAAGTGTTCATTATGTAAAA
Organism: Epiperipatus broadwayi; assembly: GCA_028023455.1. Classification (NCBI taxonomy): domain Eukaryota; kingdom Metazoa; phylum Onychophora; class Udeonychophora; order Euonychophora; family Peripatidae; genus Epiperipatus; species Epiperipatus broadwayi. Next base: position 2,701,050 of record JAQFVV010006267.1, on the reverse strand, counting down.
CAAACCCATAAAAATAGTAAAATAAACTAGCATACATATATAGTAAAATTATGTTCTTAATGACTGAAGTTTTTGTGTCTTAGAATTATAATTTCTTTTAATATCAGGCACAATGTTAGAAAGCAAAATTCTTATATCTGGTATGGTATCAAGTATGTTTCTGCACTTTGATGTGGTTTCAGCAAATATGAAAATCCTTGCTCACATAAATATGTCATTATAAAAGGAAGCAAAATAGTAAGATCTAGTTTGGACATATTGTCAAATTTGTCCTGAAATCATTTAATGGCACTTCATTATATTTTTGTTTTAAATCAGAGTATTAAATCAATTAGAATTTTATAATCACTTGTGCTAAAGGCTATTGGTTAGTTATCACTATAAATAGAAAATGACCTCACTGCATATGAAAAATATTGCAAAAAAGTTGATTGTAGGTCATCCAAGTATAGTAAAATTACATGGGAAATTTCATCTTCTATTTTAGAATGCATTCCTTAAAAATTCATGAAAGGTGGGAAAATAATGAAAATTATTTTGTTCAACTGTACAAATCCAGAATTGTAACTTCATATCAAAAGACACGATTTTATCTATTACATTAAAAATTATAATATTTTTTCCTTTTAATGATAAGTTAATTTCAATGCATTTATTTAAAAACATCTGCTAAATATGCAAGGCTCATCAACCAGAAAGTATTTGTTAAAAATTCAGTGAAATATTGTTCCAAATTATTTGACGTGGAAGAAACCCAAACTCATTATGTAGTTCAGAAAATCTCAATAGTGTTTTTTCTTTAAATAACTATATCACTTCAGTGTATAATAAAATTGTAGTAGGTTTGTTACCCATTCCATCACCCAAAATTTTAAAATAATATAGATTAAAGTATAAATATTTTACATAGTTGATAATTTTTATGACCTCATCCAAAATAGTTTTTAAATATGTTAACTTTTTATTATTACTACTACTATTACTACTTGCCTATACAACTCACAGTAACTTTTTGTGACTTTTGTAACTACTTGCAGAAAACGTATTATAACTCCCTTCATCTTTCCTGCAATTGTTTCAGCACCATATATATATATATATGTGTGTGTGTGTGTCATATTATTATTACTATTTGCGGGATATTCCGTGTAGTGAAAAAAGCTAAATGCTGACATTTTAGTACAATATCAAGTACCTTCCTCAGAACGTCCTCTTTCTCAAATCATATATATATATATATATATCAGCTTTTCCCAATTGATTTCCTGTTTTGTAATTTAATTATCAATCCAGTTGAATATATCTTCACTGATAATTCTTTTTTATAAATATTCATCCATTAGTAAATCTTCAGTTTATTTATTAAATACATAATGATCAAACACCAAATGCAGCATTTGCTCATCCATTTGCAATTTATATTCATGGCAACATGTAAATTGAATTAAATTTTTCTATATGTCAACAGAAAAATCTTTGATACAACATGAAACAGTAGTATTTGATAATTGTAATGTATTGTTTTTTAAAAGATTATCTGTTTAAAATGCATGATACAATGTCCTTCATACAAGGCTTAAGGTGAATCTCTCCAATTATATTAGATTCAATATTAAGTGCAATGTGATTGTAAAAGACCCAGAAAGAGACCACATATGAGATGGGTGGGTGTAATAGGAAAGTGTGCAGAGGTGATGTGGAGAAAAGAAGTTAAAGTTCAGAGAAGATGAATTAAACTTGGAGAGACCTTCATCCTGCAGTGGATTGATAGTGGATGATGATAACTCATCCCAAAAGCTACCTCTGTTTCACTTTCATTTTCAGTTTGAGCAATTGTAAGCATTTAAAGATTATATTTTTTTAGTGAATCATATCATATCTTTAAAAAATGTATATCATTTTATTTGTGTTCAGCATGTTTCATTTCTAAGTGCTTACAAAATTCAGCTGGAATCAATTAACTGTTTATATAATTACTAAAGCACATAATGCAGCAGGTGCATCTGTAGTGCCAATATCTAATTTAAATAACTTTCATCATCTTTTTTTAGTTGTGTTTTTAAATGATATCTGCTTTTTAATATTAAATTTTGAAGAAACCACAGTTTCTTCTCCAATTGTAGATATGTCAGAAGTAATACTTGCCCATTTTTGTTTTAAAATATATCCATTTATCCAAGAATCCATGAATAATTTTTGAATAATATTTAAATTCTAGCATTAATCACAACTGTAAATGAAGCAAATAAATTATGTTTTAAAAAAGATTGCAATGCGCAAAAGAAAATTGAAAGAAAAGTAGTAAAAAAGTATCAATAATGAAAAAACAATTGTAATAAAAATGATTTGCTAAAATACTTACTAACAACAAAAAACAAAGATTGCAAGATAAATGATAATTGTAATATATAAAATCAAATGTAAAATAGTTGGAAGCTATAATGCTGAAATAAATACTTAATATAATTATAATGAAAAATAATTTATAATTATTAAAAAAAAATTATAATAAAACGTTCAGTCTCAAAATTTAAGCAAGTCATTTCAAATCTATTATAATAAAACATGTAATGTTTTGATTATTTATTAAATGCATAGGATGTACGTAATTAAATACAGAAAGATTTTAACCTTTATCATATACACCTTCAATGTTTACAATAGTGAAATGATGTAGTTTGTTGACTATAGAGAGACCTTTTAAACACATAAGATAATGACTTATAAAGATGAGAACAGCCTTCTTATCTTTGCTTCAGATTGGCCTATATAAATGAGAATTTAGATTAAAGATAAGACAGGCATTCTTTATAAAGTTTCTATCTTGTGTTGAGGTTTGAGAAGACCCTCTATAGTCAAAAAAAATGTATCATTTGACTGTTATAAACATTGAAGTCCCATATTATAAAGATTAAAGCCTTTCTTTAAAAGTATTAATAAAGGCTTATAATAATAACAAATGTATATAATTAAGCAAAATAATACAGTGATGCTGTTTGATAAAAAAGCATTGTCATAAATAATATATGTTCATATGGCAAAGCTGACATCACATATTTTGACAGATAGCTAATAATTGTTTGTGTCATGTATCACATGTTCAAACATGTTTAATCTTCACATAGCATTTAAAATTATATAAAACTTATACTAATATTCATTATTTTTCACTGAAAACTTATTGACTTTCCACAGAATATAGTGTGAAAAACACTAAAAAAAATAATGTAGAAGGTTTTGAATAGAACTCAATCAGAAAAGAATATTTATTATGTAAGTATTGGACAAAGTGAAATTATTAATGTGTCATAGCATTGGCTGAAAGTGAACTTGCTAACCCAGAACTACTGCTTGTAAGGCAGCTGTGCTGACCTCTCAATCACCAATGCTTGACAAAGTGAAATTATTGTTTAGATACTGCCTCTTTATTTCCCCTACTTCTATGAGAATTCTATGGAAGATCTTGATAATATGTGAAATTATTTTTAGAATCATTTTGTAAATTATTAAGTTTACCTCACTATTATTTTTTAAAAAATATTTAATAATAAATACATCAGTAGAATCATGAACTATTATTATTGCCTTAATGATAACCAATAAAATATAGATATTAAGATGAAAGGGAAGAACAAAATGCAAGTATATATCCTAAATAAAAAAGATGTCATATTTAAAATTTTTTGACTTTTAAAATGATGTCTTAGAGCTTTTTATGATTTACAATAAAAAATATATACACAGATTTATAAAAATATATCCATAGAGTTAACAACTATAATTCTACCTTTAAAAGCACATTACTTTCTTTCTCTTGTACAAAAAAAATAAACTAAACTGATCAAATTTTTTTACATTATAAAAATATCCAATTCTATGAAAAAGCTTACTATGTAGAAAAATTTGAACACGAAAAAAGTCAAACATGGCACAGTAAAATGAATGAATTCACTCATTTTAGAACTAAAAGACTCAAACTGTTAGAAGAGAGAGACCATATTAAAATGGACTTAATTATTTTGGAAATTAAAATCTCAATCAATAAAAACTTTCAGAGAAAATCAATAGTGATTAGATAATCTAACATAAACAACTAAGACAAGATTTAATTCTTGATCTAATTTATTTGGATCAGGAATTTAGAATCATTTTTTATATGTGGTAATAATCAGCTTGTAAGATGATAGGGGATAGAAACTCCCATGAGGCAACACATAAATTAACATCTTGAATCTTTGATGTGACCTGGTTATATATTATACTCAAAGATTTTTACATATTCAAACTATAAATGTTAGGAAATTTACTTGTGAAATAGCCTTAGCATCTTCCTCTACTATAGCTATAATTCTTTAATGCTGATAAAACCAGGAAAAATATGAATCTTCATTCATATCTAATTATATTTAATCCTCACTCATGTTAATAGTACCAAAATTAACAAGGTATATTAAACAATTTGGATTTTATTATAAATATATTAAATAAATACTTTTATTAATAAATTAAACAGCATCAATACTGGAAATGCCAAATTTAAAAGAAATAAACTAGCAAATGAAATGAGTGCTTATGGTGAACTTTAACAAACTATAAAAATAAATATCTCAAAATTCTATTTGATTATAAAACACTATATTATACTATTTTCTTATGGTGAGTTCATAACTAGCTTTTGGATTAATTTTATTGTCATCAACCTATTCTATATAATGATATTATTGTTTATTAACTCCTCAATTTGTATAATAATAATAATAATATTTAAATGTACCATATGTACATGAATGAATACAATATCACTTCACTTCATATACTCTTAAATAGAACTGAGATCTTTAGTCAGGGATTTAAAATCAATGGCTTTGTGCGCATAGAGTCACAAAAATACACACAAAATACCTTATAAGCCAATAAACATCACATGATCACCATTTCTTATGCTTGCTCTTAACTGTTATTAAAACAGGCAAAACTATATGTATTGCCATTCAGTGCAAGTCAGAGTAATCAGTGGTAGACAGAAACTAGTCTGGAGATATTAGATGAGTAAGCACTAGATGGGTATTTTATACACAAGCCTTCTGGTATCCATAGATTACTCTGGCTTGCACTGAGTGACAATACATATAGAAAGTTTTGCCTGTTTTAAAATACCTTATAATATTATATGTGTTTATGCAAGAATATTAACTTTACTATCAACAATAATACAAGTCATTACCTTGTATCACCCTTTCAGTTTTTTATAAGGAAGGAAGTAGGAATGAGATATGCATTAGAAAAGGCATTTACAAAAATCACATTTAAATTATGATCAGGCAGCTGTGATCAGAATTATTGCCATCAATATGTCATAACAATGGTATATATCTCTTAATAAATCTACTTGAAATTTAGATGCATGCATAAATTATTATGCTCATAAAATATTCTATCAATATACACTATAATAAGTAATGAATTCATTAATGTATGCCAAATTTCCTCTATAATAATATAAACAATGGTGGTATATATCATACTTTAACACAGAGGTAGAAATACATTCATCTGCATATATATATATTGTGACGGTCAGTCTTAAATGACTGCTACAAAGATGACTGCAAGCATAGTTGCAGCCCAAACAAATGTACCTATTATAATAAAAGGAGTGGTCTGTGCAGGTATATTTTTTCTGTTGCTTACACACCCAATATATTGTAAATAAATAGGATGAATGGTGATAATACGCTTATAAATAAACAAATGCGGACACCACATGTAAATATGTATTTTGCTATTAATAAATGATATGAATAAATATGGCAGGGGATTAAAGAAATGAGTGTGGGAAACTGAAATGTATTCGCAAGTAACCTATCAGTAAACATGTATTTTGATTTTTTGATTTTATTTTAGATTTTCAAATGTTGTATTTTTTTCTGTTGCTTGTTGAATATTCTTTTTGGAAAACTTAAAAACAATTTTTATGTGACAACAAGTATACAGTTTTATAATTTTTTTTTTTTTTAGAACTTAATGTTCATGACCGCAGGCAAGCTAATGACCTCTTTCTTTTATTGTATAATGTTTTTGGAAAAAAATGTAGAAATTGTATCAGTGGTCATTCAGCTTGACACCTACTCAAAATTATTTAATTAAATAAATGTGATTTTATTTTATTGTTTAAAAAAATCAAGGAATTGGAATTTAAATGGTCTGTGAAATTCTGAAATTAATTAAAAAATAAAGTTATCGTAAGACAATTTTTTTTTCCAAAGAGATAGCTAAAATTAAATCCATTGTTTGGACTTAAGTAATTAAAAACAGGGATTAATAATTTAATTAAAAACAGAAATGTAAAAGCAATAATTTGTGGAGGCGATGAGAGAATACACCCTGTAATGGGGAGGGGGGATATATAAAGGCTGGTCAAGTGAAATTTAATTAATTAGCTGGGTTATATTCATTGATATTCATGGGCTAACTCTTTGAGTTAGCAGTATAATTTTCGGAGTGTACTGACGGAAAAGAAGAATTATGAGTGTAAAAACTATTTTTTCGGAATGCTGACCAAGTGGAAGGGTCATTAATAGCTGAACATATTTTAAAAAGTATTAACTGAAGAGAGAAAGAATACTGCCCAATTAAATAAAGAAGAAAAGAAGCAATACGGAAAGGAATCAAGATTTATTAGTGACACAGCAATGAACATGGAGTAGGAGACCAAGTTCGGTACATTCGCACCACTCGAAGACCTACATAGTCATCCAGTGATGTGACTTTCTATTTCTTAAAGTGTACCTGCTATGAACAATTTGCCAACCTCCATTGAAGCCCTGTTAAGTAATCATCTGCACAGCAGATATATATTGCCCTCAAAATCCTAGCCCGGAGACAAACGAAGCCTTCGGAAAGTATTATTTATGTTTTTATATCTATTTTTGTGTCTTATTACTAGTAATTCATTATTTTACTAATATTGCTATTATTAAAGGAACCAATGAATTGCGTAATTCAATTATAAATATTTCTTTTGTAATCTTAACATAAAGGTACATGTAATTCATTGGAGTATCGGAAATATTTCAAAATAGTAAAATAGAAATAATTGGGTGGTTTGGTCATTGGATGTATGTGTTTTGCCTTGTAATAATAGTAAATTTATTCCATCCACTATGTGCAGGATTGTTTCCATAAGGAATAAAAGTATGTTAGAAAGTGTTCCAAATAATTATTATTGTCCGCTACTTGCAGGATTCATATTATGGAACGTTTAAGATTCAAATATCATTAACTCATGGCTAAATCATTATTTTAACTTAAACAAAGATATAGATCACCACAAATGGAAGGGTGAGGGTCATTTTTTTTATTATGAAACACGTGCATACCATGGCTAATACACATTGTTTTCATATAAGTAATTTATTCCAAGTTTTGGGTTTAAAGTGTAAGCAGGGGAGAATTTCAGACCATTCCTTTCCCATTTATGAAACTATTTCAAATTTATTTATACGCTTGAATTAATATCATTTATGCGTGTGTTTATTCTCTTCTTTATTCTGTAAATATTTATATAATCATAGAGGGCTTAATAAATTTAACATCTAATTTTAAAGTATGGCGTTGTGCTGTGTATTTGATAATGATATTATTGTTTGACCTTTTCTGTTAACGAACAACAAACCACCTTCCCGAGATCATGAGTTGATTGAGTTAGTCAGGGATTAAACTTACCCGGATCGGGAATCATTCGTTAGGCATTCACTTTTCTATTGATTTTATATATATAAAAAAGAAAATATAAGAGATTATCTCTTTATTAATTACATGATCATATCTTTTGGGGAGGGGAGCAATCTCTTTTTTAAGATGGCATGCAAAGGATGCAGTAAACGAACCTTTCAAAGGTATGATTATAGTAATGGATATTTTGGATGCCTTTGAATATTTCTTAATTGCTGCTTGATGTTAGAATATGCATGTCATGCTCAATGCATATAGAGATGCAGGCAGTGACTGTTACAGTAAAAATGGCGACCAATGTGTTATTGAGCACGATGCAATTCATATGCACATAAGTTAATAGTGGAGGTCACAGCCGTGTTACATAAATAACAAATGAAATAAAAAAATTATTATTTTTTTTAATAGGAGAGGTGTTGGCAGAAAGCAAGCTACAATTGAGAATAAAAAAAAAGAGAAAGTATTAAATAAATTAACATATACTAGATATATAGATGGCAAACAAATTAGGGTGAGCTAAGTGCAAATGTACCGAGATTTAATAAAAAAGAAACAAAAAAATAGAATACTTTGCTAGCGTTGAGTTTTAATGACAAAGAAATAAACAGAATACTTTGTTAGAAATAAGTAGAATACTTTGTTATAAATAAACAGAATACTTTGTTAGCATAGAGATTTAGTGATAGCGAAATATAAAAATGAAATTAAATTTTTATAGTCAAGATAGAATAGAACCTGAAATGGAGAAAAAAAGTTAATGAATATAATGTACCAGGTCGAACAGCTGAAACTACTTACTTATGCATATATATATATAAGTTTTGGCTGGTTTTAAACTCCTTCATAATACATTTATAATCTTATAAAGGTTACGTGAACGAACCGGCATGTTCGAGCAAAATGGGAGATTTTGCCCATCTCAGCAGCTAGATTCAAACCCCTACTATCCAAATACTTTATTTGTTTCGGGGTAAACCCCGGGGTGCCAGCTAGTCTGAAGACTAATGTATTCAGGCAGTAAGCTCACAATCCAGTGCTTGAAACATTCCCTAAAAACTAGCTCAGTCTAATTTTAATTCAATAACAAAATTATTAGTGGTGGAAAGAATTAATAAAAGGTTGGTAAAAAGAATTGACCGACAAATAAACTTTAAGTTTGAAGACATTTTATTTTAATTAACATTAATTAAGTTTAAAGATAATTTATTACCAAACATTAAATAATTTTAAACATTTTATAAATTTAATATAATACACACATATTTTAAATTAACATTTCTAGGCTAGTTTAAATATTCTTGTTGATAATAATAATAGAACACTGGTATTTATCTAATTTAACTCCTAAAACTGATATAATGATCACGCACATATTAACTCATATAGCATTCACAAATATAATAATAAAGCATTAATAGCATTTGAAACTTAAACACACATATCAATAGTTCATTTTATGTATGATAGAGTTCATATAATTTGAATCTTCAATATTTACGAATTACAGCGGTAGCTACTACGTATAAATGATAATAAATAAATGTTTACCTAGGATTTTTGGAACAGGGATATTGCTTGTTGTTGACTGATTCTGCTGCTTCTGATTGATTATATCTAACCGGTTAGATTTAGACATTTCTTGAAGAGATTTTATGCAAAACCATTTGCTTTATTCTTGAAGACAGTTGAATGTTTGATGGAGGATTTCTGAGTTGTTATGCAGGCATTATTTCTCAGGCAGGTTTTGATGATCTTGTTGGACTAAAAAGGCTGGAGCACAAGCATATATTTCCAAAAGCTGCTCAACAATGCATGTTTGTTTCTGGATTCATAATAGAAATGCACTGTTATCTCAAACTGGAACAAGACTGTCACTGCAAACTAGACTGAAAAACTCTCTCAATTGATTGTCCGATAAAATATTCCGTATTTATACCGACGAAGTGTTTTCCTTTTGATATCCTCTGGCAAATATCTGTTGTCGAAATTCTTTAGCAATTAATCCTAAGACAACGTGTTTTTTGATTAATTGTTTAATTAGTAGTAGCTATTTCAAAACGTGTTGTTTTTATATCTTTAATTAATAGCGCACCGCTGTGTTTTTTTTTTAAAATACATTTTTCATTTATTTATAATATTTAATACTGATACATTTTTTTTACATTTGCACGCACATATATAATTTTATTCTACCCATCAAAACTAGTTTTAAGATTATTTTTCTTCTTTAATTTAAATGAAGAAATTTATATATTTTTTAAAGCTTTTAAATTGTATTTCACTAATAATAATAAACTCTATACTTCCTTTTTATAAAACCTTCAGTTTAACTTTAAGAAAACCCCCTTCCCATTTTAAATCAATGATTTTTCAACTTTTATTTCAAACTCTTTTGCGAAAGATTTTTTTGTTTTAATATTTTTTTTACAACAAAATTATTTTATATACATGTGCCAATTTGGTCTTGGCACAATAATGATAGACTTTATGAAAGAACTGAGAGAAAAAATAGCCAAAATACCAAGGCAAATAGAAGATATAAAAAGGATATGGAAAAACGAATGGAAGATATGTCCCAAAGACTAGACAATGTTAAAGATGAAACATTACAGGAATTAAAAATAAAAATCCATAATGTAGAAATAAAATATGATAACCTCAAGCTAGATAATAGTAAACATATAGAAGCTATAGAAAATAGACAACATGCAACAGGACTAGAGTTTGAGGACATGCATGAAAGAATTGATAAAAAAAGAAGTGAGATAGAAAGTAGCTGCAATAGCAAAATGTATCAAATAGAGAAGAGGCTGGTTGAAAATGATACTAAAGTAGTGAAAATGTAAAAACATGGTCCAGCAGATAGAACAGCAGGTTATAATGCTAAATGATAGCAGCAACAAGGAAGAACAGGAAGCTATAAAGGAAAAAGGACAGTGATAAAAATATGTGAGATAGAGAGCGAAGTAAGCAGTGTTGACATAAATAGAGTGAAAAGAGACAAAATGGATAAAAACAATATAGATAGGGAAGAAGAAAAATTAGTACAGGGATATAAAAATTATATGTATGTTACTAACATTAACCAATTTCTAAACATAAGAGTGTTTAAAGGGCAGACAGGTGAGGCTCCTGTAGAATACCTTACCAGTGTAGAAAAGTACTTTAAAATAAATTTCATAGAACAAGTAGCAGAGATCCTAAACGCAGCTGATACAAGTCAACAAAATAAACCAGCGGATAAGACTCACGAAAACATTGGCTTAAACTCCATAAAATGGAATGGAGGTGGTCAAAGACAAGTGCATTGGTATAGAAAGGCTAGGCATAGGAGTCGAAGTCCCGAAACATATGTTAAGCATACAGACAGCAATGGTGATGATAATAGACATAAATATGGACATGGGAAGGGATTCAGAGCTTCAACACCTAAATCAGGGTCAAGCAAAACTTAAGATATTGAGGTGGCGGTTGTGGTCATGGGTATGATTGATGTCATTTTAGTTAGTTAACTTTGGAAGTTCTGTTTTTGGTTTTTTCTTCAGGGTTGTGACTGTAGGGAAAAGGATTGAAAGTTTGCTGACAGTACTTACGTTGAATGTACTAAAATGTACCATTTAATTCCACTAAAAATTACACGCAGAAACACCCAGACTAATTTAAAACATAGCAGAGGAACAATGAACTCTGGGACATTCAATTCAATGTGCATAAAGTCCTAATAAGTCTAAGTATAAAAAATAGCAAGGATGCAGTTACGGAAATTTTCCGTGAACAAGTTCTGTTGGCTTATATGTAAATGCCTGTAAGTCTCGTTAAAAAATACGAGTGGGGACATATATAGCGAACATAGATAAATAACAGTATTATTATTATTTTGGGGCATATATACTGTGTGTTTGTGGGTTAGCTACTGTTGGGCAAATAAATGGTGTTCTGCTCATGTTTAAATCGGAACTTGGAGAGGGGTTTGAAATAGGGCTTCTCTTTGTTGGATTGAGATACAGGGTTTTTTCTTGATTAGCACAAATGACCGTTACATTCAATAGATTTTTTTTTAGTATTATTGTATATAGCTAAATATAAATTAGTATATTTTTTAAGATTTTTATTTTCAGTATTAATGACACAACTGTTAGATAAATTTTTTTATTTTATAAATGGGTTTGACTTCCCTCTTTGGTTCTTTTCATTAATACATAATTAATCCTACGTCTATAAATCTCGATAGCCAAATCCTATTACATTTGTGGGGATTAAATAATTATATTAACTTTGATCATGAATTCATTTACTAAAACATACAATATAATTTAATAACCTAACCGCTCAAGTAATGATCGATCGAACTGTTTGAGAGAAAATTTCAGAATGCTGAAAGCGTTATATAAAGGTGGGAGAGTTGGCTGCATAAGATTTTACCAATGCGCTATGGCACAGGTAAACAATAATAGGAAAAGTCGCTCTGGGATGATGAAATAACTTCAGGGTTCTTGCGACAAACGCCGTACCCTGTAACCATCGCAATGCTGGGAAAAGAACTTGTGTTCAGGAATAGCGGGGGTCTTACTGCTAACCTGGCCTTGGCTCAGGCTTCGCTACTGCTCTACCCTATAAAAGAAGATGTGCTGGCAATGCCGTGGCTCCATCTTAAGATACGTATAGCAGCAAAACAGAATAATTTTATAAAATATATCACATCCGCCAAGCAAAGAATAATATATTTCATACTATGAAATACGAGTTAATAGCATATTAGCTCTATCAAATTGGGACCAACTCTTGCATAGCCTGATAATAAATGTCTATGCTACTAAAGGGAATATTATTACATCTGTACTTTGACATGTTCGATCTATTAAGTTACTCATAGATAATAAATATTTAAGGAGGGAAAGTATATTTCTATGGACTTAAGAATTTAAATGTCAAATATACTTATAAATATGATCAAGGCTAAATTTAATTCTAAATAAAACTATAAGGTTAAGTTTTTAACTGGTCCGATCTAAAAGGCCACATTTCACATATTAAATCATTTAAATAAAAAAAATAGGATTTCGAAACAGCGCAGAAAGTTGACGCTATAAATAAATTACGCGAAGATTTTCAAATAATATCTTCTTAAAATATACATGAAATTAAGTGCTCACTGTTTCGAAATTTTGGCATATAAAATATAATAAGCATTAAGATAAAATAAGCAAAGAAATATAGACACAACCGCAGTGATATAACTTTAAACTAAATACTTTACTTTAAATGAAAGGAAAATATAAATTACTCAGATTATTTAAACTTTAACAAACATGAAATTTCGGATAGCAATTAACATATTTAAAATATTAATTAAATGGATTTAAGTTTTGGTTACATTTAGCTTTATCATTATTTTAAAAGAAAGTTAGCTAACTTATATAGATATTATTTACATTTACACAGAATTACACAGAGCTCTGCGGTTTGAAAAATAAACGGTACCGGTATGATTTATCTGCAAGTTCTTGGCTGTTGGTTTGGTTTAGTTTGACTGGGTGGCATCATCTTTCCCATTATGTTAGGCTCGTCTCTTCTATCGGCATGATGGTGGTTTAGGCATTTCGCCGAGAGAAACCCCGTTCTCCCGTGAAGTAACAGCAACAAGATGCCCGCTTTTAGCCGGACATGTTAAACTTTAACAATTGTGAAGACTGGCTACAACTCTCACTAACAATATGGCTGTCCTCTTGTTAAAAAATACAGAGTATTTATATGTTTTCCTTATCGGAATCTCCCGCCTCAAGACTCATTAAACTCAGGAATTTAATTAAGTGTTTTTCAATTTATAATTCAGATCTTAGATAACTTATGTTAGAAACATTCCATAAGCTATTATTATAATTAAGATTTTTTGTTGCAAACAATTGTCCAATTTAGATTTAAAGATAACTTAATCTTATCTAAGGGGATTTTAATTAGTAAATTTTTAACTAGTTTTACTTTTTACGAATTCCAGGTGTGGTCGTTAATGACACTTGTTTACAACCAAAAATCTTTTAATTACTTGACCAGCTTTTATTTTTAATCTTACATAGAAACTCTTTCTATTTAAAAACAACCTTTTAACATTTTTTTTTAAAACGAAAACATTTTTAACATATTTATTAAAAATAATTTACAAATATATTTTGATATAGCTTTTAAATATATTTTCGAGAAACTTTTCTCTGAAATATATTTAAAACAAGAAATCTTTTAACAATTTTAAAGAAACATTTAATAGTATTTTTAGATAACGGCTTTTACATATTTTAAATCATGTCTTTCTTCTATATAGCACAGATTATATATCCACATACGAAATTACAATATTAAACAACAAAATTAATAATTTACTCTTAACTTAAATAATATAATAAACATTTTTAGAAATATTAAATAATTTTAGGACGCTATAATTTTACTAATCCTATCTAATTATAGCGTTCATTCGCACGTAAATATATAATGCTGTTTAGACAGATATGAACTAATTTTAAATTTATTAACATTTAAATAGGTTCGAACTTAGCACAGATGAGAGTGTCATTAGGTTTGATGGTGAAACGGAAAGGGATTGGAGATTTCCGTTTCAATATATATATATATATATAGTTACGTATAAACTAATGGTTTTTTTTTACATATATAATAAACTAGTATATTCATTAGTATTAGATATAAATTAGTATATCCTTTAAGATTTTTATTTTCATTATTAATAACACTCTTATATAGTCGAATATATAAACTAATATTTCATTTTAAATTTGTAATGAACTAGTATATTCATCAATAATATTGTATATAGGTAAAAGTAATTTAATATAGACTTTAAATGGTTAACCCATTTAGAAGTCTCATTAAGGGAGGAGGGTATTGTGACAGTAAGTCTTAAATGACTGCCACAAAGATGGCTGCAAGCATAGTTGCAGCCCAAACAAATGTACATATTATAATAAAAGGAGTGGTCTGTGCAGGTATATTTTCTCTGTTGCTTACACACACAATATATTGTAAATAAATAGGATGAATGGTGATAATACGCTTATAAATAAACAAATGCGGACACCACATGTAAATATGTATTTTGCTGTTAATAAATGCTATATATATTTTTTATTTATGTTATGAATAAATATGGCAGGGGATTAAAGAAATGACTGTGGGAAACTGAAATGTATTCGCAAGTAACCTATCAGTAAACATGTTGAATTTTGATTTTTTGATTTTATTTCAGATTCTCAAATGTTGTATTTTTTTCTGTTGCTTGTTGAATATTTTTTTTGAAAAACTTAAAAACAATTTTTATGTGACAACAAGTATACAGTTTTATAATTTTTTTTTTAGAACTTAATGTTCATGACTGCAGGCAAGCCAATGACCTCTTTCTTTTATTGTATAATGTTTTTGGGGAAAAAATGTAGAAATTGTATCAGTGGTCATTCAGCTTGACACCTACTCAAAATTATTTAATTAAATAAATGTGATTTTATTTTATTGTTTAAAGAAATCAAGGGATTGGAATTTAAATGGTCTGTGAAATTCTGAAATTAATTAAAAGATAAAGTTATCGTAAGACAAATTTTTTTTCCAAAGAGATAGCTAAAATTAAATCCATTGGTTGGACTTAAGTAATTAAAAACAGGGATTAATAATTTAATTAAAAACAGAAATGTAAAAGCAATAACTTGTGGAGGGGATGAGAGAATACATCCTGTAATGGGGGGTATATATAAAGGCTGGTCAAGTGAAATTTAATTAATTAGCTGGGTTATATTCATTGATACTCATGGGCTAACTCTTTGAGTTAGCAGTATAGTTTTCGGAGTGTACTGATGGAAAAGCAGAATTATGAGTGTAAAAACCATTTTTTTGGAATGCTGAACAAGTGGAAGAGTCATTAATAGCTGAACGTATTTTAAAAAGTATTAACCAAAGGGAGAAAGAATACTGCCCAATTAAATAAAGAAGAAAGGAAGCAATACGGAATGGAATCAAGATTTATTAGTGACACAGCAATGAACATGGAGTAGGAGACCAAGTTCGGTACATTCATACCGCTCGAAGACCTACATAGCCATCCAGTGATTTGACTTTCTATTTCCTAAAGTGTAGCTGCTATGGACAATTTGCCAACCTCCATTGAAGCCCTGTTAATTAATCACCTGCACAGCAGATATATATCACCCTCAAAATCCTAGCCCAGAGAAGAACGAAGCCTTCGGGAAGTATTATTTATGTTTTTATATCTATTTTTGCATCTTATTACTAGTAATTCATTATTTTACTAATATTGCTATTATTAAAGGAACCAATGAATTGCGTAATTCAATTATAAATATTTCTTTTGTAATCTTAACATAAAGGTACATGTAATTCATTGGAATATTGGAAATATTTAAAAATAGTGAAATAGAAATAATTGGGTGGTTTGGTCATTGGATGTATGTGTTTCGCCTTGTAATAATAGTAAATTTATTCCATCCCCTATGTGCAGGATAGTTTTCATAAGGAATAAAAGTGTGTAGGAAAGTGTTCCAAATAATTATTATTGTCCACTACATGCAGGACTTCTATTATGGAACTTTTAAGATTCAAATTGTAGTTTAGCATGAGTTTGTTCCCCTAGTAAATTTATTCCATCTGCTATGTGCAGGATTCTTTCCATAAGGAATAAAAGTATGCTAGAAAGTGTTCCAAATAATTATTATTGTCCGCTACTTGCAGGACTCATATTATGGAACATTTAAGATTCAAATATCATTAACTCATGGCTAAATCATTATTTTAACTTAAACAAAGGTATAGATCACCTCAAGTGGAAGGGTGAGGGTCATTTTTTTTATTATGAAACACGTGCATACCATGGCCAATACACATTGTTTTCATATAAGTAATTTATTCCAAGTTTTGGGTTTAAAGTGTAAGCAGGGGAGAATTTCAGACCATTCCTTTCCCATTTATGAAACTATTTAAAATTTATTTATACGCTTGAATTTTAATTAATATCGTTTATGTGTGTGTTTATTCTCTTCTTATTCTGTAAATATTTATATAATCATAGAGGGCTTAATAAATTTAACATCTAATTTTAAAGTATGGCATTGTGCTGTGTATTTGATAATGATATTATTGTTTGACCTTTTCTGTTAATGAACAACAAACCACCATCCCGAGATCATGAGTTGATTGAGCTAGTCAGGGGTTAAACTTACCGGGATCGGGAATCATTCGTTAGGCATTCACTTTTCTATTGATTTTATATATAAATAAGAAAATATAAGAGATTATAACTCTTTATTAATTACATGATCATATCCCTTGGGGAGGGGAGCAATCTCTTTCTTAAGGCAGCGCGCAAAGATTGCAGTAAACGAACCTTTCAAAGGTATGATTATAGTAATGTATATTTTAAATGCCTTTGAATATTTCTTAATTGCTCCTCGATGTTAGAAAACGCATGTCATGCTCAATGCATATAGAGGTGCAGGCAGCGACAGTTACTATATATATATATGACAGACTAATATGTAATACAACTACAAAGAGAATCCCTATTTCAAACTTTACTAACTTAAGATATTTATACCTAATGTTAATATTGTCTAAATAAAATAATATTAAATATGCACATATTTTAACACTTCTATAAATAAATAACAGATAATATTACATATATGAATTGTGTACATTGCATTATTAATTTGTTAAACTCTGACTTGTGTAAAACTTTCTCCACGCACAAATTTGGCACCATCCATTCTACATAAATACAGGAATGATTATCACTAATCATTTATAAAACTAAAGATTATCACTAGCCCAGATATAAACTTATCTCAGTTAAAGATTCACAGTTCTGACTTTTAAATTAAACACACACATGCATGGAGTTATTCACATTTCTCTTTCGCATGCGTAATACCTTTTGTAAATATATTAAATAACCACATATTCTCTTCAAATCATATGAATAAAGATGCAATAAAAGATAAATAACATCCAAGATGCATTTCATGCTGAACCAGCCCTCATCAGTTGATCCAGGTCACAATCTGGGAAGTCATTTGTCTTTTATTGTATCTTTATTCATATGATTTGAAAAGAATGTGTTATGGTGTGAGGTTATTTAGTACGCTGTTAATTTATAACAAAATTCCATAAAAATGTAAAACAACATATAATCATTCAATATATAAGAATTAAATTCAAAGAATTATTTAAATGCAGGTCATTTGTGATGTCTAACAATCTTAATTGTTTATTCATTCTCGAAATTCATTCATCTGTCATCATATTTTTTTTATAAACCATTATAATATTAAACGTTATTTTAATAGTTTCAGCATATTAAATTCTTTTTTATAAAATTAATTACTAAATATTTACAGTTATAAACATATGTACAAGGAGAAAAAATTTATATAACATATGGTTCACGGCTTATAAAATCTAGTTATTATAACTAGTGCTCGAAGAGAAAATGATTCAATTTTTAAATATAAAAAATATTGTACTGCCTAATTTTTCTCGTACTATTTCTGAGTATATATTTTAAGGCATATAAATATATATTATACCACACTTTATTTTTTAACAACTCTATCTTTTTTGTTGTCGAAAATTACAGAACATCAAGCAAGCTGCCTGGTTTTAATAGTGAAAATAATAACTATAGCATTATATGGATTGAAAAATTTAATATTTTTCTCAAGCAATTCTTTTATATTAATTATTTGCTTGTGAAATAAGAAGTGTCATAAAGATGGATATGTTTCAAAAAGTGTGTATCATGTTTTCTGGATGACTATTTAAGATGCATGTAATTAACCAGATTTAATTTGAAATGGTTATTGAGGAAAGTTTTTGTAGCAATTGTATTAAGTAATAAGTTAAACAAAAATTTTAGCCATGATTGAAGAACATATATATTTTGGAATGTGGTTAAAGTTTTGGCAATTGGTAGGGGTTGATCATATTTGCTAGGATATATAATTTTTTCATATCTTTAAATGAAATACTAATTAAAGATTTGATATTAGAATTATCCAACAGATATGCATGCTCAATAATGTGATCAGTAAAAAATAACTTGCATATGAAAGTTTAGCAAGCAATATTATAGGTGAAGGAAAGTCTTTGAGAGTTGAATTAAATGTGATTGCAAAGTGCATTTTAGTTCTGATATAGGATACAAATGACTGAGGACATATTAGATTAAAACTACCTTTGCAAATAAGAAAACAAGCATTTGTAATTGATAGAAGATGTGATGTTAATAGCAAGATTGTGGTCATGACATTTTTAATAATAGTCCTTAAAAGATGCACCCATGGACTATAATAAGCAAGTATACTACTCAGTATTGCATTAACAATATAAACTTTTACTATAAGGTAGAAGGCTTTTATTTTTTTATTGGACTTATTTATGACCAGATAATTTAGATGATGACTTAACTGTGTTTTAAATAAGTTAATTTCAATTTCAAGAAAAGATGAGCATGACCCTGTGAAGAATGAAGATAGACTGTGACCTGTAGCTTCATGCATATGGCTGACTTACAAACTTGTATTGTATATCCTGTTAGTGTTTCAATTTTGTCCAGAATATGAAAAATGAGAGGAATATTGTGAATCTCTGAAGACTATAAGGGCATCATCTACAAAAGATATCACTTTAACAGTAGCACCAAAATAAAGCCTTTTGTGCACTGCTCAATCTCTTTGATCATGAGATCTGTATATATGGCAAATATTAGTGAAATAAATTGTCATCCTTGTGTAATATCTCAGCTTGGTTTTAAAAGCAGAAGAGGGGCACGTGTAATTTTTTAGTTTGATAGATCTGTTCAAAATATAATCATTTGTGACAGTAATTAGATGTATAAGGCTTGGCAAAAGTTTGTTTAATGTGCTAAACAAGTATTTCCAGTTCACCAGATCAAAAGTGGCATATGGTCATGATTTCATGTATCTTGTTTTTTATATAATATTGGTTCCTGCACTAATAAAATAGCTTGATATACATGGTAGGGTTTTTGCATAAGTGATGAGGAAAGTTGAAAGAGGATAAAATCATTTAACTGTTTAAGAATAATTTTTGCAAACATTTTTTGATCAATATCCTCAAATATGATGAGATGTAGATCATTTGTTGTTGGATATAAGGCTTTTGAGTTTTTTTTTAAGACAGAAAATTACATTTGTGGATAGTTAGGTATTATAATATGCATATGAACAAAATTGGTTATAATACTTGTGTAGAATTGAAGAGATAATATAATTTAGATGCTTATAAATATTAGCTGGAATAAGATTATTTGCAAATGAAGTTTGTGAACATAAGTGCATAATTTCCTCAAGAATTTGTTGCTTTGAAATATAATTATTTTGAGAAAGATGCATGTTATAGTTAATAGAGAATAGATGATAATCAACTGCTTTAACGGTGTTTTTTAAGTAGTTAAAAAGTTTGATATCAATGTCAGTGCCTGAAATGAGTATATTTTCTTTCAATAAAATTGGAATACCATAAGTATAAGGGTGAATTAATTTTGGGTAATTTACTGTAGTTTTTGTTAGTGTTGAAAGATTAGGATTACTTTTCTAAGCTAAATATCATGGAATTATGGTTATAAAGAGCAGTTAGATATTTAGCTTCATTTTGCAGGTTATGAATAAGAAGTTTGCATCCTTGAAGTTTGTTATAGCTTAAAGAATTGAAATGATGTCATCAATATGTTGTTTTATAAAATTATTTAAATGATAATCTATTAATTAATCAAAACAATAATTATTTAGAAATCCTTTTAGTAGTGTCTATATTTCAATTAAAGAGAGGTTCTGCAGCTGATGAAAATAATAACTGATAATTAATACACCTGGGTCTCATTTTATGCGGTAGATAGGTTCCTCAGAAAATGCACACAAAAGAAATTGCACAAAAATAGACTTAACTTACCTTGAAAAATGGGTAATTGCATAAAAGCAAAGCAACAACATAAAATTAAAATTCGCATTAAAAAAAAAAGGAAATAAAATATGACTAATAAAAAATTTCAAATTTGAAAAAAATTGATAGAAGACAAACTTTTTTTACTTTTTTTTATTAATTACAGTATTTAATTTTATTCAAAACAATATATTTTTGTGCATAATTTACATTTTTTTCCATACATGTACGGTATTTTAATCATTATCACTATTTGAGACCTCAGATTTGTCATGTGATGATGTGATGTGATGTACTGTAGCTTCTGATTAAATAAAGTCAAGAATCTCTCAGCAATTATGCACAGAGAAACCTGTTAGCTACTTTATTTTACATTCCCCAGTCTAAGTTTTCCTATATTCTGCTCCATCCCATTTCCACAACATAATCTTTGTCAACTCTATGGCCTTTATATCTAAATCCCAATAAATTGCTTTTATAGTGGATTGCCTAAACTAAAACATTTTCCAATCGCTGTTGATCCTTTCCATTTTGCTAAGCGATCTAAAATTTAAATTTTTGTTTCCAAAGAAATTCACTTTTTTACGGGTTTTTTCCTTTCCATTAGGGTCAACTAAAAGTTTAAAATAAAAAGAAGAACTTAGACTTATGATAATAAAAAGACATCTACTCACCGCTGTTGGGGAAAATTTAATTAAAACTAACAAAAATTAATTTTTTATTTTTGTCTTTAATTTTTTACTTTTCAATTCCGTTTAAAAATCAAATTTCATTGTTTCACGATTATATTAATTTCAGAATTAATTACAATTAAAAATCAGATTTTAATTTTTAATTGTCAAATTAATTATGCCCAACACTGTTACTCATCTTTTAAAAATAAACTTGCGGACACTGAATGATTAATTGATTACATATTCTTTTTTTAAATAGCAAACACAGAATGTGATTTAAAATGCAAAAACAACAATATGCATAGTATAGGCATCTATAACGTTTGAACAGATTTACATTATAATCTTGGAAAATTTAATGTGTGTATAGAAAATGACGAAATCCTGATTTTAAGTGAATTATGAACTTCTTTATTGCATAAAATCTATTACAGTACTATTATAAAGCACTCAAAATATTGAAATTATTAGATGAAAGTCAAACTCCGATAATGCGCTATTACTTTAAATATGACATATAAGTGTGCAAAATTTATAATATTTAAAATAATAGTGCATTATCAGAGCTCGACTTCTGATCTAATAATTTTTATTGCATAAAAGAAAGCTGCATATGAAGATATTAAGAAGAACATGAATCGCATAACTTCAAAATCACATTAAATAAATCCACATAAAACGAGATCCGGGTGTGTATTAAAACAGGCAAACTCTCCATACCCTAGTGCCACTCAGTGCAAGCCAGAATAATCAATGGATGCCAGAAGGCTTGTGCATAAAATCCCTATCTAGTTCCTACTCATCCAATATCTCCAGACTACTTTCTAACTTGTGGCTTTCATCAGTGAGGAGCCTTGAATCTGAAAGCACTGTACCCAGATCTTAGGATCTAATGCCACCCTCCAGCAGCCACCTTTTATCTCTACTTAACTACAAAACTATGAGAACAAAATTGAAAGCACAATAATATTTTCAATCCAAGCTCATTAGCTTATATATTCATATAGGTCTGAACTCAGTTCAGTACCCATATATTTTGGTATCTTTGGTTCTTTAATAACCATAGCCACCACTATCCTATTAGGCAAGATTTGTATTAAACTACCAAACATCACATGATCACTAGAGTTTTGCCTGTTTTAATAACAGTTATGGGCAAGCATAAAAATGGTGATCATGTGATGTTTAGTGGTTTAATTAATATGTTAGAGATATCATCAATAGTTAATTTAAATTCACTAAGAAATTTTCCACTTAAATGTAAATTTATAAATTGTTGGTTTACTTTGAAGAATATTTTCTATGAGAATTACATAAATATGGTCAGAAAATAAACCACTAGACATTTGAAATGAAATTTTGAGGTCAGTAAAAGAAAAAAAAGAGATCATTGAAAGAAGATCCTTGATTTCCAATAAATAACAAGACATTTGGAAAATAAAGTTATGGTAGTGTTAGCAGGGCCAGTTGATTGAGCTTTAGTTTCAAAATGGATTGGAGATCATTATAAGAGCAATTAAAATCACCATACCTAACAATTAAACCAGGCTTATGTAGAATTTTGCTTTGGATAATGAGGAGAGTATTTAGCTTTTTGGAATGAATATATTGCTATAAGATAATACAGTTGTGACTGAAATATAAAAGAAATAATTAATGCATTAACTGACATGAATATTATTTTTAATCTTATTAAAGAAACTTGTGTACACTCCTTGAGTTGGTCTGATATTGGTCTTATGTACAAATATGTATCTACTGTTTAGAGTGTTAACAATGATTGGTTTGGTTGATAAAATATTTTTTGTTTCTATAATGACAAAAATATCGGCATGGTGATTATTTAGAAATTGACATAGCTATGAGATTCTACAGTATGAATTAAATCCTCACATACTTATTGTGGTTATTTTTATGCTTGATATATGCTTTTTGTTGGAATGATTAATGTCAGAGTCAGGTATTGTAGCTCTTTTATACTGAACTTTAAATTAATTACAGAGGATTTGAGCACAGACATTCAAGCTTTTTTCAGGTACCAACCGATACACGTGACCACATACATGTGAAAAAGATAAACAATCTTTCAATATATGTATTTTGTGCTGAACCAGCACTCATCAGTTGGTCCAGATTATCATCTCCCACATATATATAAGCAGTGCTTAGTTTATATTAAAATAGCAAATCTTCGAACTTTAATGGACAGATTTCAATCTTTTCCATCCTCCAACTCTTCAGACATCCATATTATTGAAAATCTGGTGATGGAATGCTCAAAACCCTTGTTGATGCCAATGCCGTTATCATGTCCATGTTAACTAAGTCATTCTGATCCCTCATATAAAGAATCTTAATATGTACATTTAAATACACAGAAGAGAATATTACATATGTGTTACATTTTTTATAAATAAAAGTAAAAGTAATGTATATAATTATATTATTAGTTTATGACCTTAATTAGAAAATATTGTTGTATTAACAGTTATAATCAATTATTATTAACATCATTTTGTTGTCTAAATTAGATACTAATAATAAAAAAATAAACAAAACAAATAAAAAGACAAAGATTAAAATTAACAAAAATTTAATACAGATTTTAGTAACAAGACAAATAATAATAATAATCGTATGGATAATTGTTTGGAAAGCAATCTGACATCCAATTGGCAGATTGAGAATTTAATATTCTATTCAGTTTTATCGCATCTAGTTTTTTTCATTTATTTATATTATTCAACTGAGAATCGGTTATCAAATCTTTAAATAAAAAATGTAACTAGTGAATGAAAAAAAATAATCTCGTTAAAACAAACATGTAATCACTAGTTGAGAGTCCACAAGGAAAATAAAAATTAAGTTACGAATCTAAAATAATATTATAAATCTTTTTTTAAAAAGACTATTCTAAATTGCTCAACAATATTTTCCAATAGATATAAACTTATTAAAATTACTATTACTTTTCAATCCTAGTACTTTGGAAAAAAAGATTAAATTAAGACACCCGAATGATAAAGATATATTATTCAATAGTGACGAATCACACGATTAAAACACACAAACACACACAAAAAACATTCAATTGAAAATTTTATTTATACGATTTGATCTTTTGATTTATTCCATCTTTTGAATAAGATGATAAATTTACTGCATTTGATGAAAGTCATAAGAAGTAAAGATTTGTCAAAAGATAAAAAAAAAAAAAATCAATGATTTGGTAAGTAGTTTAAATATGGTCCATCAATCATTCAATAAATTTAGTGACTATAAAGATCACGTGAAATAGAAATATTCTTTAAAATATTAAAAAAAAAATAGCCGAAAAACATTTTTATCAGTAATAATACTTAATATGCTCTGATAAAGAAATAAATCATTGATTTAGGGATTAAAATGAAAACAGCCTTTAAATATTCCATTATAATCGCTCCTTGATCAACTTCCAAAGAGTAAAGACCAAGAAGAAAGCATTAGTTAGATACTTATTTTCTGATCAATAAATGAATAAATAGCTAAAATGGTTTTAAAACAATAGTTATAAAAAATAAATCTAAGGCCTGATTGTAACCTGAAAATATATTCTAAGTTGAAGTCTAAATCCTAAATTAATATAATGAACTTAGCAGGTGTGTTAACTTTTTATTGTAAGACTATTATCTTTTTTTAAATCTTCAATGGTTAATGATTTTCAAAATATCTTTATCATGGCCAATTGTTTTACAAAAAAGTCATTATAGGAATCTCAAAAGATTATATTCATTTTTTCAATCAGTATAATACTCTCACTTTAATATATATATATATATCATCAACATCTTCATTAGCAGCCATTAATAAATAAATGTGAATGTCTAATAACAGATTTAAAATAATAGAAAAATAAAATATTAGTTTTATAATGATGTTACCAACCATTCATCAAAATTTAAATATGTCTACAAATATCATATATCATTCTTTAGACAGTGTATTTGAATCTAACGATGTTGTCTTTTAATAATTTTTGCAACAAACTTTGGTTTTTGAAAAACTTCAATGCTCTGACTAATTATAGCTATTTACTATATCCTATTCTTATATATATCTTGCTAATAAAAATCAATATTGCAATTTTTTTAGAATCTACTTCCTCTCATGAATCCATGCCCAAGTTCATCGTAAAATTAATTTTTTGTTTTCTTTTTATGAAAATATATCAAAATCATATGTCTAATCCAATGAAGTCTGCCTTCACATTAGTACAGGGGTGGGCAAATAGCAGCCCGAGGGCCACATGCAGCCCTCTAAGAGTTTTTATGCGGCCCACCAAGACAATCAGAAAAATCCACCTTGAACTGAGATTTCCTTCCCATGTGCAACCAAAGATTCATCTCGTATTTTTCACTAGGATGGCCATCTCAATACACATGCACAGTGTAGATACAATGTTCAGTGCTTTTCCAGTTGATCTGTTTAATTTCAATTTTGTTTTTGCATTAGCAAATATATACATTTCCAACTTTAGTGAAACCATGAACCCTCCGAAAAAATGTAATATCAGTGATGAATGTCGTGTGTTTAATGAAGAATGGACAAAACAAATATTTTTTTGGTAAAACAGGGAATAAAGCAGTGTGTTTATTGGGTTATGAAAAAAGGGTGCGGCTCTCCGCTAACCTTTACTTCCACAAAATGGCCCCCAATGTGGCCCTCCGCCAACCTATGCGGCCCTTGAGCCAAAACAATTGCCCACCCCTGCATTAGTAGATCCAGTAGTTATACTAACTGGTCTTTATTAAGATTACCACTACCCCATCTACCCAATAAAAACTTGAGGTTTTTGAACCTTAATAAAACAAAATGTTATTAAGTTATATTCAAATCATTAAGTACATACTTGTAGATTATTTTTGAACTAGAAAAAAAAGCACAATCATCAGTACATGATAAGTGTAGAAGCCAAGCAGATAAAGTTTATAGTTTTATTTTTAATCATTTCAAATTAAAACCTCTACCATCAAAATTATATCACTGCACAAAGCTGTCTATAAACCATCCCAAAGTTCTCTGTCATAAAAACAAAACTGGAACTGGGTACTCATACCAGTTTCATTTCAAATGACCATATTTTCCATCAGTCACACTAATACTTTATCTCATTCAATAATATAGAAGCTGGTATAGCATACTTTTCAAATATCCAATTTCTTCCATTGTCACACACTTTCTTAATTAACTAAATCAAATGCTATAACCAAATCATTAAAAATAATGTATAAATTCCATTTTTATTTCTGATACTTTTTTTAATTTTTTTTCTAAGTACTATGTCTCTGGTGATTCTTGACTTTCAAAAATCACATGAAGTCTCAACTAATCATTGAACTATTATTGGAAATAATAAGATTTTGAAAGTACTTTTACTATTGGAATAACGATGGTATTCACATTAATTATTATAATCTTTTTTAATCCCCCTATTTTTATAAATTGAAACAATAGAAGTATCACAGATTAGGCACGGAACTATACATCTAAAAAATTAATAATTTTAAAGCTAGTACATCATTGCCATATCTTAAAATTTCTCCAAGTATATCACCAGAACATGAAGCCTTTTCATTTAAGATTACAAAGAGCTGTTTAAATTTTAATAAGCTGAATAGCAATGTTTAAATCAAACTGAGCAAATAGAATGGATATATTACTAAAAGCCATATTTAGAATCCTTATATCATTGTTTTAACAAAGATAGGTTAACATATTCTCTAAAATTATCATCATCACATAAAAAAGTATCATTCATAGATTTAATAGAATTTCATTAATTTCAATTTGACAAAAAAAAAGAGATCTAAAGTAATTATGATTATGAAATATATATCTCATAGA
This sequence comes from Epiperipatus broadwayi, assembly GCA_028023455.1. Taxonomy (NCBI): domain Eukaryota; kingdom Metazoa; phylum Onychophora; class Udeonychophora; order Euonychophora; family Peripatidae; genus Epiperipatus; species Epiperipatus broadwayi. Next base: position 2,673,784 of record JAQFVV010006267.1, on the reverse strand, counting down.
AGCTTTAATTTATCTATGGTTTAAAGAACTTTTCAGTTGTTGAACTTTTGCCTTTAATGTACTTTTAATCAAGTCACTAAGAACAGAATCCCTGACAGCAAACCAATCAGTACGCTTCTTTTTAATGAACCCAAGACTAGGCATTCTTATTATTCACACCTCACTTCTTAAGAGTAACATGGTAAGTAGGAAAAATTCATACTGGTTTTCTACTGAAAATTAATATATTAGTAAATACTAAGAACAAACATTAAATTTGATACTAATATGTTCAGACCTATTTTTTAGAAAATATTGAGGTATGCTAATCTATTCAACAATTTGCACTAACAAATGTTTCAATGACATTTTTCTCATTCTAATTCTTATCTATAATGTAAACTATTAGATATGATTATTTTAAGCACTGAAGTTTATAGTGATATTTGCCTATACAATATTTATGATATTTTTTTATTCTTTTTTTTATTTATAATTTTAAGTTTACTATAAATTATAAATAAACACTTGCTCTAATTAGATTATTCAATTCTTTTTATACATAACTCTATTTACAGAAATTATCGTTTCAATGCTAAAATTACTTTTTATTTTTACTTATAAGATTTGACTGTATTAAAATTTTCAATTTCTCCAATACCTACAACTGGTGTTCAAATTTCCAACAATTTTTCATAAATCAAAAATACTGCATACAAAATATGTAATTATAATGATTTCCAAAAGCAAACCTTTATTGTTAAAAGGAGGTTGCCTACTGTATATAAAATATGTAATTATAATGATTTCCGAAAGCAAACCTTTATTGTTAAAAGGAGATTGCCTTGACAACAATCTGAAATTGTTAATTGTTATTGATATTGGGATTGTCTAAGTGTTGAATGATTTTAATAAATTTAAAATATATAATAAACATTGAAATGTCTGACTAAAAAAAAGTTTTAAAAGTAACGCATAAGAATTTTACTAATCAAAATATTAATAAAGTAAGTATTAGTCTATATGGTGGGTAATGTGTATAATTAAATATTTCTTTTTGTTATGATTTTTTTTTAATGATAATTTTAAAATTTAATATTCCACTGAATGTTGATTCATTAAATTAAAATAAGACATGTCAAAAAAATGTAATGTCATGTACATTTTAAAATTTATTTTTGGTGCCTTTTAAGTTTTGTCAATAAACTGGGGTTTTTTACTGTGCATATTTTTAAATCAACAGTATTGTTTTATTTTTTACAAGGACCAATCTTCATTAAATAAAAATTACATTAAGAGATGTAATGTACAACTGACTGAAATATGACTAAATGGGTTTTATTATTTGTGCTTAAAGGGATATATTTTTGTCCAAGGGAAATTAACATATCTATAAATGTTAAAATGCTAATTAGAAATTAATTTAATAAAAATTATTTCTGAGATAATGAATACATATTAAAATTTATTATTGATGCATTTTACTGTTGTATATGATCAAAGTTTGTTTTTAGTTACGTACTGAATGAAATTTATATATTTTTGCTGATATTTTTGTTATGACTGCGATTAAAACTCCATTATCTTCGATGTGTCAAAAAGTTTGCTATAAATATTAAGTAATAATTAAGTAAGTGATATTTTTGACTTATGATTAAAACTCTTTGATCATGTAAAGTTGATAATTAGTTGCCTAATATTTTTTTTAAAGCCAAAATAATTTAGATTTAATATTATATGTCTTAAAAAAAAACATCCACGTATATAACAACTTTTACCTCCGTATTTTTAAATAATAAAAAAAATACAAATAATGCTATACATTTGCTGCAAGTTTGACGTTATAATTTAAATAGTTTAAAAACACACACACACAAATAGTAAATATATTTTTAAATATAAAACCGTATTACTTACAAATGATGTGAGAGATGTATTATATGGGGGGGGGGGACGCTATGGCGGAATAAACTGCTTAATATCTTCTTAAATGGAAAGGAAAGTTAATTTATTTGAAATGGATTAGACCTGTCAATATTCTTGATTGCCATTTGAAGAAATATTATCAGACATAAACGTCACCAGAGTAAGTCATAGCAGGAATAACATCAAAGTACTGAAGATTTATTGTATTTAAATTGTTGCATATTAGTTTTTGAAGCTTTTAAAAATTATTATTTGTTAATGTAACTGCTTCCCTACTGCAACAAAGATTATTTCAAACTTCCAAGGAAATTTAATTTTAATCTCCTATATGTGATTAATTTGTTAAGTGTGATGTTTTAAAACACAAGCATGGGGCCTTGCTGCTCATTTTTAATCCTTCAGTTGTAAAATAATTTATAAAAACAAACTTTTTAATCATGAAATTTATATCTTATAATTAAATTTTGTTAAAATATAATAAAATTCATTTTAAATATAAAATATCAAATTTGAAAAGAAAAGAAAACAATAAATTTATCAACATCATGAATTTCCCTTTAGCCTTTAGTTTAAGAAAACGTATTTAACAAAAAAAAAATTAACCTTCAAATGTTTTTAGTTTTAAAAAAATCATTTAAGTATTAAATTCTAAAATGACAATTATCTTAGATATATGTAAGAAAAAACTTTCTAATTAAGCATCTTCAGATATTTTATCAGATCTCCTGTCATTCCACTTTTAACATTACAAAGAGAATTTGAAACTCACTATGTTAAATATCCTTGTCAAAACCTAGATGTGAGAATAAAATAAATATATAACTAAAAGTCATTACCTCTGTTTATGTATAATTATTCAAAAGAAAATCAAAATACTCCTTCCATATGTTTAAAATATTATATAAAAGATAGACAATTTCTGACTTTAATAGGTATCTTATATCATTTTTTTGGTTGTATGTTGATTTCAGAGTATCAAAAAAATTCTGGAAAGACAATAATCAGTGGATATCTGTTTCCTTTGGAGTTTTTATTCACCAATCACTTTTAAGCCTTCTTTTTTATCTTTGAATGTTTGTCTTTATTCAATATATGAATTAGTTGCTCAATTTATAATTATTTCTTATAGATCTTTAAGCATGCTACCTGTATTTACAAAAAACATGGATGATTTAATTTATACTATTTCATTATCATACTTCTCTCAAGTTCAAAATAATTTGCTTAGAGGATGGAATTGAACCACTCCAATGCTAGTCAGCTATAGGTTTGAACCCTGCACCCCAGACCACTGAGGTTCATCTGATCTTTAATTTATAATTCTATCAAATAAAAATCCTATTTTTTTTTTCACATCATTAACAATAAGTTCATTGTCAGAAAATAAACCATTTTTTTTTTAATATTGAACCCAGAATACATTTTCTTGTATCCATTACAAACTTGTCAAGAGAAACCTAAAACTCCAAATTACAATTTTAATGTGTAAAAGCTTTTAAAATTTAGCAGGTATAACAGACAATTCTAAAAAATATTGCTTTTGTTTTGTTTTAATGATAATTTTTTTTATGAATATAGTTGGAATAATATTTAGATTTTATTGTAATTATAATAATTTTGGAGGTGAATTTATTATTGAGCCAACAATCTAGCTTGTAGCCGCTAGACAGTTGAGATGAACTTCTCTTATATTCTCATTCCTAATTATAAAATAATCTATTAAATGCCATGATTTATAGAGTTAATATATCCATATTGCTTTTTTAGGGAGTTTTCTGTCTAAATAAAGTATTTGTAATAAGTTCAAGAATATGTAGGGCTAAGAAGTAGAATTAATAGTAAAGGAATTTAAAGAAAATGAGTATCCAGAGAATGCAATAGTGAAGAATATAAAATTAATAGAAGATAAATATAAGAAAGGTAATAAGGAAGAAAAGAGTGTTAAATATAGAAATAAAAATATAAAGAAGGAGTATATCGGGGTTAAAACATATAGTAATAATATAGTTAAGGATGTTAATAAAATTATTAGAAAAATTAATAAAAGATATAATAATGTAATTAAGTATAAGGTAGTTAATAAAAAAAAGAAAAAATATAATGAATATATTAGATAATAAATACATTAAAGATATGCGGAAATGTATAAATGGCATATATCAAATAGATTGTAGATATTGTAAGAAAAATAGGATAAGGACTAAATATGTAGGGGAGACAAAGAATTCTATTTTTACGAGGTTAAATCAACATAGGTATGATAAAAATTCGCCGATTTATTTGCATACTATGGAAACAGGGCATGTATTTGACAAAGAGAGTATAAAAATGTTAGGATATACTAATAAAAGAAGAGATAGAAAAATAAAAGAAGTGATACTAATTAAGAGAATAAGGCCTAGTTTAAATAGGGATGGGGGACTAAGAATGTTGTGTTGGTAGGTGTAGTATTGGATTTATAGGCTTATTAGTAATTAAAAATAAGAATATATGTTTTAGGAGTGTATGAATGTGTATATGGGTAGCGAATATTGAATATAAAATTAAAATATGGTTTGGAAAAGATATTGGTGTTAGCATGTTTATTGTTGTGATTGATTAATAATAATGGTATTAATAATAGTAATAAAAGAAAGTAGATTAGAAGTTATATTATGTGGATATACATAAAAGATTTGTAGAGATTATTAATAAATATAGGTTAAAAATAGTTATAAGTTTTATAAAATTGATAACAGAGGGAGTTGATAGTAATAATAAATAATAAAAAGGGTAATGTTTATAAAATTTTATAAATTTGTTATAGAAATTTAAAAACTAAAAGTATTAATAATAAAATAGTTTTAAAGGTAATAAAAAATGGTCTATTGGGTAGTTTTTGTGTTGTAGATAAGGAAGTAAAAAGGTATTATGTATTAAATAAGATAGATAATAAAATAAAAAAATAACCATAGAAATAAAATAGATTTTAAAGATAATATAAATTGGGGCATTAGATGTGGTTTGTATAGTTATATATGTAATTTATAAGTAAGTTGAGTATTTATGTGAGTGGGTATGTATAAATGTATAGGAGGATAGATATATGTAGGTATATGTGTTATGAATATAGGTATATATGAGAATATAGGTATATATATGAATAGAGGTATATATATTGGGAATGTAGGTATATATATGAATGAGTTTTAAGGGATAGAATTATATTTTTATGGATATATATGTGTGTGGGTGTATAGGTGTAGGTAGGGATTTGTTAATAATTTTTAAATTGTTAATTTTTTAAATTGTTAATTTTTTAATTTTGTATCTTTTATTTTGGATATAGTTTTATATATTGGGTTTATATATTGGTTTTATATATTATTTTAGTTATATGTATAGAGGTAATGTGAAGAGTAATGTATATATATATATATATATGTAGGAAATATGGATGTTTGATATGTATATTTAGATGTGGAATAATGGTAAAGTAGCTATTTATAATATAGGAATATGGTTAATGATTATAATTGGGAAGTTGGAAGGTAAACAGAATTATAAGTTTTATAATATTGATAACAGAGGGAGCTGTTTTAAATGAATAAATAAGATAGAAAATTTTGAAAAAAACGGACATTTTAATTAAAGTTAAAACAACTGTAAGGAAGATGGAGGTAATAATGTTAAAAATATTATTTAGTGAAATAGAGATAAAAGTTATAAAAAGTAAAATTAAAGATAGTAAAGTAAAAGATGTTATATATTAGATAATTATAAAAATAATAATAATAAAATAGTATTAAATATTATAAATAACATTAAAAAGAAGAATATTTAAAAGGTTGATTTAAAAATAAGTAAAAATGTAATTGTTTAAAAAGGTAAAAAATTAAAAAACAGTGAATTGGATATGTTTTGTATATATATATATGTGTAGATAGAATATACATATGGATGTGTATTAGTAAAGATATATGAAGATTGTATATATGTCTATAGGTGTATGTATATCTGTATATGGATGTATGTTTAAAAGAGGTATGTCTAGGTATTGGATATGCATATACATATATATATAGATGTAGATATGGATTATATATATGTCTAGGGTGATATAGATTTATATGTGTATATATATGAAGAAAATATGTGTATATTTTGATATATATGTATATATGTGTGAGTTTTATATATGTGTGTAAAATGATGGAGATATATATATTTGATTTATATAAGATTTATTCATATATATGTGAAATGATAATTATGTATTTGTATTATTCAAATCTTGTAGCTCTGAAGAAGACTGCTGGACAGTCGATACTGTAAGAAAATAAAGAAGTTTTTAAGAAAATTAATTGCATTAAAGTGTATATGAGTGAAGTATTATAAAATAATATATATATATAGTAATTATATATTTGTTGCATATAACAATAATTAACAATTAACCATACATTTATTACACAGAATAGATATTTTCAATATTTAAGTTAGGGTATACGGCATTAAGAATAAAACAGGCCAAACTCTCTATACATATTATGTGATGTTTATTGGCTTAAAACCATTAGGTATACAAAATGTAATAGAGAGATTAGATAGACATGGTATAAAAATGGACAGATAGAAAGATACATAGTAATAGATAGATAGATAGATAGATAGATAGATAGATAGATAGATAGATAGATAGATAGATAGATAGATAGATAGATAGATAGATAGATAGATGGATGGATGGATGGATGGATGGATGGATGGATGGATGGATGGATGGATGGATAGGTAGGTAGGTAGGTAGGTAGGTTAGATAGATAGATAGATAGATAGATAGATAGATAGATAGATAGATAGATAGATAGATAGATAGGTAGATAGATAGATAGATAGATAGATAGATAGATAGATGGGTAGGTAGGTAGGTAGGTAGGTAGATAGATAGATAGATAGATAGATAGATAGATAGATAGATAGATAGATAGATAGATAGATAGATAGATAGATAGATAGATAGATAGATAGATAGATAGATAGATAGATAGATAGATAGATAGATAGATAGATAGATAGATAGATAGATAGATAGATAGATAGATAGATTTTGTTACATTCTTTTGCTTTTTTTAATGAATGGTAATTACTCTTTCTAAGCTAATATGCAATTTCTCTTTTTAAAATAACGCTTAAACATATTTTATATTAATAATAAAACTTTTATCGTCTTTTTAAATCTTTCTCTATTAGCCAACTAAATGAATAATAAATGCTTCTTAATTAAATTTAATGCGTGTAATGTTATTTTATTTATTTGAAGGAAATGGTTTTTTTTTTAATATTCCTAAAATAAATTAACGCAGTTATATAAATTTTAATCACAACAATAAAAACCTTTTTATAATAATTATTTATAAGTGATATTTATTTCAAATAACTTTTTACTATTGAGTGTTTTCTCTTTAGTGCGGATGAAAATATTTGGTAATAATAAGATATTTACCACTTGTTTCTTCGTCGAAGGTAGTCAGTCTGCCAGTATTTGTTTCTTTTATCAAGTCAATCTATGGAGTTCGTGTAGTGGTACAGGCTCAAGGATCGCAGCATAGCTTTATCACATCTGCTGCTCTACATTCATATGAACAATTAAATAAACTAGACAACTATTTCTTTTTTATTTAGTTCATTTATTCTCTTACTTTTAGATTTCATTTTATATTATAAATATTAATAACTCGTTACATTGTTAAGTTGGTATTTGCAACGTTGTTTATTACTTTTTCATATTTAATGAAAGAATAAACTGGAGAAGGATAACGAGAGATACATAATGGAAGTTAAATCACTATTTCAAGGACTTATTTATCACTCCAAATGATTATATAATTGAAGCAAAAATCATTCCTTTTATAAATATTTTTGATTGTTTTAATCGCCTATTAAACTTTGTCACATTTTCTAAGATGAATTTACAAAACAGTATAAAATTTCTTTTTCAAATTCATGCTATAACAGACATTCTTATCCTTAAATTTTTATCACAGTCTCGTTGGCAAGTCTTCCAATATTTTAATGTATTTCACTTGCAAGTATTCCGTGATTGTTTTAAGTTTATGTTTCAATGGAGATGTTTATATTCTTATGGTAACAACCTTTTGTAGACTACTGTCAATTATTAAACCTATTTTTTATAAAGAAAAAATAAATAAAAAACTATCTTACAAAAATATTTTTTTAATAGTTCTTATATTTTTAGTATACCTACAAATGTCTCAAAGTCTGACCACTCATTATGTCAATTACATAAATAGTAAGATACAAACTACCAATTGTAAATCATAAATTTCTGTACTCATATATTTATTACATAGACAGATGCATATAAATTTCTGTACTCATAATTATTACATAGACACTTTGCATAACATCTTTTACATTATATATACTAATTGCTTCTATAGTCTTTATGAATTTCAAAATTACTGGTGAATTTTGCAAAATGGTCAAAAGCAGACAAAAAATGATTCAAAATAATAGGTCTTTTCAGGAAAGTAAAACTATTTATTTTACTAAACACTCTAATAAAATCACCATATAGTGCCTACTCATCTAATATCCCCAGATTAATTTCTGGCTTGTGGCCTTTATCAGTGAGGAGCCTTGGATCTGAAAGCACTGCACTTAGATTTTAGGATCTTAAATTGAAAACGCCATAATATTTTGAATCCAAACTCATTAGCTTATATAGTCATATAGGTGGCGACTGGAGGGTTGCATTAGATCCTAAGATCTAGGTGCAGTGCTCTCAGACCCAAGGCTGCTCACTGACGAAGGCCACAAGCCAGAAACTAGACTGGGAATATTGGATGGGTAGGCACTAGATGTGGATTTTATGTACAAGCCTTCTGGCATCCATTGATTACTCTGGCTTGCACTGAGTAGAAATACATATAGAGAGTTTACCTCTTTTAATAGCAGTTTTGAGCAAGCATAAGAAATTCTTATCATGTGATGTTTATTGGCTTAAAACCAATCCTGCCTAATAAGATAAGGGTGGCTATGGTTATTAAAGAACCAAAGACATGAAAATGTATAGGTACTGCACTTAGTTCAGACTTATATGACTATATAAGCTAATGAGCTTGGATCAAAAATATAATATTTTCAATTTAAGATTCAAAGTTTTGTAGTTAAGTAGAGATAAAAGGTGGCTACTGGAGGGTTGCATTAGATTCTACGATCTAGATGCAGTGCTCTCAGATCCAAAGCTCCACACTGATGAAAGCCATAAACCTGAAACTAGTCTGGGAATATTGGATGAGTAGACACTAGATGTGTATTTTATGCACAAGCCTTCTGGCATCCATTGATTTTTCTGGCTTGCACTGAGTGGCAATATGTATAAAGAGTTTTGCCTGTTGAGCAAGCATAAGAAATGTGTATCATGTGATGTTTATTGGCTTAAAACCAATCCTGCCTAATAAGATAATGGTGGCTATGGGTATTAAAGAACCAAAGACACCAAAATGTATAGGTACTGCACTGAGTTCAGACTTATATGACTATATAAGCTAATGATCTTGGATCAAAAATATGGTATTTTAAATTTAAGATTCATAGTTTTGTAGTTAAGTAAAGATAAAAGATGGCTACTAGAGGATTGCATTATATCCTAAGGTCTAGATGCAGTGCCCTCAGATCCAAGGCTCCTCACTGATGAAGGCCCTAACCCAGAAACTAGTCTGGGAATATTGGATGAGTAGGTCCTAGATGGGGATTTTATGCACAAGCCTTCTGGAATCCATTGATTACTCTGGCTTGGATTGAATGGCAATACATAGAGTTTTGCCTGTTTTAATAAGCAATGTAAAATTGATAGTATGAATGCAATGGGGAAAAAACTGAAGGCAATAGTCATATAAGTAATGATAATAAACCACAGCAGGAACAATAATAATAATATTTGCCTTAAATAAAGCATTATATACTTAAACATATGAAAAAGAACAATATAATTTATTGGAAACGATATTGTAATAATATATGAGAGTCTAATCAACAATCTCCATCAAACTATACTGACAAAATAAGAATCCACTTAAAACAAGAGAGATAGGTAATACTACAATCTTTAAATAAATAACAATTAACTGATGCATAAAACTGATTAGTGAATAATTTTATGTTGAATATAACTTAATAAAATTATGGCATAAAATAAGCAATAAAATCTACATTAGCTTCTACCTTGTTCAGCATTTGCATTTATATTCAAAAATAAATAACATCATGAAAAGGACAAATATAACATATTTAAATTATATCATTATCAAACTATGAATATTCTAAGAACTTTTGACAATAAACTTTATAAGTAATATATAAAATTTTATCAAATAAAATGCATTTAAAAACAATAGCATTTAAACCAAAAATCATGAATATTTATACTCAAGAACTAAACCCTTTACCAAATATAAAATCAAATAAAAGTTCTTCATCTTGGTTTCACCATTTGACAAGATACAGTCACTGAAAAATAAAGTTCTGAAGATATTGCAGATGTCCAGTTTACTGCAACACAGCATAGTGAAGACACCCACATAATAAATTAAGAAAAATATTTAAAGATGCTAACATAAACATGTATGGCCATTCAAGTGGATGAAACATATTCCATGGATAAACGTGCAAATAATGATACATATTTAATATTTGAATATAATACCATGATTAATTCTTATATCTTTTGAAAGTACTTCCTTTAAAAATAAACACTAGGAGCAATTCTTTTAAAAATGACATTTATAGTAGAACCGATCTGTAATAATAATAACAATAAACATAAAGCAGACCTATGTCATAAACACAAAATAAGTTCATAGATAAACTTTGATAAAATAAATAATTCAGGAGCATTCATATTTTCAATTATATGTAAAATAATTTATCCAGGCTATCGATGAACTGCAATAATTCTTGGGAATAATACTAATAAATTCCAAAATAAATTTTTCATTAATATTTCAGGAATATTATATTTGAAAGCACATAATAAAATATAATAAGTTTCCATAAACTATAGAAATAAATTAATTTTAATGTCAATGAGTGAAGAACAATATATTTCTTTACTTTAACTTGAAATACACATAATAAATATATTTTAGTGAGCAAAAGTCATTTTCATATCACAAATACTAACAATAATAAATGTCATTTAAAAATAATAACATTTGAAAATAATTTATCTTTCAATAAATGAATGTTATCATTTTAAATAATAGCCTCATAATAATAACAACATATATTATATACATTTAAAAATCATTTATTCTAATGCATGTTTGTAAAAAAATATGGATAATATCTAAGTAGTGTAAACGTCATAAATTAAATATATCCTTATTGAAATAAATATAACTTTAGGTAAGAAATTTATAAAATATTTATTATTTTAAACATAGGCTCTACTATTTGGAATTAAAAGTCGTTCATTTGAAAATGAAACTAACTCCAAATAAAACCTTGTTTAAAGACATGAAATATTCTTCAAATAAATATTTTTTAAAAATAATAACTATCTTCAAATCTTTATCAGTCTTAATAATTTAGCATATATTAAATTTAACTGGTAATATTATCTACTTATAATATGAATAATAAAATTAATGAAAGTTCTTATGTAATAAAAATGATACTTTATTCTGAAATCGAGCAAAGCAATAATTCAAATAAAAATGGTCGAATTACTGTTGAATAATCAGTTTACTTTTCCATAATGTTTTTCCTGTAATGTAACTTTTAAGCACTGGATGTTTAGCAGTTTAAAATTTGAACCTGGATGAAGTTATTTTAGAAAATCAGTCTTTTAACTATAAAATTAATTAAAAGCAATTAAAACTTAATTAAAATCAGCAAATTTAAAACAAGTTAACAAGTGATCAAATGTAAACTAATATAAGCGAGTGTATGTAAGTGTATTCATAAAATCTACTTATAATATAAGTATTGTGACAACCTTTTGATGGCTGTATTTGATATTTTAATTACTCCCATTTGACCTCTATTGATTAGAGTTCACAAACTTATTAGTATAAACTAATCTGCTTATTTTCATAGCTTTCTGGAAAATAATAATGACTTATGTCTAAACAATTAAATAATTATTACACATTATTCATTCTCTTTTAAAAAATAAATTATTTATAAAACCAAAATATTATAGTAAAAAAAACATTAAACAATGAAAATTACATTATTTTAAACAGAATATTATTTACAATATTTCTCTTTTTTTCTATGATAAAAATTTATATATTTTTCTTTAAACTCAATTTTTTTTAATTTATTTAATAACCCAGAATACTTTAAACTAGATATTTTAAAATAAAAATCTTTAAAAATAACTTTATATTAATTTAACAATGAATTTTTTTAAAGAAATTACAATTTTACATCCATGCACCCACACATACATTAATACATTATTTAATTAAATATTGCTAACGTTATTATTACTTCTTTAATCAACTAAATATGAGATTGTTCAAATAAAATATTTTTACTATAATTAAGATTAAATGTCTTGCATTGGTGGTCGAGAGGTCAGCGCGACTGCCTTGCACTTGCAGGCAGTTGCCCGGGTTGCGGGTTCGCGTCCTGGCCAATGCTATGACACTTAAAAAAAAAAAATTAAGATTAAATAAGAAATTTTTTACAGGTAATTTAAACTTTAAAGTTTTACTTTAACTCTAAGATGGTTTTAATCTTAATATATCTCTAAAACTAAGCATTTAAAATTATAAAGAGCAATTAGTGGGGTTCAGAATATTATAAACAGGCTATTAAGATTATTTTTAAAAGTATAAAAGATACAAAAATTTTTATAAATTGGCTTATCAGATTAATAAACATTGGACTATTAAGTACTGATTTATTTTTTTAATATTAGGTTACTATATACCTTTAAAAATAAATATCTTAACAAAATTTAACCTTTATACTATTTTAAATTAATTAAGTTCAAGTTCAAATCGTAGGGCAATAACAATGATTATTATTTTTCATAGTTTAACGTGTAATTAAAGGTAACTAAAAGATTAAATAATGACACATCACTGAATAAAGTAAAAACAAGAAAGAAACAACTAAAGCTTTTGGGAAGAATTATCTTTGATGAAAAATAGGAAGGAGAGGAACAACATCTATGAAAAACTGAAGTATATATAACCAAAATCATGTACTGATACAAAAATAGATACAATGATAACATTATGTGCATTCAAGGTAATAAACATAATTTGCTAAGCCCATGATGTAGCCTTACTAAATCTTGGAAAATATACCTATGAGGTGTCCAGAGATATAGGAGATATTAAATGAATATTTTTGCTCTAAGAGAATTTTTCATTATCTGCACTTATATAGCCCTCATATGTAACAGCAAACATCCCAAACCAAGGAAAATCCAAATAGAATTGATTACAGAGACTTATTTAATATCATATTTAAAACACAAATTGTTTAGAGAAACTGCACTAAGATTTTTAATTTATATGTATATAGATACGAGATGTCCATAAATATAAATGTCATACATATATATTAATACATATATTTTTGAATACAAACATTGTTTATTTTTTTATTATTGACAAATTTTTATTAGTGTAGCATAAGGAGATACATATTGTTTAAATGTGTATATATCTTGCCAGCAAATTATGAAAAGCTGTCATTGTATAGAATGTCTAGGGATTCTATATAATGTGTGATATTTTTGGGAAAAGCATGAAATTTCGTTTTCATTTAAATTTTTTTTATATACTTTCCCTAGACATTCTACAGAATATCTAGGCATTGCAAAGAATGCCAAATAGTTTTTAAACAAAGAATGAAAAAGACATTTATTGGAAAAATACACTCGAAAATGTAACAATAATATAAAATATGACATTTTTCTACATAAAGAAATAAAGATTGGTGCAGAATTACTTATTGCTACAAGGTAGACTTGAGTGGCATTTTGAACTTCACTTATCTGCCTTTTTTATCTGAACACTTTAAATTTTGACGCTTGTTCCTGCAAATACACCTTACAAATTGTTGGCCTCTATCATGGATTGAGTGAAAAGCAGCTAACTGGAGAGCTATTTCTTCATCAGGAACAGTTCCTCTCAGTAAATCCTTGGAACATACATGAATTGTAATCTGGCATCCAGTTGGTTTAAAATTCCTTCAGCCATTCCAGATCAATAAAAAACATCTTCTGCTACTTATAACAACCACCAGCAGTTTGTGTGAATTAAACTCATCCCTTGTTGATATCTGGAATATGAACTCACATAGTGGTCTCTAAAAATTCAGGAGGAAATTTTTTATTCAAATTTATTTCTAATATTTTGGCTGTATTCTAGATTCAGTTTAAATTAATTTTACCTTCAACAGCATTTTCAATATTGAAGCAAAAAGTAAACAATGCATTAAGGTCATAACTTTCTATGATCTCACTTTCAACATTTATATATTCACAGGCAGAATGAATATTTTAATGAAAGTTTATTTATGTCTGTGCACTTGGTTAATATCAAACATATTCAGCAATGTAGCATAATTGGAAGCCTCTTTGAAAGACATATACTTAACACTACTTTAGATTCTTCCATGATGGACTACAGTTTCATCCATATTTGTGCTATAAATGTTTATCTTGGATAGGGAAATCTAAGTCTTGTTGTATTGCTCATATATTTTCTATCATTTTCCCAGTTGCTCCTCAATCCTGATGTCTCATAAAACATCTTGAAAAAAATGAAGATTTTGTAAGACTCATTTTAAGTTTGCAACCAAAAAGAACTTTACAAGGTGTTCTTTTAATTTCAGAATTAAATGCTCCATTTGTCACATTCAACATTATTTCTGAAAATATTTTATACTTTGCTAATTTTCTTTTTGGAACTTTTATATAATGCCTACAAAATGTGTAAAATTTTAAGTATTGCATTCTTAAATAACCCATTTTTAACATTCTATCCAATTCCAGTTTTTACACTTTGATAGTTTTTAATTTATATATATATATATATTGAAGCAGTAAATCTTAGCTTAAGATTGTGCTTCATGTTTCTACCTACTAACTCATGTTCAAACCCCTATATCTCATCCCGCTCCTTTTGTCGTGTATATATATTTCATGTATATATTTGAGATGCGTGCCTAAATTATAAAATTTAATGTTTCAATAACATGTTTTAAAATTATTATTAATTCTTTTTATTAATTATTAGTTCTTTTTTATTAAAGTATTATAAATGCAGCTTAAATATATATATAGGAGTAAAACTTACTAACAAAATATTGATGTTTTTAAATATTTATTATATGTCATTTTTAGCTTTTTCTTTTTAAATTGCTTGTTTTTCTATTAAACTGTATATTTTTTATAAAATCCAATATGGAAGATGTGACTGTTGTTAATTGTCCAAAAATAATTAAGGGTTGGAAGCACTATTGTTTTAATCTGGGGTAGGTATTTTTAATTAAAGTTTTACTTAAAAGGGGATTAAGATTAGAGATACTTTTGTTGAAAAAACATGTTGTCAAATATATTTCTAATCTGGAAATAGATTTGAATTTATTTTTAGATGTTATCTTACAATTGCATCTTCAAAAACAACTGATAAACGAAAAAGTATAAAATGATTGAATTTTGAATCAGAGAGGAGATTAACTACTATTGAAAGAAGATTAGTTACTTTTAAAGAGAGGTATTATAAATATATTTTGTTTTGCTTGAAACTTAAAAATGATGTAGCAGTAAATCCACCACTCTTCAGCGGCCTCTGCCGCTACCGTAATATCCTGCTGCCCTGAAATGAAGAAAGATCTAAAAAGAACTTTAGAATGCTAATAGAAATTTCCTGCCACTGAAGTACTTGCATTTCAATCACCATGCACGTGCCATACTTTAAAATGGATTCTTAAAATTATAAGGTAAATTTTCAAGCCGCCACTAATAGTCAATTTAGTCTAAATGATCTATCAAGATCTCTTCTCATGTATTCTTTAACTGTGCTTTTTTTATATATATCTGTGAATGTAATCACAGATATATATATATATATGCTTTTTTTATATATATCTGTGAATGTAATTTTGCTCTCAAATAATTTCTTTATATCTAATCCTATCTCATATGCTCTTAACTTTTTTATTTTGGTGCGGTCATTTATTTATATATATTTATTATTTGATTTATATATCTGCTTGCTTATTAATATGTCAATCTAAAACAATCTGACGAATTGAATTTTCTAAAAATCCTTTCTATATTTTTTAAGTAAACCTTCACGAAGCAAGTTATAAATGTCCATTTAAAACAATGCATTATTAATTAATATACTCGCCAGATTGTTTTTCGAGCCAACATTCTATTTATGTTTTAATTAAATATATATATATATATGTTTAACTCTGGATTTTCTACTGGTGTAAATCCAGAACTTAAGCTAATTAACGCTTTGAAATCTTATAAAATATTATTTATTTAATTCTAAAATAAGATGACTTAATTGTTTTACATATATATATATAACTGCTAGTTTTTTTATATATATACTCTTAAAATGTATGCTTAAAATATCAAATAAAGTACTTATATATTTCATTTATTGTAAAATCAATGAAAGTGGGATTGCTTTATTTTAAATATCAGAAAAGGGATGGGGGTGAATCTTAATGTTTCTGTTACTAAATCAAATCTTAACATATAGTTTATTAATTTGAAATGTAAATCTTAAATGTTTCTTTTACTAGGTAAAATCTTAACGTATATTTTATTAAATGAAATATTCTCTATATATATATATTATAATTGCATGGCGTATTATAGTATTCAAACAAGGGTCATTTATTTTTAAAGCAGTAAAACTTTTCAATGTCGTTAGTGACATTTATCATTCGTACGGCATTCCTGACATATAGCTGATCTTCGTGATTATATATATGTGCTTCTTAATCGGACAAGTTTGAACCCATAGATTTCTTCTCATTCCATAGATAGTTGAGCTATCTGGAACCACATTTATTCCATATCAAATGCCTCTGGTGGTGATCCCGTAAGTTTGGAACACGCTATGCATATACACTTCATAGATAAAAGACCTCTCATGTCGGTTATACCAGCAAAAGTCTGGGCCATGCCATGCCTATCCACTTTTCTCTAAGCATTACCCAAGAAGGGGGTGTGAGATTTCGTTTTTCATCCAGAAGCATGACTTTTTCCTCTTAGATATTTTTAGGCTATTATGTCAGCACCGCAAACTTCTTCGTATTATTATTATTATTTCTTTTGCTTCATGACCCAGTTTTAATGCTCTAATATTAAAATTAAGCTTTGCTTAAAAGATATATATAAATGCCAATTACTTCTATTTTATTAATTAAGTTTATTTCAATCATATACAATCCTACCTTCATAATTTATATATCTATATTTAAGAGTATCTATATGCCTTGGGAAAAATAAAGCATTCGTCTTACTATTGTTAAATGATTTTCATTAAATATTTTGTCGTAGTTTCAAATATAATGTTTTCAAATGTATTTTGTTTATTTTCACGACCTCAATGGTGTGGAAATAATTTATATCATATATCTAATGAATTTCGGAATGCTCCTAGTAATATATATGTTAGTCATCATGTTTCAGAACCGTAAATCAGAGCGTTAATAGCAATTTTGTGTAACTTCTTTCTAATATTGATTGGCATCTTAATATTGGACCTACCAAAGATGTGTGTTTATTTGTAATATATTATTTAGCTAATAAAGAGCATAAGAGAAATAATAGCGTGAATGACAGTATGTAATTATCTACTGCTTGCTCATTCACGCACATACTAATGTACTTAATTTATAAATGTATAATAATTTGTCAGTATATTAAAATATATTATTGTCTAACTTATTTAAGTAGTTCAAATTCCTTTTTCCTCCACTTCCACATATTACAGCCATGCTTATATATCTTTTAGTTTAGTCATAGTAATAGATGTCTCATTGTCTTCTCAGTTTTGCTAGTCGGCCGGATTAAGATTAATTCTCATGTGCCATCACTATTATGTTATTCATTATGTGTTTAATTTGGGGCTTAGAGAGTGGGTTCGAATCCAGGCTGGTTCCTGACCTAAATCTTGGGCTTGACTGGGTTTGAAGTACATTTTGTGAGTTCCAGCTCATGTTAGATGAATAAACATATTTTGACCGGCACAATATATATATATAAAATTCTCAATTATTTTAAATGGTATGTAATACTTCTATCAATTTTCAAATACTTAATTTTATATTTTTAAAATTCAATAAGTATTTATCTCAGTAACTTTGTACTTATGCCTCCAACATTTTCAAAAAGTCAAATTAGTTTGAATTTAGCTCACATAGCATAAATTTTATGCTGATCCTATTTTTTCATTTAGTTATATCTCATACCTTTTGTAGTATAAATGGCTGTAAACTGTTTTCATCTTTTTTAAATGACCACTTTTTTTACTTTTTAAGACAAATATTAAACTTATTGCAACTAATGACTACAGTAATAAAAAGCAAATTTATTTCATTACAACATTTGATTATAAAAAAATTAATCAACTAAATAAAAATAATTTTATTTCTCATTTTTATTATTTAATGGCTATATTTTTTAAATATTTTATGCAAATATTTTAATGTTTGTTGTAAATAATATTTATAATAAAAAATCAATTTTGAAATATTTATATAAAACATTCTTCTTATGAATAATATTAAATCTGCCTTGCAGTCTATACAATTATAAACTGTGTTTGTCACTGTTACATGTTAATTTTTATATTTATTATTAATCTTTGATATTCTTTCTTTATTATGTGTATTGATTTACTGCTTTAGTCATATTTCTGGCATCAATCAAGATTATATAAAATAAATAATTATTTAAATTATTTAGTTGTCTGTGTATTAATCTTTTCTCCTATGCATACATGGTAATCCTCTATTCAGGGCCAGATAAGAGCTGATTGTATCCAATCATGCTCATGTCTATCAGTTTATGTAATTAAAACTTGTATTAAAAATAATTAATTTTTTATTTCAAAAATTACAACAATTTGAAATATCTATATACATTCAAATAATTTTTTCCCTTGACCACTAATGCAATATTTTGAACAGGTTTGTACTATTACTTATTTATATTACAATGTAGAGTTGCTTAATTAAATTGCTGCTTCGGACAAGTCTCATGCTGTGCATTATTTGCATAGATCAAATTGTCTTTTGCATAGTCATAAAAAATAAAGATATATAATGTGTTATCTTTAAAAAAATATGCTGACCAAATAAATAATTGCCATTTATTTTACTAAATTGTGAATTAAATAGTTTATGTATATATGAATTTTTACAGTTAGGTTTTTAATTTTAATATAGTTTAATTAAGTTAAGCTTGCAACTTGATGAACAATTCAAAAAACTTGACTATACTAAACTACTCTCATCATCATTATTATTATTATTCTAATCATTATTATTGTTGTGTTTTTTTTGTTGTTGTTATTATTATCTTTCAAAGGACTTTATTCAACAAAGTAAAAAAAGGCTACATTATTTCTTTTGTCTACATATTATTAGTGATTATTAGAAATATAAATAACAATTGTTTGTAAACCAGCAAAAGTTTACAAATTAATAAGCTATTTTTCGCCTGAGGTATTGCAATGGTGGCAAGTGGCACCTGTTTCATTCAAGATTTATTAATTATTAGTGTTAATTTTTTTCTTATAGGCTTGTGTCAAAGAAAGTTGTTTCGTTTGTTATTCTTTCATTACTTTGACATATACTATCCGTTTTTTAATGTGTTAAAGTGTCTTCTTGGATTATTGTTATATATAAATTTACACCTTGTACACTATAATGCATAGAGGATGAATGCACTGATCCTGATTTCAGCAAAGACTTCGGTTTTTAATGAGTCAAATAGACATGTCTTATTTTTATTTTTGAAGAGTGTGTACATTATTGAATGAATGTTATTAATCCTTGACATGAAAAAATGATATGATCCAGTGTTTCTGAATTTTTGTGGTGAGGGGTACATAGATGGTCTACATTCTGGCAGTTTATTTTATATTTCAGGAAGTGTTGTGTGGATAGGGAGTCTAAATTAATTTTAAGTAAAAAATCAAAATATTTTGGTTCAAGTGACCAGAATTTAAATTTAAGACAAAGTTGAATTGTTGGTGATGCTGAGTACAGTTTTGTCATTATCTTATATAGGGTTTTAAATGAATGAATTTTCCAATACTTGAATTTATTTTGAGATAGTTTGAAAATCAAATTCTTTATAGACAATAATGGAGTGATTAGTGTTTTCAGGTTTCCTTAAATAGGAGGTGATTTATATGTGGGAGTGATTTTATAGGCTGTTTGTAGGAATGGAAATTTTTTTGTGCATGCAAAGATTATATTAATTGTTTTTGTATTCAGAATGTGTGAATTGAGTGAAGCCCTAGACTATTTTGTAAGAATGAATTTTTGAAAATATCGAGATTACTTTTTTTTCCACAAGAGTTTTCTCCAAAGTGAGTCTATTTGACTAGAGAAGGTTTTAGTGTAAAGTATTGTTGTTTTGTAATATGTAAATTTGTCATGGTCAGTATGTTAAAAAGTGTCATCTTAATATAAAGTGATAGATAAGATTTTGTTACTAAATTGACTATAATTTCTATTTTATTTTTAAGATTATTTCGTATACTATTATTTATTTATTTATTTTACAAAATTTAGTTGTTCAATTAATACTATTTTAAAAATATAAAACTCTAAGCTGCAAATTTATATTATTTGCGGCAATTTTTCAATACTTTTTAATTACAAAATTATGAAAATATTTTGACTACTTTAAAGCAAATTTAAAGTGTTTGAATTAATATAAAAATTTTATTTTCAATTATTATCTGCTTTTATGAAGAAAACTTAATAATTTAATTATTTTTTCATAGAATGCCCAACTCAAAATTAGAAAGAGGTGGGAAGAACATACTAAAATGGTAATACCAAAAAAAAATATATAAGAAAAATTGCAGCTGAAAAGCAAAAAGGTGTTCTGCACAATTTTTTAATAAATTCACAATAATCATACAGAATCAGAATGGACTGATCAAACCCATACGAAACCCATAAAAATATTCATATAAATGAAAAATGTCTGTAGATAATAAGCTCAGGATTTTAAGATGAATATAGATGATAATCCTGAAAAAATACATTTTATAGGAAGACAATAGGTCACTGAAATAAGTAAATGTGGTGTGCCTAAATATAAAGAATTGCTTAATGAACTACAGAATAATAATAGATGACCCTGTTATTTGGCCAGAAAGAATGAGCCAGCAAATAATTAATTATTCAGTGAAAAAAAGAGTCAAAAATTTTTGTGAATAAATTTTCCCACCAAAATAAAATTGATCTTGAAAGAAAACTTCCAAATGGTGCAATCATATATTGTCCCTGAATAATATATTCTGATATAAAGAAAAAAATATTTTGTTTCTATTGTCATCTTTCCAAGAAGAGTAAGAAGATTGTTTATGACCACATCAGAATTCAATAAATGGACAAATATCCATATAGTGACTAGCAGAACATCAAATATTAAAGTATCATTTAGTTGCAATGTTAAAATGTGCAGAACTTCAAAGTCTTTCAACTACGATAATATAAACAAAGTACAACAGAAATTATTGAAATAAGAAAAATTGTATTTACATCAAGTTTTTGAAAGATTATTATCAGTGATAGAATTTCTAGATCAGCATAATTTGATATTTCAAAAATCTGTCAAAAACATAGATTTTTAGCATAATATTTGAAATACAGGCATTCTTATACCTGGAACTCAATTGTAAATATAGGCGACTTGAACTCAGCCTTTCATGCAACCTTCAACTATTCACACATTCTCATACTACTGATACACATGTAGAAAAGATAAATAATTACCAATATATGTATTTCATGCTGAACCAGCACTCATCAGTTGGTCCAGATTATCATCACACACACACACACACACACATATATATATATATATATATAATCAGCGCTCAGTTTATATTAAAATAGCAAATCTTTATACTTTAACAGACAGGCTTCACTGATGATAGAATGCCCAAATCCCATGCCAATGCCAATATTATTGTTATGCCCATGTTGACCCCAAGTCACTCTGACCCCTCATGTATAGGACAGTATCCATTTAAATGCATAGTAAGAGGGATGGGCAGAATGCAAGCTTAATGTGTAAGATTTGAAATACAGGCATTCTTATACCTGGAACTTAATTATAAATATAGGGGATTTGAACCCAGACTTTCAAGCAACCTTCAACTCTTTGCACTACCTCATACTACTGATACATATTACCACACACATGTAGAAAAGATAAATAATCAATATATGTATTTTGTGCTGAACTGTCACTCATCAGTTGGGCCAGATTATCATCTCCCACACACATATAAATATAATAAGTGCTCAGTTTATATTAACATATACATGAGGGGTCAGAGTAACTTGGTGTCAACATGGGCATAACACTACTGGCATCATTATGAGATTTGGGCATTCCATTATCAGATTGTCAATGATATGGATGTCTGAAGAGTTGGAGGTTGGAGTAGATTGAAGCCAGCCCATTAAAGTATAAAGATTTGCTATCTTAATATAAACTGAGCACTGATTATAATGATAATCTGGACCAACTGATGAGTGCTGGTTCAGCACAAAATACTTATATGGGTGATTATTTATCCTTTCTACATGTGTGTGGTCATGTGTATCAGTAGTATGAGATAGTGTGAAAGTTGAATGTTGCTTAAAAGTCTGAGTTCAAATCCCCTATATTTGCAATAAAGTTCCAAGTATAAGAATGCCTGTATTTCAAATTTTACACATTAATCCTGCATTCTTCCCATCCATCTTTTATGTATTTAAATGGATACTGTGCTATACATGAGGGGTCAGAGTGACTTGGGGACTTCATAGGCATAACAACAATATTGGGATGGGCATGGGATTTGGGAATTCTATCATCAGATTTTATGGTATGAAAGACTGAAGAGTTTGGAGGTTGGAGTAAATTGAAGCCTGTTCATTAAAGTATAAAGATTTGCTATCTTAATATAAACTGAGCACTGATTATATAAGTGTGTGAGAGATGATAATCTGGACCAACTGATGAGTGCTGGTTCAGCATGAAATATGTATATTGGTGATTATTTATCTTTTCTATATGTGTGTGGTTATGTGTATCAGTAGTATGAGATACTGTGAATAGTTCAGGGTTGCTTGAAAGTCTGAATTCAAACCCCCTATATTTCTAGCATAATGTAAACTCTTTATGAATTATTTGAATTGCTTGGAAAATTTGACTAATAAAACATCACCATTTTTGATTGAATCCCTGTAAAGAAGGTTAAAAACATGAGCTAAACAATTCAAAATTGGAAATAAAATCCAAAACCAATTTATAAATCAAATAAAAATTAAGAGAATATTTTGCTGCAATTCTTGATTGTACTTCAAATATCAGCAACCAAGAACAGATGTCCCTTAACTCATATATGTTTCTGATTGTGCATCATGTGGTTCATTCGTTGATGTTTCTGAGCAGTTTATTAAACTTATAAATATAATTCTGGAGAAAATGTATATGCAATGCTAAATAAAAACTTAATTCTCTAAGATCAGGGGCAAGGGTATGATAATTGATCAAATATGAAGGAAAAAAATTTCTGAGTTCAGGCTAGACTCTTATAAAAAATTTCAAGAGTATTTTTATATTCTGTGTTTATCATAATTTTAATCTGTTTTGGAAGATCCAGCTAAAACTTGTCCTGATGCATTAATTCTTTTGGTATACTTTAATGTCTTATGATTTATTATCATCATCCATAAAGAGATGATCATTTTTCCAAGTCTTAGTATAAAGCCTATTTGCATTATAAGATGGTAATCTTACATTTAAGGTGTTAAAGACATTAAGATATTAAGGAGGTGAAGTCTGTGATACGCTTTTTAAAATATCAAAAACATTAGAAAATCTTAGTTAAAAATAAATTAGAATTATTTGCATACTCAATAAATGATTACAATTTTATAGTATTAGTCTTATATCTTCCCTTTACTTTTTTTGCATGTCTTCTTACTTCCATATGTATTATCTAATGAGATTGCCAATAACTATTAATAAGCTTTTCAGAATTTCCAATCCCAGACTGTTTTCTGCTTTTGGCTTCCTCAGTGAAGTGCTAAGATATTAAAGCGTTAGCTTTAAAATACCAGGTCAAACCCAGCACTTTTTCTAATGGTTAACTATTAAGTAGAAAATCTGAAATTTTCAGACATCCATATGTCTTTTAATCCAGCTATCTAACTTAAATAGCCATATGGGACTGAACTAAATTCAGATATACCATATATTAGTAGTTTTAGCTACATAAAATCACCAAAGCCTTAATAGAAAAAAATATAATTGCAAAGAAATCAAGTCATATGTCACATGATCTAATTTAACAAGTTTGTATTATGAATATTATCTGATGAGCTTACCAATAGCTCTTAACAAGCTTTTAGAATACCCCCAATCCCAGAATGATTTTTGCTTCTGGCTTGACCTGGTATTTTAAATCTAATGTTTGAATATCCTAGCACCCCACTTAGGAAGCCAGAAGCAGAAAACAGTCTGGGATTGAGAATATTCTGAAAAGCTTATCAAGAGCTATTGGCAAGCTCATTAGATAACATTCATAGTACAAGCTTGTTAAATTAGGTTATATGATATATGATTTGATTTCTTTGAAATTCATATATATATATATATATATATTGTACCCTCATATATATATATATATATATATATAAAATAATACTTATATGATTATATGTTTAAATGTTGTAGCTCTGATGAAAACTGCAGGACAGACAAAACTGTTAGAAAAATAAAAAAGGAATTATATAAAAATGGCCTTAAAGTCTATATATGAGGAGATTTATAATAAAGTAAGTTTATAGTATCCCTTATGTTTACAGGTAAGTTTTTTTTGCAAAAACCTTCAAAGTGATTCCATGAATATTTCCATAGTGCTTTCTCTATTTGAAGAACTACTATATAGATTGATCACTGGATTTGATAAAATATTAGTTAAGGCAAAAACATTTGTGACGTTTTGGAGATAATTTCAGAATTTCAAATAAAGAGTTGAGAGAAAAAAATATTTTAACTATAAAGTAAATGGTGAGTCAATTGTTAATTCTACAAAACTGTTC
This sequence comes from Epiperipatus broadwayi, assembly GCA_028023455.1. Lineage (NCBI taxonomy): Eukaryota > Metazoa > Onychophora > Udeonychophora > Euonychophora > Peripatidae > Epiperipatus > Epiperipatus broadwayi. Next base: position 2,648,527 of record JAQFVV010006267.1, on the reverse strand, counting down.
AAAGTACAATCATTCCAATTCGATTTGAACAATTGAAAAATCGTATGCATATATTAGGATTTTTGAAAAAAAATCCAAAAATGGGAAAAGACTACTAAAAAACATTTGGCACAGTTAGAAATTATTCTGGTAAATATTCAAACTACATAATTAAGACTCATCTACTGATTTGTAAAAAAAATTGATTTAAATAGCAGTACATTGATTGATGAAATGAAATTTCTAAATATTATTTTTCCACTAGAATATTATGGAAAACCTAAAATAATTCAATTTCTAGGAAAAAATAATTGAGCTACAGTTTTTCTTAATCTCTTCATTGCTTTTTGAAATTATATCAGGGTCTGTTGCTTCTGGAGAAATGACATTTTCAAAGTTAAAACTAATAAAAAATTACTTAAGTTCAATTATGATCCACATACCTATTAAATATTTTTAATTTTATGAAAATTAATATCATGATAAATATATATGCAAATACATATATTTTTTAAAAAAAATGGTTATTGTATAAATTATGGGGAAAAAATAATATTATACAATTGTTTTTGGATTGCTAAACAATTCAAAAAATTATATGACAATAAATAAGTATGAAAAGTGCATAGAAGAAATGTAAATTTTTTAAAAGTTGCTAATATTTACTTTACTGTTTGTTAAAAAGTATAAAAAATTATTGGATCATTCATTTTTTAGATGTGATAATATGTTGGACTATTTCCATTTTCTATCGGAACATGTTGAATGCATAGAAAAATTTAAATTTTATTTAAACTTTTCAGATACAAACAACTTGTTAGTAATAATACACAAATAGACAACATAGGTTAATAATTACACAACGTTTCTCTCTTCTTCAGGTGTTGTCTATCTGTGTGTTATTATTAACAAGTTATTTGTATTTGAAAAACTTAAATAAAGTTTAAAATGTTCTATACATTCAACATTTACTGACAGATGATGAAAATAGTTGAACATATTATCACATCTAATATACCACCATCATAAACTTTCAGGCAAATTCATTTTTTACTCTTTTCTATTTTACCTCATTCTTTTTACTGCTTCTTTATTCTTTATACTTACATTTTAATCTCTAATGAAGATGACTAACTATGATCACAAATACCTTAATGTTTTGATATTAAGATTTTGGTTTGACTTTCAATCTGCTATTCATTGTTTAATATTTTATTATTGTCATTGGTCCTTCCTTTGTTTTTTAGCCATAGGGAACTAATTTGAATCACCATTTTATGTAAAGCTATATAGTCAATATGTTTTTCACTAACTTATGCCATAAATATTCTCCCTATTTACATAATGATAAAATTGATAATAAGCCTTCTTTTATGAATCAGCCCAATATACTTTTAAAAATATTCAGTTATATCTGAGGGCAACTCAATTTCTTTTCCCAATTTTTAATCACATTCTGGAATTATTTGCTGATCTTAGTGTAAAAACAGATCCTAATTGACACTATGGTCCTACACATATATAGAAGTAAGATTAAATGGACAACAAGAAATAAAATTCATAACATAATATTTTAAATAATGTACAAAAATTGCATTTCTTTATTTACAATTTAAAAATATATAATTCACAATATCAAAAAAAATCAAAGATAAATTATGTTTTTAGCTCGAGTACTATTTCTCTCACTCACAAGTAATGATATTTAGAATGCAGAAATTTCCAAAAAATGATTTGGAATATTATACAAATTTGTTACAGAAAACGATTAATAACGATATTAGCAAATTTTACATTTTAAAAATTATGAGAAGTCAAAATTTGATAAATGAATTATAAATACAAAAGTATTAAATATTATTAGAAATCAAATAGATGCAGTTTTTATATAATTAGGGTTCATGAAAGCGAATGGTTTTATACTTCTGTCTTATATGATTTAACAAAAGTTTTTTAAGAACAAACTTTTATTCAAGATGCCTCATAATAGTGATATGAAAAATTAGATTTTCTGTAAATTCATTTTTATGCATTTTTAGATTTTTTCCTGTAGCTATAACAAAGACAAAAATACAATAGGTGGAGCTCTTATTGGAAAGTCATTCTCCTCATAACTCTCACAGAATGGCACTGAAAAGTTGGTTTTGCACAGTGAAGGGTGCCTTTTATGTTTATTTGCTCTTCAAAGGTTTTATTTTGCTGTTAATGTACTCTTTCATTCACTAAATCTCAGTTTTAGTGCATTTTCAACATAATTTCTCTATGTCTACTTTGTGCTTATCAGCATTCAACTATCTCACCCCCCCCCCCGTTTGGTGGTTGGTTCAATTGTTTCATGGACCATAAGAGTTTTATTCACTCTTAGACTCTTAAATATTTCTCCTACTCCAATTTCCCTGTCACTCAGAACTTGTTTATATTTTTTTGTATATTGTTCCAGTTATTTAGGCCATTTTAACGATTTTTTTTTCATACATCCCCCCTCCGGGATAACTAACCGCCTAAAATTCCACTCAATTTTCTCTTTATTCAACTAAAATTATTAATAACAAGTTTTCCAGTGTTTTTTTATTTTTGCTTTTACTTCAATATATTTAATTTTACCATTTCATAATTCTTTTTTTTTTTTTCATATTACTTTTCATTCTTTCAAATGATTTAAAAATTGCCACCACCCCTAGGGGTAAAAATGTGCAGAGACCTAAACTACATGAACTAAAACCTTCAAAATTACCCAAATTTTATCCATATCGAATTTTAAACAAAACTTAATCAAAAACATCATCACCAAAGAACTTATTTTAAAGTTTCTATCTCCTTGCCCTCTGAATTTTCCCCTCTTTCAGGATGTAGTTTGCTCTATAAAAGGTAAAAAGCAAGCCAAAAAGAACAACATGACCAATCATAACACCATTTCAAGTACAATGGGAAAAACTAAAACTACTCATCTACAAAAGACAAAAATTAGCCTGTTGCATCTAAACATAACTCAGAAATCTCCTCATCCATCCCAGAATTCTCTAGAGACTTAACATATAGCTATTCCTCCAAAGTAATGTCATATATGGATTTTCTTATCAATCCACCAGTACAACCAAGCCTATCAACATTGCTTCCTACCAAAGACTCTTCTTTGCCTGGTCTACACACCCTTTCCATATCCCCTTCCCATTTCATATGTATTCCCTTCCCCTCTACCATAGTGTACTTCAATTTCTTTTTGCCATGTAATCATCTCTTTGTAAACCTCTTTTAACTGTTGTGTATTTTGTCTTTTTGATGAATAAAAGTTTTCATCACTGAGAAAAAAAAAAAAAGAAGCTTATTTGATACATATATACCTAAGTCAGATCTGGCTAACTCGGCACGCATATGATCCAACATGTTAAATTTTGCTGCTGGATGATTATATATCAAAATAAATTTCTTCATTCAATTTATTCTATTCATATTAAGAATGTAATTATATATTTATTTGTTTTTAAAAACAGAGTTATATATGTTCGATCGCAACTCTCCGATAATTGTAACGTATGGGTCATTTAAGCTGAAAATTGTCTCATAAAGATTTTTGAGCAAATATATCGTAAAAAAATTGCTTAATGTATAGATAACAAGACATTCATAAGCTGTGCTTTGTGTACTAAATTTAATGTGATATTTGAATTGTTTATTTTGAAAAATAATATATCTGAATAAATTAAGCAAATACACTTTTATTTGAAAAGTTAAAAATTAAATTTCCGTTAATAAAACATAAATATCTGATTAATGAAAATTGTGGTAAATGTGATTATTTTAATTTATGACTATCAATATTTATGAAATATTCATAAATTAATTATTTAAATCTTGCAAAATGAGTTCAAAGGAAAGTGAAAGATGAAAATAGACAATAAAGTAATAATTGAGGAAAAGATTACTTCTTCATATGTTAGGACTCTAAATTGATGTGCGTTTAATTTACAGAGATATAATGGTCTATTCAAGGAATATATAGTGAAAAGATGTTTTAAAACAGTACATTGCTAAATACACAAATTTTAATGAAGAAGTGAGAAAATTTAAAATAACTATGCTTAAATTGCGACAAAACGGCTCAGTAAACAGTATTCAGGGCAACAATCATTCAAAATTATGAAAGTTTCGTCTTCTTGATTGCAAAAAAGTGAAGCCATTTTCAGATAGTGAATTTTAAAAAAATACATATAAAATTAGTTTTACAGTTTACAAAAACAAAATAGATAAATAAATAAATAGACAAAAATAATAAAATTACATTGCAAACAATTTCTAAAAAAAAAAAAGTATGATCTAAACAAATTTAGTAATTTTATATGCCAATATTTTATTCATTGATATTACAAAAAGACAAGTACTTTAAACACCAACCAATATCTTGGTAAAATCTATATACACATGTGTATATTTTTTTATATCACTACTGCCTTTTAAATCCCACAATCATAAATAAATGCATATACAAAAAAAATTGAAAATAACGATAACAACTAATAACAACATCAACAACAAAATAGATATAAATTCCCATATTAAAGCCAAATCAAAGATTTTTTAAACAATAATGACACTTTGATGGAAAGGGTGGATTTTTCCAACCTTTACAATATACAAGTATATATATTTTCTGTTTAAATCAATAATTGACAGTTAACTATACCTTTATTTTATAGAATATTTATTTGCAAAAGAAATGCATATGAATCTGTGAATGCATGCATGCATTCTTCATACAAAAATTAACAAATACATTATATAAATAGATACATACAAACATAGAGGAATACATACATATAGAGATGATAAATAGATATAGATGGTTAGATAGATGGATGAATGGATAGATAGATAGATAGATAGATAGATAGGGACATATAGAAAATAAATAAATAAATAAAAAGATTAAGAAGAAAGAGAGGTAGAAATGTGGATAGATAGATAGATAGATAGATAGATAGATAGATAGATAGATAGATAGATAGATAGATAGATAGATAGATAGATAGATAGATAGATAGATAGATAGATAGATAGATAGATAGATAGATAGATAGATAGATAGATAGATAGATAGATAGATAGATAGATAGATAGATAGATAGATAGATAGATAGATAGATAGATAGATATTGCTTTTTTTACTAATTGATATTATTCAATTCAACTTTTTTAAAAAAATATACAACTATATATTAATAAATCTTTTTATCGTCTTTTTTGATCAAAACTTTTCTCCATTAGTATTAAATAGTATTACTTTACATTTTTTTATAAAATAATATAAATAAATAAATGCTTTTTAAATTTATAATTTATAGTATAGTTTTATTTATTGTAATGAAACGTTTTTCAATTTCTCTAAAATAAATCAATGCAATTATGTAAATTTTAATAAAAAGTCAAAAATATTTTTAAAATAAAAATTTTCAATTCCATACTCATTTTAAATTAATATTTACTATTAAGTGCTGTCTATCCAAAGCAAATGAAAAAAATCGAAAGTAATGAGGTAGTACTGCTTTATCTCTGGACGATAGTAGTTTGCTATTGTCTGATTAAAATCAATCTATTACCTAACATATTTGGTGCAGTGGAATAATAGTAGATTCTGCAATTCAAGGTACACGATTTGCAGCTCAGATTTCGTTATTGAACCTTCGTAGAACTCCAGAGCGACAAACAATTCAATTAGTTTTTTGTTTGTTTAGTTAAACCATTCTATTATCTATATATTGCGACTTTTATCATTCAAGTTAATAAATTCATTACATTATTAAGATTCTGTTGTTTTGTTTTTACAATTTTAGATTTATTTATTTTTTAACTTACTCTTCCACATTTAATGAAAGATTAAATTGAAGAATAACGAATGATACATAATGCAAATAATCAATACCGCTACTTTCACATATTTATTTATCACACCAATTGATTATCTAGTTCAGAGAAACATAATTTTTTTATAAATATTTTTGGCTGTACTAGTAGCAATTTAAACATTATTATATTTTCTGAAACGCATTTTCACGATTTTATAATTTTTTTCTTAAAAATCCACGTAGTCAAGCGTTGGTGGTCTAGTGGTTAGCATAGCTGCTCCCGGGTTCGCTTCCCAGCCAACGCATTTGACATATGAAAAAAAAAATTCCATGTAATAACAAACTTAATAACGTTAATTAATAATTTTGTTTTTTAATTTTTAATCATTTTTTATTTAAAAGTGTTATAATATTTTACTTCAAATATATATTGACAACTTTGAGTTTATACTTTAGTGGGAAATGATTATATTTTTATATTAACAACTTTCTGTAGACTACTGCCAATTATCAAAACTGTTTTCTGTAAAGAAAAGTTATACAAAATACTCAGCATTAACTGCTCTGTTTCTGACACTTTGGTAAAACTACCCCTATCACAACTAATAATTACTCATTGTATCAATTATAATTTTATTTAAAAACAAACTATAAATTTAAAACAATCCCATTGTTAACATTATTATTAATAATAATAATTCCTGATATTTTTTAAAAAAAGATGGCTTCAAATAATCACTTATATGTGAAAAATATTCAACAAAAATCCTTTTTTTTTTATGTTTTATTTTCATGATTTCATATATTTCACTATTTGTATACAATATTTCCAATGTTTCAACTACTTCCTCGCAGTCAACCAACTTACTACTACTTTATAAGAACTCTTGCTCTCAAGCTCAGCCAAGTTATTGCATGAAAAATTTTAATAATGCATATCTAATATAAATTACACTAATCTTAATAAATTGTTTATAGTAAAACATTAATAAACATGAGTCATTATTTAAATTGCCCAATAAGGTACCCTCCTTTTTAATATTAAGCATATACCAAAAAGTATATTCTCAATGGCATAAAAATATCACCAAACAATACTTTACTTAAATATTAATAATACTCCCACGACTCACACTTAAAAAAAAATTATATTTAATATTAACATTTTTTAAATTAAATTTAACTAATAAATTAAATTTATCTAATAAAATAATTTTATCTCTCCTTGAATAATAGTTTATAATTCAATTAAAATCTCATATCATTGTTATTACTTTTTAAAATAAATAAATTACTTGATATAATTAAATGTAATGAGGGATTTTACGTACATCTAGCTATATAAAAATAATAATAATCAAGAAACAAATATATTCACAAATTCTTCTCTTTTAAAATTATTAACTAATTTACTTGTAAACTAGACTAAAACTAAGGTAAAATTATGAACTAATAACGATCACTATTTATTATCATAAATAAATCTAAAATAATTTCTTATTACTATATATTATATCTAATCATTTATTTTTAATATGACATTCTAGATATCAATCTTTACTATAATGATTGAGTCAGATAAAGAAAAATTTGAATTACTTAATTTTTAGATTCAATATAAAATATCTTTAACAATCACAATATGTTTATTATTCATTATTTCATTTAGATCATGTGCAATAATATCCAAATATATTTAATTATTATAATTATTATAATACGTGTGTGGTTAGAATGATACATAATGACTTGGAAATAACAAGAAAAGGGACTCTCAACACTATGTTAATTATAAAACATCAACAGTTTATTACAATATGAATACAAAATGTTAAGAAAAATATTATATTTATTAAAAAAAAATATTTAACCGATTATAAAATTTAAAAAGTAGCATAAAAAATATACTTATAAGAAAAGTAAATAATTTGCATTTTGTTTTTAAATTATTTATGATTATAAGATAATATCTTTCACACTGAACTTTGTGACTAATAAGATACTCCTTAATAATTCCATACTAAAACATATCAATAACTTAAACAACTTATACATTATCATATTCTACATTTTTCAAAAATATGTTCTATCATTATTAATTTACTTTTAATATTCTATAATAGGATAACCTAATTATAACTTATTATAAGTTTCTATCCTTATTTTTAATTATGAAATAAACATATGATGATTTAAATATTAAGTATGATATTGTATGCTATTATGTTATTTATAATAATATAAATCACAGTGAGGCTTTATTACCATCATAACATCTCTTATAACTCCAACATTCATTCCCTAATTTGATCCTAAAACTACTCTTTATTTATACACACTTTAAATATTTTGTTTAGTATTTAATTATTCTTGCTTTAAATAAATGATCTTGTCATCACTTGAGAGTCTAGCCATTATTTTTTGCTCAACTACACAATTCCTTTATATGATGTAGATACCAGTGTGATATTAGCGATTATAAGTGATGGATGGACATCTTATAAAATTATAAGAAGCAATGATATCATGGATATGTAACTTAAGGCCACACTTTTTTTGTGTCTACCTTATTTTTTATCTTGGTTTCTCTTTTAAGCTTTTAAAGATTTGTGAAAAGATACTAAAGTCCATGCATCACAAACATACTAACCTACTTTAATTGTATTATACCTAATATTAAATACATTCCTATTACTGTAGATTTGCCTAATATACTACTTTCCTGAACCACTACTAATTTATCAAACACTCTATATAAAATCCTCCACATCATAGATGAATGCCATAAATCTTTTCTTAAAATAATATTCAAACTTTTTAACATTTTATATCCTGGACACCAGGAAGTTCAAATAAATACAAACAACTGGTTTATGATATACAACTTATCATAAGTATACTAAGCTAATTACTTTTAACTTGTTCAGAGATCAATTATTCATACATTTTATAATCATATGCAGATTATAATAACTACATGCTCACATCTGTAATTTACTGTTACATGAATATGAACATAATAAATAGTATACATATTTATTTTACCTGCTTTTAATTTAAATAATCCAACACCACTATCTTATATTAAACAATTTTAAGGTAAAGTTATCTTAATCATTATATTCTTATGATTACTATTGACAATCAGCTGGTTGGTATAACTTCTTGATGTTATAGAATCACAATAAACAAAACCAAGAAAAATTTTAATTTTTCTTCTTTTTTTTTTTTATACCAAAAATGCTAAAATATTTAATTCTTAAAACTAATAAAATATTAATAACTAATATTAACTTAAAGACTATATCATATGTTGCAATAAAAAAAAGCTTTCTGTCAAGTGTTGGTGGTCGAATGTCAGCACAGCCGCCTTACAAGCAGTTTTCCCGGAATCGCGTGTTCGCTTCCCGGCCGATGCTATGACACATGAAAAAAAAAAGCTTTCTTTCATTCTTTAAATTGAATGGAATATATTCAAATGGGAAGCACTACTTTCTATGATGACCAGTTACTTGAACAAAAAGAGATGGTTTCTCCCCTTTCCTCCATTCTGTTTTTTTCTGTTGATTAACTTGTATAAAAAACATAAAAGATATCCAGAGAAATGTTAATTATCAACAGCAATAAAAAGTACTTGTAATAAAAGTTCATACTTTATACATCATTGATAAAAACAAGTTTCTGCACATTAATAAATAGGTACTTATTATTTAGTAAGACATTTATTATTTTTAAAATATTTCCTTTCTTTCAGCATTAAAATATTGACTATAGAATTATAAGTTTTAAAGAGTTTTCCTCCAAATCATTCACGTTTAATATATTAATAATTTCAATAATGTTTGCTAGTAAATTTATAAAATTTTAGAGTTCTCAAAATTATTTGCATTTAACATTTTAATAACTTTAATAATACTTCTTTTTAACATTATAAAATTCTAGAGTTCTCCTGCTGCATAATCCATATTCATCATGTTAAAACAGTTACAAATTATTATTTAGATGGAATGACAGATAATAGATACATTTTTATGAAAAGTTAATCAGTACTATATCTTTCCTCTTAAAATTATTATCACTCTGTTAAAGTCATTCATGAATTTAAACAGGAATTGTAAATAGCTTTTCTGAGTAAAAGTCATTATTTTTATTACTGCTAATTGTTAAGTTAATAGAAAATGTTTTTTATCATTCAGCATATAAAAATGAATAAATATAAATTACTTACATATCCTTGGCGTAGTTCTCTAGGCAAAATGGTTTGATATTCTGCAAAGATTTTTAACCAAATATATTTTTATCTTCTAAAATAGATTATTCCTTTCATTATCATAGATTTGTAGTGGGCTCCTATAGTATACCAATGATGATAACTTATTTTTCTATTTCATGGTTAAATTAGTATCTAAACTTTTTAATATACTTTCCATAGCTTTACAAGTTATTGTTACTACTTTTTAAAGTCAAAATACTAAAATTTAAATATAAATTTAGACTTAGATTTAAAAACAAAAGGAATACAATTCTATTCCTTTAAAAAAAATTTGATTTCATCTCCCTTCACATTTGCTTACTTGTATTTATAGGGGAAAATAACCAATATCTGATTGGTCAATTAATCCAGACACTTGCTAAAATGTACTTATTAATTATTTTTGTTTAGTCTTTTTAAAATAACTTTGTAACTAAGATTATTAAATAATATATTTTTAAATTTTATTTTAATACAAAAAAACTTTTTTTATTTCAACTTAAATTTGAATGCATAAAATTTATCATTTATGTTATGATAATAAATGTGGTTTTAATTTCTCCTTATTTGTAATAATAAAAATACTTAATTGTAAATTATTGAAAAAAAAATTTTTTATTAATAATAATTTTGGCTGAACTTTTTGGAGAGATGCTTCTTCCCTTTCCCCTTCTTAAAAAATAAATAAATAATATAAATTAAAGAAAATAATTAAATTAGTTTCTTTTTTCCTTTTTTTTTTGTTTTGTGAGGTGTTGTGTTGTTTCTTGGGTGGTTGGGTGGGTTTTTGGGGGTTGAGTGTTTTTTTTTTTTTTTTTTTTTTTTTTTTTGTTTTTGGGATTATAAGAGGGGAGGGGGGGGGGGGGTGGGGGGGGGTGTTGGTTTTTTTTTTTATAAAGAAAAAAGAAGTGGGGGGGTTGGTGGGGGTGGGGGGGGGTGGGGGTGGGGTTGGGGGTTGGTTGTGGGGGGGGGGGGGGGGGGGGGGGGGGGGGGGGGGGGGGGGGGGGGGGGGGGGGGGGGGGGGGGGATGATAACTATCAATTTTAGACACTTTTTACAAAACTGATAGAATCAAATAAAATATAACATTTATTATCTAAACAAGTAATAAATAAAATTAAAAACAAAGAATTAAAATTTAATTAATTATTACATGAATGTGTGTGAACACTTATCAACACACACTTCATTTTTTATTTATTTTATCATTATTAATTAAATAATTTAAGACAGTAAATAAAATACTAATTTTTAATTTGAATGTTAATAATTACAAAAATATTAACTTTAATCATTATGACTACTATGTTAAAATTATTTTATTTGATTTTAATCATCATTCACTTTTATCTTAAAATAATGATATAATATAAGCCAAAAACAATAATGTTAGCTAAGCTCAGTGGGATTATAAAATATAAATGCCATATGCCACAATAAGAAGAGATACAAGGGTAAGCAATTACAATAAAATATCATTAAAATATCAAGTAATATTAATAACTTAAGAGAAAGAGAACTCTCAACTCACTCTAGTACAAATATAAGATTCTTGATATTGCAAGCATATGCCATTGAGGTTACATTTAAAGACCTTCTTTTACAAACATCTATGAGCATTACCATTTTTTATATCCATATCTTAAGTATCTCATTGCTATGATCAGTTAAAACATTACATTTAATTTTATAAAATTTGAAAGTGTTCTCTTAAATCTTTGCTACCAAAGATTAGCATCTTTGAAAATAGCTTCTTTAGTGAAATAATCTTTAAATAAGATACTTCATGAAATAAATTAGAGTATCTCAGAGTAATATGATTAATTTTAGTCATAAAATAAATTCTCAATAATTCTTAAGATCTAGTCAACATAGAAGAAAATCCTAATAAATAAGTAAGACATACACTTACCTCTAAATTAATGTCTTATCACAACAACAACAACAACAACAACAACAACAATAATAATAATAATAATAATAATAATAATAATAATAATAATAATAATAATAATAATAATAATAATAATAATAATAATAATAATAATAATAATAATAATAATAATAATAATAATAATAATAATAATAATAATAATAATAATAATAATAATAATAATAATAATAATAATAATAATAATAATAATAATAATAATAATAATAATAAAATAATAATAAAATAACTTGTTTATTAATAATTTTATAAAAATATTTCAAATCCCTATACTTTCCTCTAGATGAAAGATTAATCATTTTACCCTCCCAAAAAACCTATTTGAAAAACTTCTTTGAAATAGACTGCAACAAGTTACATTCTTGCAAAGAACTAGGGTTCCAAATTATTGAACCATATTCAGTAATAGGAAGAACCAATGAAAAAACAATTTCCATTTAGTATCATTACTGAACTGATAACCATGTCTAAGAATGGCACCCATAACTTTAAAAGCCTTACCAACAATCATTTCAAGATGAGGAGTAAAAGAACCATTACAAGAAAACATAATTCCAAGATCTTTTTGGCATTTAACTGAAATAATTTTATGAGAATTGATATAATAACAAAATTGTAAAACTTCAGATTTTTTGGAATAATAAACAAAGGAGCATTTATCAAAATTAACTGTCATATTATTTGACTCACACCAAGCACTAAAGTTATCAATATCCTTCTGAAGGAGAACACAATCATTAACTGACATAATTCTTCTAAAAATCTTACATTCATCAGCATAGCTTAACAGAAAATAATATCTCAAGCAATCCTTAAGATCATTAATGTAAACATTAAACAGCATGGGTGCTAAAATACTATCCTGCGGAACACCTAAATTGCATTCAAATTAAATGAAACTTTATTATTGAATTTAATATATGCTGTACGACTACACAGAAATGATTGAAACCAATATACAAGTTTATTAGAGAAACCTATTTTATGTAATTTATGATGTAAGACACTGTGATCAACTTTATCAAAGGCTGTTGATAAATTAAAATAAATAACATCTAGTCTTTGACGATCCTCAATAGCATGAGCTATATGATCATAAATTGTCAGAAGATTACTATCAATTGATCTATTAGGATTAAAACCATGTTGAGAAGAAGAAATTATCTTACCCACATCTGAAATAATTTTATTATAAATACATCTCTCAAAAATTCGTGCAATGGTATGCAGAACAGAAATTGGTCTATAATTAGAAACACAATCTCGATCACCATTTTTGAAGATTGGAACCATTTTAGCACATTTCAAAACACTAGGAAAAGTACAAGAATTAAGAGACAGATTAAAAATAAAAGCAAGAGGTACTGCAATAAATTTGGCTAACCCCTTATAAATAAAAAAGGAATATTATCATATCCTAAACTAGAGTGAGTCTTAAGCCTCCTAATAGCTACAATAACATCTTCCCTAGATATATGATCAATTGTATATTTAGCACTAGACAAATTTCCAGGAAATGTGATTTTAGAATCAATCCCATGTTGTGAAAGTATAACTCTGCAAAATGTTTAGACAATTCATTTGCATTTAATGCAGAACCATGAGTCATTTGAACCTTTTTTTTACCCAAGCCTGAATTATTAACAAAATTCCAGAATTCTCTAGGATTAGAAGAAATATTAATTTCAATTTTTTTTATATACTCTTGTAAATCTCGTTTATAGATATATTTAGCCAATCTTCTAAAATTGACAAAGTTATTATAATAAATTATATTCTGTGTCTTAAAATAGAGTCTATGATGGTAAGATTTCCTTATAATAATCTTAATAAGAGTATATAAAAATCAAGGAGGATAACCTTTGTTAAATGACAATTTATTAGGAATATATACATCAACAAAACCATTAAAAATTTTCAAAAAATAATCCAAACAAGAATTCACATCATTAATTGAGTACATATTATTCCAATTAACTTCAGAAATTTTTCTACAATGATCAACATAATTACCCCTCCCATAATCCCTTTTCACAACATTAGAACGAGTAATTTTAGAATAACACATCTTAATATAAAATTCAATAGGTGGATGATGAACATCAATTGAAAAAGAAGCAGAGTCAAAGTGAAAATTACTAACTATTGGTACATTACAAAGAACACAATCTAAAGTACACTGAAAATTATTAACTGAAAATTATTAACAACAGGATTATATTGTTGATGCCCAAAAAATTTGCAAAATCTAAGCATTCTTAAAGCTTTCTAAGATAATAAAGAATAATGCATAATAATCTTACCCTTAAATAAATCAGGCATATTCAAATCACCAACAATGATAATATTATTATATCTAATCAAAAAATCTTCAAGTGCTGTCAAGAAGTAATCAAGTTCTAAAAGTGAGATATTAGGTTTAAAATAAATATTTCTCAATATACATTTAAAATTATGATCCATATAAACTTCACACCATGTAGATTCACATACAGAAAAAGTAAAACATAGATCCTTATATAAAACATTTTTGTTGATGGCAATAAGAGTACCACCTCCTCTAGCTGCATATTCTAAAGACCTATCCGTATGTAAAATAATATACCTATTATCAAGGAAAGAACAATCGGAACATTGTTGATTTAACCAAGTTTCTGTAAAAAATATCAAATCAAAATGCTCTGTTTCAAAGAATTGTTTAATTTCCACACACTTAGTTCTCATCCCTCTAACATTCATATAAAAACAAGAAAGCCCTACCATATTAAATTAAAAATAAATCAAAACAAATAAATAAATGAAATCAAGTAAAGAAAAATGTAAGTAAGTATAGTGAATAAAGAAAATAAGAAATTAAAGAAAATAAGAAATCAAAGAAAATAAATAAATACCACTAAAGTTTTAAAGAATTAGCCAAAGTTCCATAAAAAAAATGAATGGAAGCACCACGAGGCCATAAATTGAAAGAAATTAAATCATTATGTTTATGAGCAGGAGCAGATATATAAAAGCAAGAAGACTTCGAGTTATACATATTAATTTCATGACACACGATCCTAGTTCTTAAACGTTTTTCAAGAAATATCTTAATATTATATGAATTAAGACTCACTGGCATATTAAAAACAAAATATCTATTACATTTTGTATTAATATTATTAATAATATTGTTATGAATTTTAGAAATACCAAACCCCCTTTCCACAGGTAGTCTACCTTTTTTACCAGAAGTTGAAAAAGAGCATCCCAAACCATTTCCCACATTAACCTCATTATCAATATAATTGTTATATTTAGAGAAATGCGAATAATTTGCTCTATGAGTAAAAAAACCTCTATCAGCATTTGCTAGACAATTTTTTCTTCTGAAATTTGATTTAGAAAAGTCACCAGAAAAATTACTACTATACTTTTTTGGAACAGAATGTGAATATTCATCCTTCAATATATACTTTTTGTCAGGAAAATTATCATAATATCCCAGTGATGAATTATTGACAGAAAAGCCAGAAAACTTGTTAAATTTTTCATCATTATTAAGTCTAGAAAATTGTTTTTGATATTTATCAGACTGCCTATAAATTTTAGTTTTATAAACTTTTCCTTTATTGTATCTTGTACCATTATCAATTCCACATCCAATATATTCATCACATTTATAAAAATCCTGATCTAATATCTTATTATTACCTTTATAATCACCAATATAAATCCTATTATTTTTATTTTTATACTTTTTCCCAAAACTATTTTTACCTTTATCTCCAATAAAGAATGAGGACTTGGGCAACTTTTCTAAGGTATTATTACCCTTAAAAGATGAATTAACATCACCAGCAAAATCAACCTCAGCAATATCCCCAAAGATTTGTGTTTCCAATAAATCACATTGTATACCTACGTCACCAGAAATAACACCATCACCAATAGCTTTAGATTTCTTCATACCAAATTTTGCCATATTCATAATCATACTATAAACTTCCTGAAGAGACATAGATTTTAATAATTCAAAAGTAAAACCAGCCAAGTCTACTTTTCTACTTTCCTTATCTTGAAGCAAATTAACTATATCC
Source organism: Epiperipatus broadwayi (assembly GCA_028023455.1). NCBI lineage: Eukaryota > Metazoa > Onychophora > Udeonychophora > Euonychophora > Peripatidae > Epiperipatus > Epiperipatus broadwayi. The sequence goes on along the minus strand of JAQFVV010006267.1, from coordinate 2,632,429 downwards.
ACATTTGAACTAGAATTTAAACTCCTATAAATACCTAAATTATTATCACTATTATCTTTAACACTACCTCTATTATAATTATCACTTTCAGAAACATTTCCAATATGTATATCAGATTCCACATCTATAAGATCATTATTATTAAATATTTACATTAGAACCTAAATTATTATCACTATTATCTTTAACACTATCTCTATTATAATTATCCCTTTCAGAAATATATTCAATATGTATATCAGATTCCACATCTATAAGATCATTATTATCTGTTGACCCAACACTCTCAATATTCATCATTTTATCCACAGACAATTGATTACATTCTATACAATGAAAAAAACCCAAACCAACAGAATCAAAAATTTTTGCATCAGACCTGGACAACTTCAAACAAGATATATGAAAATACCCTTGACAAAAACCAGAGCACTTAATTCCATTATCCGCATCTGACAATTTTACATTACAATAAGTACATTTAACCCCAACTACATTTAAACCCAAACCATATGTAGAAGAATCTATGACTAAAACATCAGGATCATTACCAATATTAATATCAGCAAATGGTGTAGTAAGATTATCTGAATTATCTATTTCATGCTCAGTATTATAATAATGACTACAAAATTCACATATGAATTCCGGATCATTATCATTAAAGATTTTAAAATCACTTAATTTATAACAATCCAAATGATACTTTAGCCCACAAAAACCAGCACACTTTAAATATTTTTGTCTGCCGTAAATATTACATAAACAGAGAAGACATTTAACAGCAAATGGAGCCATTAATTATAATACAAAAATAAAAAATATATAACTATAAAATATACAAATCTTCCATTAACATATACAAATCATATATACACAAAACTTTAAACAAAAAAAAAATTCACATACAACATATATAAATCTGTAATATATTAAAGAGAGTAACTTCTTATTTTTCTCCCTTACTATTTTCAGATTGTCCAATATATATATAAACAATGTCCAAAATAAAATTATTGAATATATCAAAGTCACTATGTACCTTAATTATTAATAAAATGAAATTTTATATCTAGTGAAACTAAGACAAAGAGAAATTCGTTACTTAAAAATAAAATAATAGACATTAGAAATTCCATTAATTATGTTTCAAATAAAAACACATACATATTAAAAAAACATGTTAAAAAAACTTGAGTCATATAAATTAAACCATGATAATAATTTTCAAAAATAAAATATAAGCTTTAGTAATAAAATTCTCCAGGCATACTAGTTTTAAATGCAGATCACTTAGAAAAAAACACTAAAAAATCCATTTACTTCTAAAATTCCCAAGGCGTAATTAGATCCCAGTAAACAATCTATTAAAAGAAGCTATTCCATTAAATAATTTTGAGGTCAACGCAGTTTTCAATGATGAATTATATTAGAACAATAGAAATGCTAAAAATCTTTTAAAAAAAAAACACATTTTGATCCAACCAATTTTGCAGAAAATGTGCACATATTAATTCTTGGTTAAGCTTATAAAATGTATAAGTCTTATAAACATAGTACAAAATTAAACATTGTCTACCATAAGTATAATGTTGAATTAAGCCCTCTGTCCATATAATAGCATAGAGGAAACAGGTACAATATCCAAAAAATCTGATAAGAAAAATAATGAGAGACTTCTCAACAAAAGTAAAAATTCCAATAGTTTTAAAAAAAAAAGACAGGTCTTTCTTCTACAATAGACAGCAGCAGCAGAAGAAGAAGAACAACAACAACAACTGCTGTGCAGCGAGTACAACATGCCAACAAACCTCTGAATAAAAAACTTTTAAAATCTCGGAAAACTGAAAGGTAACTCTTTTTTTTAAACTTTTAACAAAAAATATTTCAAACAATAAGTTTTAAAAAATTGTATTTAAAAAGAAAATATTAAAAATAAAAAAAAACAACAACGTAAATACACAGACTGAAAATCGTCAGGTATATATCAAACATGGCGGTGGCACATCTAAAAAATTAAGTGTGAATGGTGCCAATACAAACTCCAATGATGGAAACAACAATAATAGTGTAAAGACTTATGCTAATGTAACAAAAGCCACTTGTCAAAATAAAGTTATAACAACTCACTCAAACTCGATTGTAGCTAGTTGATTTCGAAGAGTAACCAATGATGATATGAATGAGCTAAATCTAGTTTATGATAACAACCCTGAGCCCCCATCGACTATTTGGTCTCAGAAAGAATTAATAACAATCAGCACTGAATTTAATAATACAATACCGAACAAGCTTTTCAACACATTTAAAAAAAATTTTTCAAACAGATCGATTGTTCTGGCTGCAACTGATAAAAATATAACGCTTTACAAATTTCCAAGAGAAATGTTATATGAAGCTATAACAGCAAATGGAAGTTGGGAAACAATCTCAAGCATAGTGGAACACCCCAACTCGAGATACTTGGCAGTAGAATTCTTTGAAGATTATCAAAAAAATAAATTTTTAACTCAAATCAAAACAATAGGAAATTATGCTTTAATAGTAGTAGACACAGGCACTATTAAAAATACTTATTTTGGCTATAATATAAATGACTTTCAAAATATGATGAAAGCGTTCGGCAAAGTATTATATTTAAAACCTATTTTACTTACTGATACACCTATTCCAGTGTGCAGTAATAGTTTTACTTTTAAAATGAAGCTTAATAAATCAATAGCGCCAGAGAATATCCCCCACACAAGTCATAGATCAGGAAGCAATTCTTAATATATATATATAAGGGGCTTAGGACCACAATGCTTCATCTGTGGAGAGTGTGGTCACCTTGCAGCAAACTGTAGCAAAAAGAAAAAAGAAAAAAATAGCACAGATAAAAGCAAACCCCAACTAACTACAAACAACAATCAATCGATCCAGACATCTATTCAAGAAAGAATGGAAATGCATAGAAAACCAACAATTAGAACTAAACAACAAAAACATAACCAAAGATGATCAAATACAAAAAAACACCACATCTCCCAATAGAAAACCAGGCTGGCCACCAAAACAGAATATGACAGCCAAGAGAACTAAAACAGAAAAAAATGATAGTGACATAACAATACAAGATAATCAATCAAATAACTCAATAGGTGAAGAAACAGAACAAAATTATGAAGACACTATAGAACAACTTTTTCTCAATTCAAAACCTAAAAATAAACATAACCAACAAACACCAATTTAATGAAGTTAAAAATTGGCGCATTGAATGTTAGGGGTTTAAACTCTACCCAAAAATTACAAAGCTTAAACAATGGTTTTCACTTACACAACCACATATACTTGGATTAATGGAGACAAAAATCTATGCTGGATCACAAATTGACCCAGCAAAATATTTAACCAAGGAAGGTTTCTGTGCCTGTTCCAGAGACTCTTCATCACCTTCTGCAGGCACAGGCATTCTTATTTCAACAAACTGCCCTTTCACAGCTTTCAAAATTATATTCATAGATGCTAACTTACTAATTGCAACTTTTCGACATAAAACTATAAACCTCAATATAATTTTGGTTTACCTGCCTATTCAAGATAGCTGAATTAACACTATAATAATGGACATCAACTCCATACTTGCAAGTACAGGAAACCCAACAATATTGATTGGCGATTGCAACATGTCATATCAGAAATTCATAGAAAAATGGCTTCACCAAATATCTATACCACTGATGAATGGTGAAGGCTTCCTACCGATGAATACAATATCTTTCCACAATGGTCATCATTCATCACTCATCGACCTATGCTTCTACTCCCCAATGCTGCACCACCAGATAGCAATAAAATTAACCCCCTCAGTGTTCTCAGATCATTCAACACAAATAGTATCACTAAACCTTACACAAATGCAGACATCACTTCTCCCACTAACAAAAGCAATCAGAATACTACTTCCAACAACCACATCAGGATTTGTTTTCTCAGAAACATACATAATGCTAAACAAAATAAAAGATATGAATCTCAACCCCATACAACAATATCTGGCATACATAAGCATTCTATCATTCAATATATCACATGTGACAAAAAATCAACCACCACCATCCAAATTATTGACACTCGCAAATGAAATTCATAAACGAATAACCATGATTACACCATCACACCAAATGCAGCAGTATATACATGGTCTAACAAGTACATACAATAAAACATGTGAAACCCTAAAAGAATATTTGAGAATCAAAAAAAGCAAAATATGCATAACCCAACCACATACATGGACCAGAGAATACATTAAATGGGCACTGGGAAGCACACCAATCATCAAAGTTCCAATGGCACTAGAAACAAAGGATGGCACATATACAGGACACAATATGATCCTTCCTATTTTTGAGCATTTTAAAACCAAACTCCAATCTAAAACACCACTTAAATTACACTTCAAGCTATTTGGACCTGCAGAAACACAAAAACCTTTCACAACAAATGACTACCTGACAAAACTCAATACAATACCAAATGCATGCTATCCAGGAAGTCCTGGAATACCATTATTCATACTAAACACCTAAGTAAATACACAGCACAATATTTATGCAACCTAGCAAACCACCTATCTCAAGAAATTCAGGATGTGGAGGGAGTTCATCCTATTGCAACAGTGCCATTCAACAAAAAAGCTAAAACTACCCCATCCTTCACAGAACTCAGACCAATTTCCATGGAATCTTTGCCAATAAAAATTCTTGAAAAAATAATAAAGAAAACAATAGAACCACATATAATGCCACTGATATCAGAAGTTCAATTTGCCAAAAGAAACTCCTCCACAATTCAAGCAGCATCATTATTCAAAGCAACCCTGGATTCAACAAGACAGAAAAAATATATATAGTCCAATAGCAATTCATCTAGATATCGAGGGAGATTTTGATGGAGGACATTTCCATATTGCTAGACATGCTTGGAAACACATCTATCCCCAAGACACATCTGTACATCATTGCAAATCTACTTCTCAACAGAGAAATACACATAACATTAAATGGAAAAAAATTCTCCATCATTTGTTCCCACCCAATCCATATCCCAAGGCTCTCCTCTCAGTTCACTATTATTTATTCTATATATTAATCCTTTAATAGAAAAAATCCAAAAGACATTTACTGGCATTCAAGTACCGGGCACTATACAATATATAGCTTGCTTGGCTTATATGGACGACATCACAGTTTTTCTCAATTCAAAAAAACAATTACTGAAATTACAACAAATTCTTAAAGAATATACGCAACAATAGAAATTGAAGTTTAATCCAGAAAAGACTACTGCTTGGTCTATGTTTACTGAAAAGCCATGCACCTCCATTTATAAAGCAAAACCAATGCATTTTTTAGGATTCCTGTTTCATCTGGGAATAACTAAATTGAGGTGTTTAATACAAAATAGATTAAAAGAAGAAGCACAACCATTATCACCTCCCTATCAAAAACATATCTCTCTATATATTCTAAGGTCCAGCTAATAAATCAACTTTATAATGACAAAAATAACATATTATTTACCAATAATAAAATTCTCAAACGCTTTCAAAGCAAAGATTAAAACCATCTGTAACCAATGTCTATGGTCAAGAAAAGTGGTTGCAATATCAACAAAAAGACTAAATCAACCACTTATTAAAAATGGTCTAGGTTTGCACAATATTGACATTTTTTATACACAAAAATTAAGTAACCTAGTAATTTCAATGATGAATCAATTTCCAAAACTTAAATGCTTAATTCAAATTACTCCAAATGACAAACCACCTTCTACAGGTCTATATATATCATCAATCATCCATCAATATAGAACAACTTTTAACAGAACAGAGCAATATACACACAAATATTCATATTGGAATATTCATGAACAAATTCAACAGGAAAGAGACCTAAATGATGATAACACAATGCTCAGAATAAACAACAAAAAATTACTACATGAATACAAAAAGTGGTCACTAGAACCCACATTTTTTGATTTCATTCTAAAAATAAATCTTATCACAATGCCAACAACATACTACTTACACCATAAAAGGATTATGTTTCAATAGACACTTTTTGTGGACTATGCCACAAGGCTAAAGAGACCCTATAACACCTATTGTATGAATGTACTGCATTACACAATGTAAGAACAATGATGGGTGCAATATACCACCAACAAAACATGACCATTTGTCAAATAATTAAGGTTTTTCAAGGCAGATCAATACCCAACATTAGAGCAGCAAACTTTGTATTATATGCTTTTTGGTTGTTGTTAATGGGCAACAACCCCAGAAGGCATCCGTCCACCTTCTACAACAAATTAAACCATATACGGAATAGAGACAAGATAATAGCAAATCTCCATATTTATGCAGCTACATGGTCTCTTATCAAACAACAATCAATGCTATAAGCACCAAAAATTCAAGAACTCTGAAAATTCAATAACAATAAAATACAGAAATACAAAAGACAATTTTTTCATCTCTCTACAATAATCAATTTGTTATGTAAGAACTAGATAACTTTTCATTGAAAACATGTAACTGAAGACTATAAAAATGATTGTATACAAAACCAATGGAAAAATCACTGTAAAAAAAAATCAATGTAAAAAACTCTGTATTTCTTTGATTAATAAACTTCCTTTTTTTGAAACATAATAGCAGTAGCAGTAGCAGTAGTAGTAGTAACAACAACAACAACAATAACTTAAAATAAAACACAATATAGTCTCTTAATTTAAAATAAAATGAATAATAAACTCCTACGATGACATTCATATATTAAGGATAGGTAAAAGATTTTATAGCCAGTCTAATAAATCCATTTAAATATCTTTTAAATTTGAACTATTTAATGGTTGATTATAACATCAGGCATGCAACAGATTCAAACTCTGATATAAGTATGGTTGGTAAGACTTGGTTATATATAAATACACTCTAAGTATGAGGAGATTTGTAATAATTATAAAAATAATGCTATATCAGATGTTAATTTTTTTCTGCACAATGAATTTTGATTCTTTTATAAAATATATTTTTAAAAACGATTAGATTTATTTTTTTAAATTATTTTTTTTAATTTATTAATGATAAAATTTTAAAAATAGTTGTATGCAATTATCATACTTTTAAAAATAAAGATGAATTTAAATATATTATAAACTTAATAGCTATAAATCTATCTTACATAAAATTGCTATTCTGATATATTTATTAAGAATATTTTGTTTAATAGAAATTATAATATTAATAATAATAATTTTAAAAATATAAAAGTATGAGAAAAATATAATTTTATTTCTTTTTTTTTTAAATTGCTTTTTTACGGGGTTTTAAGAAAAAATTATAATTTGTCTGGGAATAAAATAATAGCATAGTTGAAGGGTATTGTTTTAGATTATTAATGTGATAGACATACTATTTTTGGAGTATTTTATATTATACCTTGTTTTATAATAAATTATAAGGAAGAAGTAAATTTTCATAAAAGTAGAGCAAAAAATAAATATTTCAGCTTTGCACTACTTATCCATGAAAGAAATACAGATAATTAGATTATACTTGAGCAAGTTAAGATTGATTTCTGTTTTTATAAAAATAAGGTAAAGACAAGAATTAAAAAATTTTTATTGTTAAAAATTTATGATTCTGAAGCTATTATTTATTAATATTAAAAGTAATTGAGTATAATAGAGAATTATGGGAATTTTTGCTTTAAATTTTGACTATTTTTTAATTGGTTTTTTTAAATTGCTTTTGGCTGTCAATACTTTATATATGTATTAAAGATGTGCATATAATTATTTAAATTTATAAAACTATTTTATATAATTTACGTCACCTAATAATTCACAAAGGATTTCTCCCAGATAAAACAAACTCTTAATTTCTAACAAATCAGAAATAAATTAAAATATTTTTCAATTTATATTTTGTGTATGCTTATAGAAGCCAGACATAAAAAGTACTGTTTACATAAAAAAATATATGTCATATATAGAAAAAATTGTGATATAAATTTTTAAAAACCTTTAAATGTTTTCTCTTATGCTGAAACTATAAAATTATTATTTTTATAGTTACAATAACTATTTAATTTATATAAACAATTAAACAAAACATTCACAGTTGAATAAATAATTCAATATAGCTTTGACAAAGTGAAAAAAAAAATCTTTTATTAGTAGCAAGCTAATTTTAGCTTCTTCACATTATTTTTTAAAAAAGGAAAAAATATCGCCCATTGTTTTATTAAAAAGTAACTTGATTAATAGCACAAACAACAAAATATATTTTTCTTTTTTAAAATCAAAACAAACCGCTATTTATTTTATTGAATATAAAATTGTTAATTAAGGCCAAATAAATATCAAGTTTTAAATAATATATACTTTTTTTATTTAAATAATAATATAGGCTTTGTAAAAATATTTTCAATATTATATATTATGATAAAACAAACATTTTTGTCTCAATACTCAACAACAATAAAAATTTGTATATTTTTTTTACTTATAGATAAATTGAATTATAGAAATGTGTTAATTTATATCTTAAATATATTGTGCATTACCTGTATAACTGCCTTCTTCACTCATGTTAATAGAATAAAATAATACAAGGCATTGTGAAGCTGTTTTCACAGCACATATTATTTAAATGAAATAATAGTACATGAATTATCAACTGCAATATCACAAAAAAAAATAGTTTTTTATAATCAGTTATACCAATGAATAATCAAATTTTACTTTTAAAATTATATATTTATTTGTAATGAAAACTTTTACATATAATCAATTATTAAACAAGGTCTAGCACCTTTTTTTCTATTGAGAGTTGTAATTTTGAATAAGACAATGAATGACAGTTAGAATATATTAGTCCAGGAGTGCCATGTTCAAGTATGACCATGTGTCTTCGATCTTTTTTTTTATAAATAACCTTCATCCCTTTTCTTGATTTTCTCCAAGATGTTATAAAACAATTGAACTACTTCTGATTCTTTTAATATTTTATTTTAATATGAAAAATAACTATATGCAAAAAATATATAGGAGATACGCTTAAAAACTGAGTAAAGTTTGGAATTTTTGCCTAGTGCACTTTTGACTAAGTTACTAATTATAGCCATGGCATCTGACTAGTATAACTTGATCAAAAGTGCATTAAGCAAAAATTGTGAACTTTATTCAGATTTTAAGTATATCTTGTGCACATTTTTCCATATTACATTTCCTCAAGATATTGTGTAACAAAATTTTCAATATTATTTTATTTTAAATAGATTTCTCATGTGATAAACTAATCATTATTACTAATTATTAAGTGTACATTGATGTACATAATATATTCAAGACATGACACAAAAATATGTATCCATGTTGATAAGCTATAAATAGTAATCATTTGTAAATAATAGTTTTGTAGAATTTGGTACTAGCATGAAATTTAGAAGTTATATTTAAATATGCATTTTTTTTCAAGAGTTTTACTATTACCAAATTGTATTCCATTGATCTGAATCATACATATGTAATTTGAATAATTGTATATAATATTCATTTATAAATAGTAATTAACCTTTGTGTTGCCCAATATTCTGATTAGCTGAGCAAGTTAAAACTTTAAACTTTTGATTGGTCAATTACAGAATCAGCAGTAAAAATATATTCATCTTTTAATATTATATTCATTTTAGTTTTGTTTGTAAAAAGCAAATTAATAATTTGTAAGAATATGAAAGTGAACAAAAGTTTTTGCAAAAATAAATTTCTGTTTATAATTATAAAAATATTTTATAGCGATGAATTTAAAAAGAACGTCCATAAACCTATTAAAAAATGTTGCTTACATCAATGATTTTCTTTTTCAATTTACGTTTGTGTAAAAATAAATAATTTTTATTAAAATCTTAACTATTTTTTTAAAATAACTATATTTTCAGTATATTTTATGAAAATAATTTGTAATATGTAAGAAAAATAATAAAAAAGCATTCTAAGACATTAATTTTCATTTTCAAAGTCAAAACAGAAATTGGAGCAGTGAAAATTATTGACAGACATTTTCCCATTGTCAGCAATGTGAACAAAACAATCAGGATCTAGAAAGGTTGGATTTCTGTCTTTGTTGTTGCTTTGAACACCTATATTATTGATTTTTTACTTGTAAAATAATTCAAGAAAGGGCAGCATCTTACAGTACTTTTTAACTTAGAGTGGGGAATGGAAAATTAAGTGGCTAACAGGTTTATCTGGGCGTAATTGCTGAAATATTCTTGACTTCATTTAAGGAGAAGCCACAGTACATCACATCACATCAGTTTTAAAATAAGCCTAAATATGCTCCAATAATGTAAAAACTGCTGGAATTACAGCAAGTTAAAACCATGTGCAAGTTTACTTGAAACAAGCCACAGAAAAGTTAAGTTTCAAGACATCCTGACATTCTATTTAAATTACATATATATTTGTGTGATTTTCAATATATAGATTTATCTGTCTCTCTTGAATAGAATCATGCATTTTTAATTTAACTTATAAATATCATCATGTTGAAATATGGGGAGGAAGACAAGTCTGATTTAATTTCCAAGATCTCATGATATATGTCCCTGTGCCTGATTAAAATACTGTAAATTTGTGAGGTAGTTTTGCTTATGCACTGACATAAGTTTCTAACTATTTATTTTATATTTATTATGGTTTGATTAATAAACTTCATTAACAAATATTATTGTTGATAATGGCAGTAATTGTAATATGGGTCTCCAAATAAAAAGGTGACTGATACTTCCTCCAAGCTGCCTAAAGTGTTATCTCTAAATGAATACATGTATTGTATAATAACATACATTAGCTATTTACCACAAATTTTGTAAGATATTTTCTAGTGTTGTATGTATAAAGGATAATAAAAGTATATTTTAAGGATTGTTTAAAATATTATATTGGATAATTTAAATATTATTTAAACTATATTATTTATAAAATACTTAATAAAACATTATTAATGCATTACATACAGTCATTACTTTTTAAAATAAATAATTTATTGCATTTGATAATTTTTAATATTGTTTCAAATAATTTATAAAGCATTATAGAAAATTCAGCTTTTTTTAATTGTTATAAGTTAACATTTTTTTAAATATAAATATTGTAAGACTATCTCACTCATGCTTGAATGAAGTACCTTAAAGCATAAATCCACAGCCTACATATATAAAAATAGGTAGATAATAGATAAATAAAGGATAGAAAAAAAAATATTTTTTTCAGTACTGTAGAAAAATTTCCTTTTTTGTATTTATTATAAGTGGACATTTTTTAGAAGATTAATAATGAAATCCTACCTCTCACTCTTATTTTTTTTATTTATTATATGTTTCCTATCTTTTTATTACTATATTTATATTAGTATTTTAGTTAATTAATGGAAGTAAATATATTTAAAATCAGGCAATACTCATGCCATTTTAAAATTTTCTTTCTCACATGTTAATTAAATATAGTTAAAACTTACTTTACCATGTGAGGATAAGCTTAAAAAGAAATTGTAGAAATATGGTACAAATTTTTCAAATTCAGTAATAATTATCCTGCAGTACCCATGGTATTTTAAAATTTACTTTTTTATGTGTTAAATATATTTAAATTGACATCTTTAAAGTTTATCAATACATAGTAAAAGTTTATCAAATTGAGTAGGATTTCTCTCATTTTAAATTTTATTTTAGGATGTGTCAAAGATATATTTAAACTAGACTCCTAAAAGTTTATCAAATTCATTATTCAAATTGTTATTATTCAAATGGGAAATTAAATACATGCTTCAAATGCAATTTAAATAATTTAAAATATATTTACATTGCTTTACCAAAAACTACATTTTTTTATTTTTAAAAAATCTGATTCTGTAATCTTTTAATCAATGCTGCCCTCTTTTTGGATTTTTTATGTTATTTGAAAACAAGTCCAATATAGATTTTCCATACATTTTCATACTGAAAATTATAAATTTTTTAAAAATAATTAAATCAAAAATTTATATGCTATTAAAATTCTATACTAAAAAAAGCATGCAAGATTCTTCAAAATTGATGCAATATTTATTGAATTATAAAATGACAAGAACTAACAAACAAACTTTCACATTTATATAGTAATATAGATATCTGAAGACACTACATATGAGATGGATGGATAAAATAAGAAAGTGTGCAGGGGTGATGTGGCGAAGAGAAGCTAAAGATCGGAGAAGATGGATTGAACTTGGAGAAACCATTCTGCAGTGGATTGGTAATGGTTGTTGATGATGATGATGATAATAGATATCTGAGTGTGTGATTTATTATTAACTTATAAAAATTGAAAACTTCTTGTTTTTGTGATTTGAACATGATTAGTATTGCTATTAATAAGTAGAATATGTTATAGAATAGGTATGCAACAATAAAACAATATTTAGCTTTTATTAATATATATATAAATAAAAAATGACTAATATAATTTTAAATCACTTGATGTTTTTTAAGCATATATATATATATATAAACTAACTATTTTATATATCATATATATATATATATAAACTAACTAAAGGAAAAATAAAAACATAATAAAAACACAGAATTACCTCTCTATAAAACTGCTTTAATATTTAACCAGCAGACTGTTTTTCAATTTGCTTTCTGATGAAAACCAGTCTGCTGGTTGAAATATTAAAGCAGTTTTATAGAGAAGTAATTCTGTTTATATATATATATATCACTAGATGGAGCTTTACAAATAACTCCTAAACAAGCTTTTGTTTACATAAACACTGAGAGAGACAGAATTGAATATCTCTTTCATTATCTCCAACACCAGACCATGGTTTTGAGCTAGTTGGCTCACCTCAGTGATGGGTAGGAGAACAGAAACTAGATATAAATACTAACTCTACAATCAGCATTTTATGAAACAAGTTTCTATCAGTTTGAAAGCATAAATTTTTTAGACACGTAAATATCTTCAAATCTAGTCAAACATACTAGACAGCTATATGGGTCTGATATCATTTCAGTTTCACCATATAGTGATTGTAGAGTCAGTACTTAGATCTAGTTTTTATTCTCTGAGGTGAACCAACTAGTTCAAAACCATGGTCTGGTGGTTGGAGATAATGAACAAGATATTGAATTCTGTCTCTCTCAGCGTTTATGTAAACAAAAGCTTGTTTAGGAACTATTGGTAAAGCTCCATCTAGTGATCATAAAATGCAAGCTAAGAGCAAGTTACGAAATAACCTTTCTTTATCATATATATATATATTAAAGACACAAATATTTATGTAAACAATAATGTATGGCATAAGAATCTTATATAAATAATAAGATCTAACTAATTTATATCCTGGATATATTTCTAATGTTTTATTCAGAATGATAGATATGTTACAAGCGGTCCATAACATCTTTCTTACTTGACAAATTAGTAATTGTTATAGTAAACATATTTTAGGATTAACTCTTTTTTATATTATGTATAATTGTATATGTGATTCTAAAGCACTCATTGGCTTTTGCTCATTTGTTGATGGAAGACATTGGATTTGGCACATATATTATCAAATCATTTTTTGAGTGTGTGGGTATAATTAAAAAATAAAAATTAATAAGAATCACAAGCTAGTAGCCTCATTTGATATAAGAACTGTATAATTCAGTGCCTTGTGATCTATCCATTAACATTATTCAAAACACTTTGCAGCAAATTAGCTGTAATCCATACAAAAATGAGTTTATAATAGAAGTCTTAAAATGAATTGGTAGAGAAATTGTAGCAGAAGCTCAAGGAATAGGCATATGAACTAATGTGGTTCTTTAAAATACTTGCATAGAATGGCAGTGTTCAAGTCATATATTAATGTGTTTTATTTATACATTTATTTGTATTATATTTTATTAACATTTTGATTACAATATTATAAGTTAGTTAGTTGTTTATTTATATATGTGAAATAGAAGAAAGTTAAGTTTAGTTTAAATTTAAAATTTATATCCTAAATTTTAATGGTTAAAACTTAATTTGAAAGATTATATGATTATTCATTGACCGTAAATTATTTTAATATACATCTTGTGAGTATTAAAGGTTTGGAGTATTGCAGTAATCAGTTATTGATATTATATTTTGAAAAAAAAGTGAGCGAATAAACATACTTATTATTATAATTCATCTTAATAAATTATTATATTGTGAATAGCATTTAATTATCATAAACTTTCTTGTATTTTAAATTGTGTATATGAGCAGCAATATTTTTGTCTTACATAAATTTTAAATATCATATAATAAACATTAAAATAGACCCGCTTTTGTGGTCTAAGTACCTATTTTTATAAATATTAATTTAGATGAAGGATACCTTTCATGATATTTAATTAAAGTGTATGTCACAAATGTTTATTATTCATTTGTCGTTTTGATATTTATTGTTAATATGAATTCAATTGTCAAGCCTTGTTAGTCGAGAGGTCAGCGCAGACGCCTTTCAAGCAAGTAGTTGGTTGCAGACGGTTGTTGTGGGATTGCCTCCCAGCCGATGCTATGACATATGGAAAAAAAAAGAATTCAATTAAACAAATAAATTTGCTTCAGCCACCATTTCTGTTATTAACGCAAACCTATTAACTAATAAAATTTTAATATTTAGTGGCAATGTCTTGATTTACATTTTATAATAAATTGGATTGATACGTGTATATGTTATTATGTATTACATTCTTTCTTATAAATTCAATGTATTATTATTATTATTTCAGCTAGGTATACATTTTATATGCTAATAAATTTATTTATTTCTTGCAACTAGATGTTTAGAAAATAATTAGAAAATCACCTTAATTACTTCAATAGTTATATATAATAGTTATTTCAGATAAAACCCCATAATTGTACTAGTTTGATAGTTTATAAAATACAAGTATTTTAATTATTTAAAGTAAACAAAGGCGATTATAATTGGATATGATTATATTATTTTAAACTATTTATTGTATGTGTATTACAATAACTTATCATTTTGTTAGAAAGATGATAAGTTTATGATGTTATAAAATTGATAATTGTATGCATTGAAATTTTAATCATATTAATTAGAACGATTCCAAGAGATAGTAAAAGATCCAGAAAGAGACCACATGTGAGATGGATGGATGAAATAATAAAGTGTTCCGGAGTGATATGGAGAAGAGGGGCTAGAGATTGGAGAAGATGGATTGAACTTGGATAGATATTCATCTTGCAGTGAATTGATACTGGTTGACAATGACTGATGATGATGATGAAGTAGAATGAGTTAATTTATTTAAAGTTAAAGTTTATTGATGTAGTTTATATTTCATGAGATATTAAGCTTTTAATATTCATATCTATTTAAAATTGAGTTCTAATAATTCTAGGTATATATGGTAGTTATAATTTATAGTTTAATATTTTATTGATTTGAAGAATAACTTATTGTAATTTGCTATTCATATTTGTAAAAATATTTATTAAATATGAATCTTTCATTTATTTTATATTGTAACGATTTGAGTATCAATTTTTTTTCATTTTGTATCATTATAATTTGGTGCTAGTTGTGAGGTACATTAGATAAGTTTTTTGTTTTTTGTTATAATTTTAGCAATGTAAACATTTTATTTCATTATAATTTGGTGACACAGTTCATGGATTGCTGAAATATTGGCTTCACACATTTTTATTCCATTACAATTTTCCAATGGACATTTAGGCAAAGTTTATTTCATTACAACTTGTCTCCTAAATCTGTGGGGCATTTAAAAATAAAATTTTATGTGTTTTATTAATTGTAAGTTAATGTACATAAATTTATAGGATAACAATTCTTATCTCTATTCTCATTTGTATAACCATTTTATTGGTACTGTAAATTTATAAAATATTTAGAGATAATTATATGTGTTGTGATAGTTATGGGCTAATTTATACAAATTTGTAAGTCATAACAAAGCTTTTTATCATCAGCACCTTATGCATTTTTGTATCATTACAATTTGACATTTCTAATTGAAAACTTGAATGTGGGCTAGTTTGCAAACCTTGCACACATTATCATTATTACTGCTTTATTTCATTACAACTAGTGTTATAATTTATAGAGTGTTATTAAATTAGGACTATTTCTTTATTGATCATTTTTATCCCATTACATTTTGGCACAACCATCAACAGGCTCGATTAAAGACTACAAAAAAGTTAGAGATAAATTTTCCAACATGTTGGCAAGAGAATATAAGGTCATATCTTTTATATAGCAGTAATATTTTCAATAGATAGCTGGAATTTATTCAAAATTTTAAAGAATTTATTCAAATAGTAGTTAGAGAAAATATTTTGAAATGCTTTAAAATGAATTATGTTGCTGTTAGGTAACTGGGAAAGTTATTAAATGGCAAAATAATTTAAAATATTTTTGTAAATTTATTTAATTGAAGATAAAAATATTATTTTCTAGGTAAATAAGCAATTATGATGGTTAAAAGTGATGAAACATTGGCAAGACCTGAAGATAGTTAGTATTCAAGAAATGTTTAGAAAAATGATAGAAGAGTTGAAAGAAAGAAATAATAAATTTGAATTTCAGATTAGTAGATTAGATAATCAAAGTCAAGAATTAAGAGAAGAAATAAATAATAAGCTTGATATTCAGAGTAGTGAGTTAATAGACATAAATTGTCAAAATAAAGAATTAAGAGAAGAAATGAGAGAAGTAAAAGCAGAATTGGAGAAATTTAGTAATAAATTAGACCTATTCAAAATTGAACTTAATGCCACAAAATGCATAATTTAGAGAATTTAGGTATAATCTAGATGTTGAATTAAAGGAATCCGATTATAAATATGATGGCAGATTTAATGAATTAAGAGACAAATTATATAAATTACAGGAAAGATTTAAATAGTGAGATTAAGATGTGTAAAATTGGATATAAAAAATTGGAGAAATATATAAATATTGAAAAACTCATAATGTTGATCAGAAAGCATAAACATTAGAGACAAATAGTGTTAGAATAGAATTAAAAGACATTCAGAATCATATAAAAATTGAATATAAAGAAGCATGTAAGAAACAGAATAAGACTGAAAATGAAATGATGAAATAACAAAAGTATGTAAAGAGTCACAGGTTAATTTAAAAAACATGCAGGAAGAATTAAACAGTATATAACAAGTAAGGCCAGGAGAGTTAAACAATATAAGATATATGTTAGAAAGTCATCAATCATCTCTACAGGAAATAGAAAGTAGTAATAAAAAGCAAAACGAGATTTATAGCAAGTTGTAGGATGATAATAAGTTGTTAGAGCAAAAAATGCATATATGGTTTGAAGAACAAGAGCAAAATATAATTGATAAAGTATCCATTATGATTGAAGATAAAATAGTATGGGTAAAGAATGCCCCAATTAAAGATTACTTAGATAGGACATATAGACATATACATATTCTAAAACAAAATTGATATGTTATCATTGTTTGGTGAAGAAAACAGTAGACATATGCAGAACCAAGAGGAAATTAGAGATGAAAAAATGAATTGTAATGTAGCTAGTTTTATCTAGTTAAAAGGGTTCAAAGGAGAATATGATGAAAAACCCATACAGTACTTAAGTGGTTTAGAAAAGTTATTTTCACTAAGTCACTTAAGCAAAATTGGAAAATTGTCCATAGCCAGTAATCATTTGAATTCATATGTTAAGCACTGGTGGAAATCATTATTCCTCAAGCCAGAAACTTATGGAGATTTTTAATATATCCTGTTAAATAGTTTTTGGGGAGAAAACAAAAGAAAAAAATATGAAATATCAAATTAACCAGAACAAATATAGTCTTAATAATGACAAATATACAGTTTTATGGATGCAGGCAGTTAAATTAAAAATGTTAATGCCATTTCCTTTATCAGACAATCAAATAACCTGGATAGTCAGTAGAAACTTGTTGAAGCATATCAAACAGACATTAATTGCTGGTGACAGATATATTGTTGAAGAGCTATCTTCGATATTAGGAGCACCCAAGGAAAGTGAAGTACTTGTGGAAAACAGTTATAAGCATAATAAAGAAAATTATATATATATATATATATATATATATATATATATATATTGTTTCCCCTTTATATATTGTTTCCCCTTTCAAATTTGATAAGAATAGAAGTAGAGGGAATAGACCATATAGACCTTATAAGAATGGTAAGAGTAATAAAATGTTGCCTTATGTGAATAATGATAGAGAAAACATAGAAGTTATAATATATTAGAAAAGGTTTGTGTGCACAGCAAGAAGTTATCCTGCCAGCATATCACAGAATACCTCTGTAAAAATGCTAGGGGCTAGGCCTAAAATTAGTCTTTTAAATTAAAACAAATCTTGCCAGAATGTTCCTCAATTCTGGAGCCTAATAATATTATAAATTTGGGGAGCAACAATATTATTAATTATCTAACTTTGTTAAGCCCTAAAGTAAAAAATAGTAAATAAATATGGCAGGATGATAGAAGGTTAGGTGAATAACATTTGTCCTGAAATTAATGTCATTATCTAAGGTATATTAGTTAAGGCTTTGATGGATTAAGGAAATCGAATTTCAATCATTTTGGAAAATTTGTGTATTAAAATTAATGAGTCAGAACTCGGAAGTTTTTATGTTATCATTGAGACAACTCAGGTTACCATAGCTAAAGGTATAAAGCAAAATTTTTGCTCAAAAGGTATGGTTGAACATTCAGATCAATACAGTTAATATAGAATAAATATTTTTGATTATGGTAAGACTTATTCATGAATCAGTTCAGACGCATGACTAATTAGGTTAGGCAAGAATTAATTTTGAAAAGGGGAAAGGTGTAAGTTTAATCAGGAGGCATTCAATATTTTAATTTGTTATCCATCATAATTCTACAGAGTTAGATTTACAGATGAAAATATGTGAATCTACTGAGTTAGATAGTGACCTTAAGAAAAAATTATTTTGGTTACTCAATGTTTTTTCTAAGAAACCTTGCATAATATAATGGTATGTGCATAGGATAAGCTTGAAAGACTATAGTCCACTTCAATGCAAAAGCTGTCATTTTCCTTGTCAGTACAAATCTGAGGTGCTAAAGCAGATTGATCTAATGGTTTAATGAAAGATTATTAGGAAATTATCCTTGGCATATAATAGTCCATTAGTGATTATCTGTAAAAAGAATGGATTCATACATATTTACTTACATGTGAGGTTCTTGAATCAGTTAACAAATTCAGAATGTGATGTCCCTTCTACTGTGCAAGAATTGTTAATTTGGTTTAGGCATAAAAAGATGTTTCCTACTTTTGATTTAACAGATAACTATTGGCAGGTATATTTGCATGATGATAATCAGAGTCTACTATATTTAAACATGAAGGTTATTCATATGCTTTTGAGAAAATGTCTTTTTGACTGACAACAGTGGAACTGTTCTTCTCAGATATTTGAATACTGTATTATCCAATGAAATCAAAAGCATTATTGCTATATATGTAAATGACATTATAATCACTTTAGAAAACATCTTGGAGCATTTTCATCATCTAAATATGATTTTGAAGGAGTATAAAAAAGCGTATTAAGATAAATTTGAAAAATAGTAGGATAGCTATTAAAGGGATAGATTTTCTGGAGCACATTGTAGGATCTGATTGGATCAAACTGTAATGTATCCTTCATTATTAATACTTGAGTCAGCAATGTTAGTATCTTTTTGATTTCTTTTTCAAAATTATGAGGTTTTATGCACAACCTGAAAATCTGCTAGAAATGTCTAACATAATTCATGAAAAAAAGCCCTAAATATTTAAGGTTGATAACCAAAATCAATTAAGAATGTCTCCTCTAATAATAAGATATTGAATTAAATAAGAATTGTTTAAAAACCTATTCATTACATTAGTATTTGACTTGCAAGATAAAATTAATTATATATTTTGTCAGCTTTATAGACCATTTTAGTGTTTAACTTACATTTTATTCCTTTTTCAGTCATCGCAAAACAATTAAATAAATCATAGTAAAGTACTTATCAGGTCTAGGAAAAAAGATTATATTTTAGTCACTGCAAAAGAAAGTATTCAGTCATGTAAATATCTTTAGTAATTAGTTCAATTTATGATTAAGACTATTTTATTTATGATTGTATTATGTCTGCCTATACTAGAATAAAAAACCCACTACTTAGTTCAAGCAATTAATGGTGTATAGATATAAATAAATCATGATAACACCAACTCATAATGAAGTGGTATCTTTGAAGAAAGAAATATTATAAAAGGAAATAACCATTCTGAATCAAAAAGTCATTATTAAACTCACACTGGTATTACATAACATTGTGATGAGTTCACAGTTAAACATCTTTCAATAGCTGTCCATATTAATATGAAAGACTATAAGTTAACCAAAATGAAATAAACCTGTTATATATCACGGACAACTGTCTTTTGTATTTCATTTTTTTTTAATCATAAATAATGTTTCTCATATTACTTTTTATAGCAATTAAAAATCACACTGATCATTAAAAACAAAATTAAGATAATGAATTTGATTAGCTTACCTTAAGTGTAAGCAAAATGACTTCATTATGAAATGATCAATGTATTCAACTGCTATGTTAGCAACTGTGTATTTAAGACCAAGCCAGTTGAAGCTTGAATTTTTTTCAGGACAAAAAAATGGGTGCTTAAAATTTTATTTTCAAATATATGGCTCACAGCCAATTTGATTAGATGTCTGATAAGTGATCAGTAAATGAGTCTCTAGATTAACCAGAGATTAATGATCCTATATTAATTTACATTGATCAGATGAGAATTATGATGGATAACCATTTGTATAAACTCTTTCAAATTCAATGTAGTTTTTCTCTACTTAAACAAAGATATTGGGCTCATTCATAATCAAATACATCTCATTAATTTAGGACTTATCTCAAATCCTTTTCCTACAATTCTTCTTGGAGACTTCAACTCAACTTATGACTGTTTCAATTCAAAATTTTTACACCTTCTAAATTCTCATTTCATGTGTGCACAGGGTTTTTTTCCCACATGATGCATGTTCATTTTATACAAAGAAATTTTCTTCTCTTATAGACCTATTATATTACTCTCCGGAACTGCACTTCTTCATCAATCCATCTTTACAACCATTACCTTTCTCTGATCATCATGCTATTATGCTTGATCTGACATTAGACATACCCAATCAAACCTATGTACACCTTAAATCTACAATAAGAATTTTGCTAAAATCTGCTACACCAGAGGCGATTATCTCTGAAGCTTATATTTTTTTCAAGAAAATAGACATCCTAGCTCTTCCACCAGCTGAATCTTGGTTTGCTTTTATAAATATTCTTAGTTCTTTGATTTCTCATTACACCAGAAAGAATAAAGGGCCGATTGGGTTACTTAAGAAAGCAGATAGCTTAATTACAACATTGAAAGATATACATCCAACACCAGCATCTGTACAGGTTATTATTGACCTGAAGCAACAATATGTAGAAATGCACCAAATCCTATTAGACTATCTGACTACTAAAAAGGTGAGGCTTTACCTCTCTAAACCTCATAACTTCTCAAGGGGATATATAAGGTGGGCTATGGGTTTTCAAAGTAAGTCTAAAATTCCATCATCAATCACAGTGAATAATATAATTTTCTCGGGTAATGGCATGATTTTACAAATTTTAAATCATTATAAATGCAAGCTAGTAGATGTTTCACAGAATTTGGTACTTGATACATCTATATATTCTTGTGCGACAATTCATGGTATATGTAATGATGATATTAGAGCTAAACTCTCATCCATGCCTGATAGAATACACCCTGGAATCCAGGAATTCCAAAATTCATGTTCAAACATCTTGAAGCCTTCACAGTACCAATAGTGAGTATAATGATTGATCTACTTGCCTCAGGTCCCCTTACAATTGATCGACTCTATCCCATTGCGATGGTCCCATTTCTTAAGAGTGCTATTATCCCATCGCCTCTGGAGAACCTTAGACCAATCTCGATGACTCCATTGATTATTAAACTGATTGAAGCAATTATCAAAGATAAAATTCAAAATCTCATTCTGCCTTTTATCTCTAGTTTTCAATTTGCAAAGAAAGGTAGTTCTACAACTGAGGCACTCTGCCTATTCAGGTTAATTATGGATTATACAAGAAAAAATAAAAAGTCAAAGCCAATAGTTGTTCAACTTGATATTTCAGCTGCTTTTGACTCAGTCAGAATTCCTCAACTAATACATCTTCTAAGTGGTCTGAACATTCCCACAGGTATAATGAACATCATTACTAACCTTCTATTAAACAGACACATTGCAATTTCATTAAATGGAAAAATTTCAAACTCATTCACACCTACCAAGTCGATTCCACAGGGTTAGTCCCTTACTCTTCATTCTATATATAAATCCATTCCTTAAATCTTTAGACATGAATCTTCCTGGATTGTACATTCCTGGTATCAGTAAATCCATTCAGCACATATCCTACATGGATGATGTGGCAGTGTTCTTACCATCTAAAAACTAAAAAATTCATACCGAAACTAATTCAAATTATGGACAATTTCACCATAGAATCATGTCTTGTGTTTAATCTTAGAAAATCTGCTGTATGGAGACTTTCATCTGGAAAATCCATTCCATCCCTTTTCACAGCTATGCCACAAAAATTTTTGGGCTTACCAATGAGTCTCTCTCATGCAGCAATGAGGAAATTAATACAAGACACTATCATGAATTCTGCAAGAAAAATAATTGATTCACTCTCAAAAGTTTATACATCATTATTTGCAAAAGCAGCCCTACTCAACATGTTACTGTTCCCCAGAATTTCTTACTACATGCCGTTCATTAAATTCTCATCAAAATTTATCCAGAATATAAATTCTCTTTGCTCTAGATTAATGTGGAAGGGTAAAACCATTGCTATTAGCTTAAGAAGAGTGCAGAGACCAACAAGACTTAATGGCTTGTCACTGCATTCACTTCATGTTCTTTGTCTACAGAAATCAAATAACCTCATTACAAGACAAATGGGATTTTTCCTGATGACTCACCTTTTCTATCTATTCATCCTACAGATACTCCACCTCCAATTAATGATGGTTGGCTGACACAAGTCTTAAATGACATTGCAAAAATTCTCACACCTTTAACTCAAATAAAACCAACAAAACTTTGTTATTGGGATGCCTATCTTCTTTTTTTTTTCAACAATTATCCCAGATCATAGCATTCTCACCTGTACAAACTTTGCCATTATAAAAAATATAAAAGATGTAATCTAGAGCCAAAATATTTGGACTTTCTTCTAAAGCTAAATCTCAATGCCCTTCCAACAAGCCACTTTCTTGTGATATATAGAGGTTTTTTATCTTTGGACCCTGTTTGCTCACTCTGCCATAGGGAGGATGATACAATTTTTCACATTTTCAATGATTGTTCCTCTCTTCAGGGCTGTAAAATATTGATTAATAAAACTTATACACCCAAAACATCCAATTATCAACACACTCATAGAAGGTTTTGCTTATGGGGATTTTGCAATTATAAGAAGTGCAACTTTCATCACTTTCTGTCTATGCTTTGTCAGATGCTTTCCTAATCTTCAAGTCTGTTATACCTGATCCAACATTAATTTTTTTACAAAAATTAAAATATATTAAAAAAAGAGATTTGAAGTTAGCTTCTCACCTAATAGTAAATTCCACGTGGAATCTTATTAATATTGGACATTAAATAATTTAATGGTTTATAAATGTATTGCCAAATTTAATGTTATTTTATAATTTTTTTCTTTATTGTAAACATAGTTGAATAAACCTGTTTTTGATACTAAAAGGAAACAATACATTGAGTATATACAAAAATGAATGTAATTAGATGTGCTCTTCCTTATTGGTTGGCTATATCTCCTTCTAAATTAGATAGTAAATGTTAAATAAAATTTGCATGATCTATCTCAGAAATTTGCCACCTTATATCTATTTTAATCTCTAGTCTCAGGATATTATATCCAGTGAATAGAATTCAAATTATTTTACTGAACAAGGGCTATTTCGATTATAGGCTTTGAACAATAGTGATTACTACATTTAACACTAACTTTTATCAATATCTTTTAAAATTTGCTATTTTATGCAAATCAATATAGTACTTTTGATTTTATTACCCAGTCATTCAAGCTTCCTTCAGTCAACCATTCCATCTTATGCAACCGATACACATGACAACATACATGCGAAAGAGATAAATGATCTCCAATATATGTATTTCTTGCTGAACTAGCACTCATCTGTTGGTCAGGATTATTATCCCCTTTAATTACATCTAGCTTAAATATATATATACTATATTTGTATTTAAATATTTCTTTTGATTTTTTTAAATTATTTACTAAAAATTTTACTGTAGTTTTTATAATTATACAATGAAAGTAATGTACAAAAAATTCAAAATATTCTAAATTTTAAATTAATTTAGTACTTATTCAAATAAAATAAAAGTAATGTTAATATGTTTTTAGAAATTGGAATTAAAATATTTGATAGCTTTGTTTGTTTTCGTTTTTTTCCTCCAATAAGTAACATTATACATATTTTTTATTACTTAATCATTTTTATTTAATATTTTAAAAGAAAAAATAACATTTGGATATTTTGTTAAAGTATTTAATGAAAATAAATAATAATTGTTTTTTTTAGTTAAATTTGTTCGATTTTATCATACATATGAATCTGAAACTTGGATATTTAAAAAGAAAATAATGCTGTAAGAATAAACTACACAGCAAAATATGAAAAGATATATATTGACTTTATAAGGAAACATAAAAAGTAAAACAAATTGCTGAAAAAATAAATATGTATCAGTAACATTATTAAATGAATTTAAATAGCTTAAATGGAAATAAACTAGACTTGATTCTAGAATAGTTGACTAGAGCACCTAAAGACTTAATCTGGATTTCAAAACAATTTAAAAAACCTAGAATGTGACCACATGTCAGATAGATTGATGTGATAAAAAAATGATATCTAACCAATCAAATGAATTGACAACTTCTGAACTACATTATAATTTTATGATATATGTAAATTTGATTGTGATTTTATTCTAGAAATCAGACATTTAGAATATTCCCTAGTTTGAGGAATGAAGATTTTTTCCACTATATATATCTGTGTGCATACGTATATTATGAGAGGAGTCAAATTTGTTAACTTTGTTATTGGTTTGAGATCATAAAAAGCAATTTAATATTGTGAATTAATTTGATTAGTTATATACTTCCAGTACTTTACTTTAATATATATAATTAAGAAACACACAGTTAGCTATATGAAATAAAAAATAATTAACCAAATAGTTGCCATCTATCAATTTTTATCATAAGAAAATAGCCTGTCTTATTTACATGTTCATGATTTTATATGAAAAGGTGATTTGGATCACAACAACCAGAGAAGTAAATGTTAAATCAGTCAAAATATGTAAAGCAAATTAATTAAATTACAGTAACTAGAGCACATATTACTTGTTTCTATTAATTTTATTTGGTGTTTGTCATTTTGATGGTTACATATTATTTAGCATTGTATTTATCCATTTTTATATATTTAATAATTAATTATTTATTTACAGAGTTTTAAAATGAACAGAAATAGCTCTTCACTGTAAATTTAAATATTAATTTATTCAAATCAATATTGCTTTGAATAATTTAATATTCCATCAACTTATTTTGTAGTTTAAATAAACTTTCCATATAAAAGCTTGGACAATCAGCAATAGGGTTTGCTTTATTATTATAAAAATTTGATTGCAATGATGACACCTAGAGGGCAGCTTAATCATTTATATATAGAGTGCTTGGAAGTTGCCATTTTGCTTTAAATATATTATTTGGCATTATAATTAGTTATCATTATATATATTGCAAAATTATTTTTAATGCCCTATATGATGTTAATGTAGAGGGAGAGTAGTACATTCAGAAATTAAATTTTTCAATGTCAAATTCTATCACTTCTGATGCTCAAATTTCTTATGTACTTCTAAAGCAATAATGCCATAAAAATATTCTTTCTTTTTTTTTTAATTTCATTCCCTTTTTTTTTTCAAAACAAGTAGAAAATTAATATCAATTTAAAATAAAAACTTTACATTTAAAACTCTCTAATCTTTAAATGTTATTGGAATTATATTATTGTGCATAAACACCAATTTCTCCTTAAAATGTGAAACAATTGTCTTGCATTGGTGGTCAAGAGATCAGCGCGACTGCCTTGCACTTGCAGGAAGTTGTCCGGGATGCGGGTTCGTGTCCCGGCCGATGCTATGACACTTTAAAAAAAAAAAGTGAAACAATTAAATTTCTAAAATTTAATAATTTTTTTTTAAAGTGTAATATATCAAATAATTAGTATTAAATGTATTTTTAACATACCTTTTATTTATGTGCTCATAATCTAAATTATTTTTTAGTTTTACAAACAAATAATCAGCATCAGAAAAGTATATATCATAACTTAAATAATTATTAATTTCATACTAATAAAAAAAAGTAATATATTTAAAGATTTAGAAATTTGAAAGTAAAGTTAAATTAAATTGGTTTAAATTTGTTAACATATTTAAGAACAATAACAATGATACATCCGGGGAATAATTAAAGCTTGAATTATATAAGACTTATTCAGTTGAAACATCTTATAAAACCAGTATAATTTTTTCTAATAAATTATTTATTTATAAAAATAAAAAGTGAATAGATTAAATTCTAATTAAAAATATATAAAAAATTAATTCTTATTAACCTTCCACCTGGTAACAGTTTTTGAAAATGCTCAATCTTTGATTTCTGTATAAAATATTTTATATTTAAGATAAAAATTATTCAAAATATATTGTGCCTAAACATCAAGTGCCATGGGATGGAATGCTGATGTTTTAACCAAAGAATGTAATTGTATTTCCTACACAATGCTTAAAATATACATGCATTTTATCATCATTATTTCTAATGAAGAGTTGATTGGTAATGGAGTAACTTGGAGGAAAAAATGCCAATTACACACAATATAAAGGACCTTAAAGGACAGAATAATTTGATTACTTTTGCAAAGGATAATTAACAAAGATACTATCATTCTGGATATATATTGATGTGCTATATAATCTTGATTTCATAACTTTATTTCCTTTGTTGTTTGAAATCGTTTACATTGGGAATATTCTGTTTCATAAAGTTGTTTATATCAAGATAAAGAGAATCATTAAGTTGAACTTTTTTTTTATTTAATAAAATTTAGGCATTCTATAGATAGATAGATAGATAGATAGATAGATAGATAGATAGATAGATAGATAGATAGATAGATAGATAGATAGATAGATAGATAGATAGATAGATAGATAGATAGATAGATAGATAGATAGATAGATAGATAGATAGATAGATAGATAGATAGATAGATAGATAGATAGATAGATAGATAGATAGATAGATAGATAGATAGATAGATAGATAGATAGATAGATAGATAGATAGATAGATAGATAGATAGATAGATAGATAGATAGATAGATAGATAGATAGATAGATAGATAGATAGATAGATAGATAGATAGATAGATAGATAGATAGATAGATAGATAGATAGATAGATAGATAGATAGATAGATAGATAGATAGATAGATAGATAGATAGATAGATAGATAGATAGATAGATAGATAGATAGATAGATAGATAGATAGATAGATAGATAGATAGATAGATAGATAGATAGATAGATAGATAGATAGATAGATAGATAGATAGATAGATAGATAGATAGATAGATAGATAGATAGATAGATAGATAGATAGATAGATAGATAGATAGATAGATAGATAGATAGATAGATAGATAGATAGATAGATAGATAGATAGATAGATAGATAGATAGATAGATAGATAGATAGATAGATAGATAGATAGATAGATAGATAGATAGATAGATAGATAGATAGATAGATAGATAGATAGATAGATAGATAGATAGATAGATAGATAGATAGATAGATAGATAGATAGATAGATAGATAGATAGATAGATAGATAGATAGATAGATAGATAGATAGATAGATAGATAGATAGATAGATAGATAGATAGATAGATAGATAGATAGATAGATAGATAGATAGATAGATAGATAGATAGATAGATAGATAGATAGATAGATAGATAGATAGATAGATAGATAGATAGATAGATAGATAGATAGATAGATAGATAGATAGACAGATAGACAGACAGACAGACAGACAGACAGACAGACAGACAGACAGACAGACAGATAGATAGATAGATATTTAAAAGCAACATTGACTGAGGTAAAATTTAAAACTATTTCAATTTGAGTAAGAATTTGTTATTCTCCACATTGAATCTTACATGACACTACAAAATTTCATTTATTAGTAGTATATTTAACATAGTAATATTTGTTATAACTCTTTGTGTGAAATACTAACCTCTTTGCATGAAATTAAAAGCTACCTTTACAAATTTTAATAAAAGAAATATCTTTCTTTAAATTACTTTTAAAATAACCTTCTAATTAATCATACCATATACATGTATCTATACATATAAATTGTATATATAATTGTTATTTATTAAAACTGTTGAAAATCTTTATAATAAACTTTTAATTTTTAAATTATAGACATGAAGCATATATAAATATCATATCAATATATTTAATAAATGCATACACAAATAAGTAAACAAACTAATTAACCAACCTTAAGACATTTGCGATAAATGCAGCATCTCTAACTCTATTACATCCCTATTTACAGCTTAAAATTCTAAATGTAGTAGCTACTAACTTCAACAATAATTATATTTAGGAAGATTTGCTCTAACTACTGCAGGATTATTTTTTTTTTAGGGCATACTTAAGGAAAGCTATGTACATAAATAAATATTAGACCAGTCATTTATTTTTAATTAATTTTACATCAATAACTAAATAATGTAAAAGCCCTATGAACTAAAAGAATATGCAAGTCTAAAACAAATATTAATGCTACTTAAATATTAATAAATAAAAATTAACAATAATAGTTAAAACTCATTTAAATTAAAATACAATCAAATTTTTAAACGATACTTACATTTAAGCATCTATTATGTACTTAAACTTAATTTAATTTTAAATAAATATATTGTCACAGCATATTAATACTTTAAAAAATATTATAAATGTAATGTATGCAGCAATTTAATGTTGTAATTAAAATTATAAGACTAATATCTCTTCAATTTACCTGTTGTTTGATTTCATTTCACACTTTGGGGACTATAGTGCTTTTCTTTTCTGGTTAGTAACTTATTTTTTATGGTGATAATCATTCTGTGTGCAAATACAATGGTATATAGATAATGTATAAAAAAAATGACAAGCTCAAAGTCCCATTGAAAATTTCTGTTGTTCATCTTAAAGACTTTAATAGAATTTCACAAATAAAACAGTTAGACATGGGAAATTCTTAGTTAATTCCAATTGTTAATATCATTAATTAATTAGATCTCACCTAAAATTTTAAATCCAAAGTTTTAAAAACAAAATTGAAAATTAAAAGAAATTTTCATTTTAATTTAATTTCATTTACATTTTTTTTTTCTAATTGATTTAGATGTATTTAGCTGTTGTGGTTTGATTAGTTGTTGACTTCTATGACATCAATATTCTTAGATAATAGTTACCTAGGTATTAATGATGATGGAAGCATGATTATGGGGGATTCAGTGATCCCACCTGAATGTTTTATCTAACCAAATTTCCTTTTTGTTTTAACAGATAATAACTAAAAAAGGGAGCATGAATGAATGATTTTTGCCAAGAAAAAAATTAATTAATTTATAACATTCAGTTTTCATCAATATATTCATACAATAAAGTAATCAAACCATGGGAATTTTAGAATAAAATTTTAAATTAACTTTTTCAAATGTTTTTGCATTCAAAATTGTTTTCCAATTGCATTTAGAATACATTTCTTTAAAAAAATAAATAACTTTTAAATAATAATTTAAAATTTAAAAAATGGTAACTTACATGTAAAATAATTTTATTAGTGATAAATTACCTTATTTTTACATCTAGAAAAATATTAATGCATTTAAAATAAAGCAATTTAAATAACATTCTTTTCTCCTTTCTTTTTAATTATAAAATACTACTGTCTTTTTTTAAAAATATAGTTAATTATAAAGTTAATTCTTTAATAAAATAAGATAATAATGCACTGACATCAACTTAATGCTATTTTCATTACACTTAAAATTAATTAAGTGTTCACATATTTTCTTATATAAGTAAATGTAATTTTCACTTAATTATCACTCAAGTTTGCCTTTCTTCTTAAAAAGGTTATTAACAACTTTCAGAGCCATAATTAATGACCCCTAAGTAGTTTTTTTTTTTTTTTAAAAAAATTATGGTAGACAGAAACCTTACTATTGAAAAAAAATATATTTTAAAAAAAGAAGTTTGCCAAAATATATTAGTCATTCTTCCAAATTAAAAAACAAAGTGGCATACCACATGTAGTGCATTTTCTATTTTGTCTAATTTGTATATACATTAGGTCAATGCTATCAAATAATCCATGTACATTATGTGTTATAATTCATTGAGAAAAGGAATGAATAGTTTACTTGCAATTTTCAAAAGCAGATCATCAATAAAATAAATAATTAAAAGGAACTTGTAAAAAATTCTTGTGGAATAGAATTATGAGGAGAAATCTTACAAGATATCTTGCCATTTAAATTTATGTATATTTAATTATTAAAAGAAAATTGTCATGTATATATAGTAGAAATAAAGTAATATTGGTAAAGGTTTACTATAACGGTCTGTGGGTGTTTGCCCTCTAGTGTTTAAAATTTAAACTAAGTTGTTTGACAATCTTACGTGTATGTTATTATATTACAAATAAATTAAAATTTATTCAAATGTAAAAGATAATAAAAAAAGCATTTACCTTTTTAAACATAATTATGTCCTATACACACTAGGAAGTTGGAGAAAAAAGCGGTATTGCTGTATCTACTCCGGAGGGCAAATTCATGCAGGTATGATGAAAACAAAGCTCTGCTAGTGCCAGATTGGAATTTCAGCTTACGCTTTGCTCTCATCCACGTTTTCAATATTCTGGGTGTGTATGTCTTGGTCTTCGGAATGCATGAAGTTGTCCTAATGGACGACAACTGAATACATATATACACTATTGTTGAGACTGCTGATGTTATTGTACGCAGCCCAGCCATCAGAAATAATGTGCATAACTGGTAAAATGAACCACTGTATTAGCCCCTCCAGTGTATCAGCCATCCTGTCTGCAACTTCTGTCAAGAAGCACTTTCTTGATGCTCTCTCTATACCACCAAAATAGCAGCAAACACTCAAAATTTCACCATCAGGTACTAAGCATGTAGCAGACATTTTTTCCAACTATAAAACTGTACACATGTGCATGTAATTTGTGCCGTTGAACACATAAGGTGTCTTTTTTTTTTGCAACATGTGCTATAAATGTAGTTATTTTAAATTCTTAAGTTGTAGACAGTTTAAATTCTTAACTTTCAAACAAATTAAAAGTAATTCTTTTAATTAATGTGGTGTAATTAATCCAACATTCAAAAGGTTTTTTTATTTATTATTATCTTTTACATTTGATTAAATTTTAATTTATTTGTAATATAATAACATAAACGAAAGATTCTCAAACAATTTAGTTTAAATTTTAAACATTCGAGGGCAAACACCCATAGAACCTTTACCATACTATTATGTTGTCAGACTATTTCTATAACTTTTATCACAGAGCCTGAGTTTTATGCATTTGCGATATCTAATTATACTATAAATGAGTTTTAATCCTCTGCATAGCAGCTTCTGTAATTAATTTAAATCCTGTTGTAACTAAACAAATAAAAAAGCCTCAGTTAGTTTTCAACTCTATATAATGTTTTTTAATATTTTGTAAAGAGCATTGTCACAGACAATATAATATCCTCTACTTGACCTGCAGCTCCTCAAAAATGTTTGAACTTTGCAATTCATCTCCCCTCCAATGACTAACATTTACAATACAAAATTGTCTCCTAATTACAATAGAAAAAATTATTAATACCCTCTTCAAAACCTATCCCTCATTATACATTCAAGTTTCTTTTCTAAATAATTTATTCTAAAACTATATATAATTATTAATAAATTTACTATATTCCTAAAAAAAAATTAATTCTCTCTGTACAATTATCCAAATCTATTTAAAAAGAACTGTTAACAAAAGAAGAAGATTAATGAATGTATAAAGGTTTATAATGATTGTATATTATAAGATGCGATATGTTGGACTATTTCCATCATTTATGAGTGAATGTTGAATGTATAAAAAATTTTAAACTTTCCAAATACAAACAACTTGTTAGTAATGACACACAAATAGAAATACAGGTTAGTAATTACACAGAATTTCGAGTAGTATTATTCTCCACTTTTATTCAATTGTTGCTAGCCTATACACACAATGACAATATTCGCTTAGAAGTTGAACTCGCACCTTTACATTCTTGAATATTGAATTTAAGGCAAACGCTCTAATGTAAAGGTGCGAGTTCAACTTCTAAGTGAATACTGTCACTGTGTGTATAGGCCAGCAACACCTGAATAAGAGTGGAGAATAATACTACTCTAAATGTTATGTAATTACTAACCTGTATTGTCTATTAGTGTTACTATTAACAATTTGTTTGTATTTGGAAAATATAAATGATAGAAATAATCCAACATATCACATCTTATAATATACCATCATTAATGAATGTATTCTTTCAAATTACTATTTCTACTATTGATACAATTCTATCAATAAAAAATAAGGTTATTAGAAATAGAATTGATTACTTTCTGGATATATATAATTACTTCTTACTCTTTTTCTAAAAATATCAAATATTCAGAATCCTATAAAATAGTTCATATTATAGAATTTAAAAACATTTCTGTCAACTCTATCATAAGTAGTATATATACACACACAATAATACAATAATTAATACATTATATCTATATGAAACAATGCAATAATTAATACAGTAAACAAATTTTTTTTAAAAATATCAACTATAATTTAAATAGAAGTATTTTCAACAATCTAAGTTGTTATCAACTATATTCAAATTCTATTACAAAAATTGTTTTAAATGTATACAAAAATAATTACATCATAAATCAATTTTCCCGCAATTCATTAATTTTTATATTAGCAGCTTGTCTATTTATTAAATGCTGATTCCATATTTTATTAATATAGCTTTCCTACTTTTATGTTTATTATCATTTCTTTCAATACATATAATCTTAACTTTATTAAAATCAAAAACATAATTACATGTATTGAAAGAAATAATAATAAACACAAAATTAGAGAAGCTATGTTAATAAAATATGGAAAGGAGCATTTAATAAATAGATATGCTTCTAATATAAAAATTAATGAATTGTGGGGAAATTGATTTATAATGTAATTGTTATGTTACATTTTCATTTATCATTGTCAAACTTCCTCCACTCACAACTTTGATGCCATCCATTTCAGATAAATACACTAATGATTATTACTAATCATTTATAAAACTAGAGATTATCTCTAGCACAGATATAAACTTTAAACCTCAGTTAAAGATTAATATATCTGATTTTTTTAAATTTACACACACATAGTTATTCACCTTTATCTGTTCCATATGTAATATCTCTATAGATATCTGTAATTGTTTTGATATACATTTATAATGATGTTTGTAATAGAATTTGAATATAGTTGATAACAACAACTTAGATTGTTGAAAATATTTCTATTTAAATTATAGTTGATATTTTTAAAAAAATTTGTTTACTGTATTAATTATTGTTAAATCACTAAACATCACATGATCACTATCTCATACTAGCACATAATTGTTATTAAACAATTCAAAACAAAGCAAAACTCTCCATACAGTAGTGCCATCTTGTGCCAACAAGAGCAATCAATGGATGCCAGAAGGCTTGTGCATAAAATCCCTATCTAGTGCTTACTCATCCAATATCCCCAGACTAGTTTCTGGCTTGTGGCCTTCGTCAGTGAGGAGCCTTGGATCTGAGAAACTAGTCTGGGGATATTGGATGAGTAGGCAATAGATAGGGGTTTTATGCACAAGCCTTCTGGCATCCATTGATTGTTCTTGTTGGCACAAGATGGCACTACTGTATGGAGAGTTTTGCTTTGTTTTGAATTGTTTAATTAATTATTGTATTGTTTTGTGGAATTATTATATATATTTTCATTATAATTGGAATACAGATATTGATTTATAAGTTATATATATATAGGATGGGTAATTGGGGTGATGTACTTGAGGTGAAGTGAAGATAGGGTGATGGCAAAATATAAAATTTAAAATAATGTTAAAATAAAGATATTAATTAAGATATAAATATATTAAGTAATGTTAATAACCTAAAAATATATATAAGAAATTTTATATATTCTAAGAGAGTGAGCAACCTATAGAGATTACTCTGACAGATCAGCCAGTTAACCCCTTAAAGCAACTATAAGTATAATAGCATATCCCTATAAGCAGTATCATAAGTATAAGCAAGTAATATTCAAAATAACCATTCATCATCATGAATGATCAACAATCAATATAAATCAACAGGCAATCTGATGACTGGATTTGAAATGGGTCTATTGTAGATCAGGACAACTATTTATCCTTTGCCAGATTAGGGCAAATATTTAACATAACTTGGATGCACCAACTAAGTACAAATCCATATGAATATATAACCATAAAAACAATAATGCTGGGACATTAAAACATGCTGATAATCATCAATGATCTGGCCACTTAGTACCATTAATGTACTGGCCAATTATGAACTTAAATTCTGATTACAGACTAAACTAAAATAAAATGAAGTGCATGGGCTTTAAAGAATATGCTCTTAGTGTCAACCAGTATATATCAATTAGATGCTCTTAAGCATTAATATAATTCCCTTTTATATATCAGACCATTATGCACAAATCTAGCTCACAGAATATAAGATCAATTACTGTACTGTGACCAAGAAATGACACCATAATAAAATTCTAAAATATTTAGAATCACTGGAATCATTTTAACAACTGAATACAAGTTTATTAATAACAATAACAAAAAATGAAGATCTTTAGAATATAGCTATATATCTAAATTAAATCTTCTGATTTTGATTAGTATACAATAAAAAAATTATAACATTTGTAATTTATAAAATTACTAGACACAATTCAAGTTATTACATTATGATTTACATATATGTTCCATATAAGCACAAAAATATGTGTTTATGTGTATATATATGAATAGAGGTATATATATATTGGGAATGTAGGTATATATACGAATGTGTTTTAAGGGATAGAATTATATTTTTGGATATATATATATGTATGTGGGTGAATAGATGTAGGTAGGGATTTGTTAATTTTTAAATTGTTAATTTTTTAAATTGTTAATTTTTTAATTTTGTAATCTTTTATTTTGGATATAGTTTTATGTATTTGGTTTATATATTGGTTTTATATATTATTTTAGTTATATGTATAGAGGTGATGTGAAGATATATATATATGTGTGTGTGTAGGAAATATGGATGTTTGATATGTATATTTAGATGTGGAATAATGGTAAAGTAGCTATTTATAATATAGGAATATGGTTAATGATTATAATTGGGAAGTTGGAAGGTAAACAGAATTATAAGTTTTATAATATTGATAACAGAGGGAGCTGTTTTAAATGAATAAATAAGATAGAAAATTAAAAAAAAAACGGTCATTTTAATTAAAGTTAAAACAACTGTAAGGAAGATGGAGGTAATAATGTTAAAAATATTATTTAGTGAAATAGAGATAAAAGTTATAAAAAGTAAAATTAAAGATAGTAAAGTAAAAGATGTTATATATTAGATAATTATAAAAATAATAATAAAATAGTATTAAATATTATAAATAACATTAAAAAGAAGAATATTTAAAAGGTTGATTTAAAAATAAATAAAAATGGAATTGTTTAAAAGGGTAAAAAATTAAAAAATGGTGAATTGAATATGTTTTGTATTTTATATATGTGTAGATAGAATATACATATGGATGTGTATTAGTAAAGATATATGAAGATTGTATGTATGTCTATAGGTGTATGTATATCTGTATATGGATGTATGTTTAAAAGAGGTATGTCCAGGTATTGGATATGCATATACATATATATAGATGTAGATATGGATTATATATATATGTCTAGGAGTGATATAGATTTATATGTGTATATTTTGATATATATGTATATATGTGTGTGTTTTATATATGAGTGTAAAATGATGGAGATATATATATTTTTGATTTATATAAGATTTATACATATATATGTGAAATGATAATTATGTATTTGTATTATTCAAATCTTGTAGCTCTGAAGAAGACTGCTGGACAGTCGAAACTGTAAGAAAATAAATAAGTTTTTAAGAAAATTAATTGCATTAAAGTGTATATGAGTTAAGTATTATAAATAATATATATGTTTTACTATTACATGAATATATTTCAATTGACATTTAAAATCCAATAATTATAATTTTATGTTAAATGATAAAAATATCTCATACCAAGTTAATCATATCAACACTCAGACATGTGATGTAATTTATTAATATAAAATATTTGAATTGTCATAATCTGTAAATGAAATTCATTTTTATACATATTCAATAACATATTAAACATACATGTGTGTGCATATTGACTTGCAGGTACATACTGATAACTATATCATATATTTCATTTTTGTCATAATAATATTAATTTTACCATATATAATTAATTCTTGATTTAACATATATGTTATGCACATAGGAATGTATGTGCACATTGGCATTGATATCCTACATTTTAATTTATCACAATAATATTATATTTTTCCTAATTAATTCAATATTGAAAAAATATAAAATTCACAGTGTATACACAAAAATATAGATGATATGAAATTCTATCATAATAATGTACAGTTTTTTTTTTACATGTCAGTTTATAAGTCCCTTTTTTTCCTCTAGAATATAAAATCATCTATAAATTGTTTATTTACTTTTTTATTAGTTTTCTTCTTTTTTTCTTTAAAAAAAAGTATTATCAAAGTCAATGAATTAAATCTTTACTCCTTGATTTTTAATCCAAGCAAATGTATTTGCTAGTAATTTTAAAATGTCATTATTAGGAACTTACTAAAAACAATTTTTTCAATAATAATCATAAAATCAACTGTGGATTGCTCTTTTCTTTTATACATGTGACAAATTATTCATTGTTCTACATTAAATTATAGGTTAAAATGTTGTTTTAAGGACTATTAAAACAATTTCTTTAATATATATATATATATCACAGGTCACACTTAATTATCATAATGTCTTTAAATTAAATATAGAAATTTTAAAATGTCTTTTAAATGAATTATTTAAAAACAACTCACTTTTGTATATATATTTATTGGTGTTTCTCTGCATATAGACACATTAGCATATGTACAATTACTTCTTCAGCAAGTTGTGATTCTGTTGATGAGTTTTCTGGTTTACAGTTATCAGGATAAATATAGACCAGGTAAATTGGTCTGCAATGATCTCCCTTCTGTCTAGAATTGTTCCATACAAGCAGATGTCTTGGATTGAATTTCAGATAAACTAGCTTTTTGTCTTCACTTGGTTCTAGTTAGAATTTAGGTAAGCTAGCTGTTTTCTAGAACATTTTTGTATTTATAAATTTTGATACAAAGAAGTGGGTCATTTTCCTCC
This sequence comes from Epiperipatus broadwayi, assembly GCA_028023455.1. Lineage (NCBI taxonomy): Eukaryota > Metazoa > Onychophora > Udeonychophora > Euonychophora > Peripatidae > Epiperipatus > Epiperipatus broadwayi. The sequence continues at coordinate 2,594,297 of JAQFVV010006267.1, read as the reverse complement.
ATGTGAATTCAAAGTTCACCATTGAACTGTAGAGCATCTTCTCCCTTCAATTTTAATGTTTTCATGCAGTTTTCTGTATAACTTATGCTAGCCATCTTTGCAGCTAGCTTTGGTGATTCACTCTCTGCTACTGTTAACAACAAAGTGCACTTAACTCTTACAAAAATATTAGCCAGAAAAAAATCAGATTCTTGTAGCTGCCCAATTTGATGAGCTAATTGCTGCCAACTTTGCCAACTACTTCTCAAAAGAAATTAGCCAGACTAAAATAATATTTTTATCCAACCCTTTTTATAAGAGTCAGCTGAAGTGATAAAACACATTAAAAATTGTTTTTTTCTTGATTAAAACAATTCTAATCCTTTTGAAAGCAACTTTAAATTTTTATCAAAGTGTGATATACAAAGATTTCTACATAAGTAGAAATTTACCAATTAATTAATTAAAAACATTTTTCTTATGTCTCTAATCCCTTTTAAAGCAAGTTTGACAGTTTTATCAAAGTGTGATATACAAAGATTTCTTCATAAAATATATAAAGAAATATATACAAGCATTAATTAAAGATTTCAAAAATAGATAATATAAATTTTTACAATTATCAGAATATGCTTTTTTTTAATTTCAAAACCAGAATTCAATAAAAATATTTATTAGACTTTTTGATACATTGATATTAGAGCTGCAACTCAGAGCATGTATTATACTTACTGCAACTGTGCACATTCATATCAATCCACTGATAATTTTGTAATCTTGGGATCTGACCAAAATAATATGTACACAGATCTTGTACATGACATTTTTGGCAAAAAAATGTACACAGATCTTGTACATGATATTTTGGCAAGATTTACAAAGTTTTAGGGGGAGGTGATACAAATGTGAAAAGGGTGCAATAGGTTTAATACATGCTTCGTGTTGCAGGACTAATAATAACTAAAAGTAAAACCATAATAAAACATAATAATGTGATTTGCAATCTTAATGAAATGATGACATTACACAAAAAAATTGTTAGTTTAAATATGCACTAAACAAGCAATAAATGAATTTGGTTTTTAAATAACAAGACATTCAAATATGTATGACTTGGATACTAACAACTTTTAAGAACAACATCTGGAATAAAATAAAAAAAGTGATTTGCGATCTTAATGAAATGATGGCATTACACAAAAAATTGATAGTTTAAATATATACTAAACAAACAGTAAATGATTTTGGATTTTAAATAATATTTATAAAAATACATTAAGTATACTCATACAATACTTTCTGTATAATATATAATAGAAATTGTCACATTGAAACAAAACATTTCACATGTAATTTTACCACAGAAAATAAAGATCTCTCCTAAAGATTTTCCCTCCAAAAATGTAGCACGTGATTGCAGAGTACGCTGGAATTTTCATCAGAAATGCTAGTATTTTTATAAACAAATTAAACCCCCCAAAAAACTGAAAATATACAACTGTATATGAATGGGAATAGCTGTTGTCAAAAAGAAATCTGGACAATAACTAAAAATGTCAAAGTATTACAAAAAAAAGACCATGTTGGTAAAGAAAAACATGTTTTGTCACATATAATCACAGGGATTATTTATTTTCAATTTGACATCATTGCAACATTACACATTTATTGTGGGTGTGAAAATGCCTCCTATTTCCCTTACATTGCAGCTCTAATACTAAAGTACCAACCTTTTTAAATGTTTATTTCATAATGAAATTTTATTTGAAATCCCAAATTATTTAATCTTTTACTATTATTTTATGTTATTCCAGGAATAATAGAAAAATATCTGTATTTATTTCTACTTTTCCTTTCAACTTTATTTATATCTGTGAGCACACACTATGTTATTGTGTGCTATAAACAATCCTGTTATAATATACATATAAATAAGTAGAGAGATTTGAAATCAGAATTTTTCCAGTCTATATTCATCCTCCACTTCATCTCAAACAACTGATACCCATGACCACATATATGCAAAAAAGATAGGTGATTCCCAACCAGCACTCATCAGTTGGGCCAGATCATAATCTCCCACACATATATACAATCAGTGCTGACCTTATATTAAGATAGCAATTCCTCAAACTTTAATGGACACGCTTGAATCTTTTCACTCTTTTAACTACTCAACCATCCATTTCATTGCAAAACCACTTATGTTCCATGTTTTTCCAATGAAATGGACTGTTGAATAATTTAAAGGTTAAGAAAACTGAAGCCTGTCTATTAAAGTTTGATGAAGAGCTAGCTATCTTAATTAAACCAATTACTGATTGTTCATATGTGTGGGATATTATAATCTGGTCCAACTGATGAGTGCTGGTTCTGCATGAAATGTGTATATTGGGGATCATCTACCTTTTTGCATGTATGTGATCATGTGTATCAACTAGTTGAGATGGAGTGGAGAATGAATATAGAGTGGAAAAATCCTAAGTTCAAATCTCTCTATTTACATATGTAAGAAGCACATTCCACATTCAATATATTGAATAAATAGGTTAATTATATATATATATATATTGATAATTTGAATGCAAAGACTTTGATTTTCTAATCAAAATAAATCTTTTGCTTTGTCTACCAATACTTTTCTTTCTAATAAAAACAATTTTGCAAACATAGATACAATCGGCTACTTATGCAATGTAAAGAAAAACATTGACCATTTTTCTTTAAATTGTTGCTTCTTACACAACCATCATTTTTTAATCTACTATTTGTCTCATTCCAAAATGCCAGCTTTAATAGTCTTAATTAGTACATTAGAAATCATTTCAACCCTCATATTTTTCACTAATTTTTGAAATGTTATTCAGTTTTAATCCAACATTTTGAAAATTATTATCTCTATTTTATAATAAATTAAATAAAAAATAAATATTAAGGTCAAGTACTTCCTGAAATCTATGTAGTGGTGATATGGAATGCAGCGACTAAATGGAGTTGGCCCTCATTATCAGCAACACTGCAATTATACCTTAAAATCATTTCCTATTTTTAAATGAATTCATTATTTTGTAAATATATATGAGAAAGTAAATATATATATAACAAGAAGGGGGAATATATAAACTTTTAATTGTCTTCTCTCTCCCTTCATTATATAATAATACAAATTGAAATTTTTTATATGTTATGATAAGAGTAATTATGAACAAAGTAATTATTCCATGTAAAATATCATTTCCTTATGTAATTTGCTTTTCTTTCCAATGTGATTAATAAACAATGTTTAAAAACTAGATCAGCCCAATGTCCCACCCTGAAAAAATACAATAAACAATAACTAGAAGATGTCAAGCGTTGGTGGCGTAGTGGTTAGCATAGCTGACTTCCATCAGCTGGGCCCGGGTTCGCTTCTCGGTCAACGCTTTGACATATAAAAAAAAAAAACAATAACTAGATCTTTTCATCTTGCAGAAAAAGAAAAAAATTAACAACACATAAAATAAATGTCGACAACGTTTAGAAATTTCAAGAGATTTGTTTTAATCATCTCAAAACATTACGATGTTATAAATAAGAATAATTTTAAATTAATTTTTATAAAAGTAAGAATTAGTTATTTGTTTTTTTATAAACAAATATAATTAAATAAAAAGTTTCTCCCATAAGATTTCACAAAGCATTGATAAATGTATTTACTTCTTTTTGTAATTTAATTTTATCTAATTCTATTATAACATTATCTCTTTATAAATAATTTGAAAGTAAATTTAAATAAGTCTTTAAGGTTTGACGTTATTTTTCTTTTTCTTAAATATTCATTGTAAAGTGTTTTGGACATTGTTGGTTTTCATGGTTTATTAATATTAGCATTAATTTTTAAAGATAAATATTACCAATTTTTGTATAATAGTAACATTAGAACACATAGTTATATTTATAAAAATATTTACGAAAATAATAAATAAAAAATCTACTACATGATTGAAATGCTTGGATATTACTATTTATTAATTAATGAATCATGAAACACTCCAAACATATTCGCCATGTTGTGACAATCTGTGTGGTAGTAATATATTTTTAGGGCTATAGAAGAATTTTAGAAAATTAAATAAAGGATTAATAAATAGAATAATGTTAAAGATGGAAAATATAAAATGTTAAACAATAAAACATAATCATTATTTAATAGATCATGTGACATTCAAAAATCCAAATAAAAGGTTAAAGCATAGTTCACTTAATTGACCAAACAGATTTTTTTAAATTTTTACAGCTTAGAATCAATCCAGGGGTCAGAGCTTAAAAAATAGTAAAATAGAACTATGTGAAGGATATTATTTTGGAATTAAGATTTGCAATGGGAAAAATATTGATAATGAAAATGAATTGGGTAAATATGTTAAGATTTTTATTTTTTTTAAAAAATAAATTTATTGATATATGCCATACATTTAAAAATAAAACAATCTCGATCATTAAAGAGATAAAATGTTTGATTTACAATAATTACACATAAAAAATAAAAATTACTGAAATATTATGATTATTAATATTATCTGATTTTAGAAATAAATGTCTTCAAAAGAATATTCACCTCATGTTACGTTAATTAAGATGAATTAAAATTAGGATTTTATTAATATGAGATAACAACTTTTAAAATACTGTTGTGAAAGGTTTTCTAATATATTTGTGAAGAAATTGGTAGAATAAATATAAATTTACAATTTCTAAAAAATCTATAATTTTTTAATTTAGAGACTTTTTTTCCACTTTTAAAACCCAATAGAAAATTGAAGAAATAAAATCATCAAATACGATTTGCCATCTTCTGTAAATAACATTTAGAACTCCATTATGATCTAATCTTATTTTTTCCTATTTTTTTAAACAAATATTCAACTTTTAATGTAAATTTATTTATTAAACTCTACATTTATCTTTTTTTCTATATCAGAATAATAATGAATTAATAAACAATGGCTTTATTAATCACTCAATTCATATGAGTTTATTAGTCTCCAAAATTATAGGATTGTTATATAAAATAATACTTTAAATGATCAAATTTCCATGTTAAGATTTGTCCATAATGTTGCCTTCTATATATAAAATTAAAAATAATTAATTTAAAACAAAATTGAAATAGACAACTCATTATAAATAAAAAAAATTACTTAATACATCAATCTGACTTTTATTCCTTAATGGAATCTTTTCAAGATAATAAGTTTAATCATTTTTATGTACATAATATGTATTTTATTAAACATATTTAATGTATTTATTTTAATAATTATATTTATTGTAATATAATGCAAATAATACCCACTGGGTGAGTTGCTGTGGTCATGTGATTGTGTAAAATGAAATGTCTTTAAAAGATTCCATTAAGGAATAAAGGCTGGATTGATGTATCAAATAATTTTTTTTATTTATAATGGGTTGTTTATTTCAATTTTGTTTTAAACTGATTATTTTTTAATAAAATAATAAAACAGATCTAAAATGAAAAACATAATTTTACTGTAATTTGTCTTAATTCATTTTTATTTTAAAAAGTCATTTATTTATATGGTAATTATAAATTAAAAATATTACAAACTATGTTAAGGCCATTTTTCTAAAAACATTCTCCAAGTGAAGTTAGTACCCTATAAAATATCACAAGTTTCTCCTTACATACATTCAACATGAAAAGTTATCCACTTAATTCAAAAGTCATCTATTGTTAGCATAAATAATCAATAGACATCATACAATAATGCTAGCCAAATTCTCACATAAAGAACAATAGTTAGAAACTAGTCTACTAAATTGATTTGAGGTTTTTTCTTATTTTTGTTGATTACTTACAATAGAACAGAGCTTTATAAAATATGGCCTTTGAACCATAGCGAGAATACGTGCAGCCTGTCTAGGAATTTAATTTTTCAGATGAACAAATAAAATAACAATTTGAATCAAATGCTTATTAGATATTTTAATTTGATCATTAATCAGTAATCTTGACATTGTTGTTATTATTCAGGGTTATTTTACATCCCTGTTATACCCATGTATTTTTCAAATGTAAGATGTTTCAAAGAAGTAATTTTGCACTGTAGTGTTTCAGTATGCATGCTTCAAGAGTTCATGGTGACCATGTGTGTGATTAGTGTGCATATTACTTCTGTTAGTTTTGTCTGTTCAATTATTGAAATTGTGTTACTGGTGCTCAAATACACATTATGATTTATTTTTGTGTTAACTTTAATAATCTGCTGCTATTTAATAAATTTTATTACAACATATTATCAAACAACTAATAAAAGATGAAAAATTGAAGATGAAAAACAAGTATATCAAAACTAATGGGGATCAAACTATTTGATTATAAAAAATGAAAATAGTATTTACTGCTGTTTATATTTGTCAGTATCTAAAGAATACAATGTGAAAATGACCCTATTCTATGTTACACAGTAATATAGTGGTGGCATATATTGGCTGATAAAGAAGCAACCATTATTATAGAATAAAAGAAAAAATGCATCAAAATAGTTATTTTCAAAATCATATCACTATACAAAATTTTAATCATGTCATTTTATACAAAATGGCATTAGAATTAATGAAAGCAAAAAAAAACATTTGTTACAACAGAAATGTTCAAATGAAATTAAAAACCAATTTAATGAGCCAAAATTAGCTGAGAATTTTGAAACAGTGGCATTATCTCAACAGATTATACCATGATGCATACAACGCACGAATCAATATGTTTCAAAAACTTTGAAACATTAATCAAGCAGTTGTAAGTCAAGTTTTAATTTTTGTTGGAATTATTAAAAAATACTTTACTAGTAATAAAGAACTTTTTGATCTCATACCTTCACATGAAACTAATAAAAGTACAAATTTTCAAAGCAGTTTAAACTTTTATGAACTATAAAGAATTCCACAAATGTTTTTAATTAAATAGATGAAGGCAATGCTATGATAAGGATTGGAACAGCCTTTGTGGATTATTAAACTAAATATTAACTGTCTTGCAATACATTGTATAATTTACAAAGAAGCATACTGTGTAAAAATTTTATATCAGTTAATACTATGAAAGTAACTATAAAAATAATTAACATTATACAAGGAGCCAATAGATTTCTGATTTACCATAAGTTTCATGATTTCTTCAATGAAATAGATGCTGCATATGACAATTTATTTTTTGTGCTGATATATGCTGCTTAAGGGCCAGAAAATATCTGGAATGTGTTTCATTGTTTAAAAACAAATATCTATATTTCCTAAACAATGAATCAAATGCAAAACCTAGATTCTTATCAAATCTTGCATTTGTAATAGAAATGACAAACCATTTAAAAGAGATGAATTTAAAACTGCAGGGAAAACAGTAAAATATTGCCAATTTATATGGTCATTTTATTGAATATGAAAGTTAATTTAAATTTTTAAATCAATACTGGATAGGAATGTTTTTGCTTCTTTTTTTTTTTCAAATTTCAAATAACATTTTCCTTCAAATTTTGAGGAAATATTTTCAGATATATTAAAATAATCAGTGAGGATTTTAAGAACCAATTTGGTGATTTTAAGAAAAATATTTCTATTTTTATTCAACGCTTGATGGTCAGTATTAAAAATATAAAATCTGAGCCTTAATTGGAATTGTATAATTTGCAGTCAGATCCTTTTTATACAACAGACGTGCAACATGTTTTTTTTAGATTATTACTATTAAAGAATTACCCAAAATTGAAAAATCTTGGACCAAGATGTCCTCAATCCTCCAAGCATTTAATTTTTTTGAAAGCACTTTTTGAATGTGAAATATATTAAATCAAAATACAAATGATCCATTGACATATAATTTTCATGGAAATTTATTGTGATTGACAACTACAAACATTGAAATTAATATAAGTAACTTAGTAAATAAAGTCAACTATCGCAAAGTTCTCACCAAAATGATATAAACAATTAGTGTATCTTGTCTATTGTTCCAATAAAAACTTTTATAAATGCTATTTTTGAAATACCTAAATTTATCTAACAGTAGAACTCTCTACTAATTTAATATTGGTACTGTATTTTGGTGGCAATCTTTGAATAAATATTTTCTAATGCAACCCTTGTACTATTTAAGAGTGGAAAACATTGTATAAATGACCCCAGATAAAACAAATACTGAGTACATTATTGAATCTAATGAAAAATAGGGTCAATCTAATTATTTAATAGCTCACATATTAGACTCAAGCATCACAGATCTTTGACCAAGAGCATGCATTTTATTATGAGAAATTAATGATAGCAATGTGGTAAATTATATAATTCATTTTTATGCCCATAACATGGATTTAAATCTCAGTGAAGATTGGATATATTTTAAAATCAGAATCTTTATGTAATCTATTTAAACATTTAATGATTGTCAATATATGGACATTTTTTATCTAAAAGATAAAGAAAATCTTAATAAATATGATTAGTCAAATAAAGATTCACATATTAAAAGTAGATCTTGGATGAAGACTAAAGGTTTAACTGAAAAGCTAGAACATAAAAATTAAATTGCTTTAAAAAGTTATGTTACTGAATAAATGTCAATTCATTAAATGTAGAAGAAGAAAACTTGATTGGAGAGATGTATGTTGTGGTCACATTTTATCTTTTAGGTGCATTATACTATTTGTTAAACTGTTTTAAACTCTGAAGAACTCATATATATTTAGAAACATTTATTGAAGGGCACATTTATTGAAGGGTTTAGAATTTTTTATCTATATAGATTTATATTAAAAACTCATCAACATTAAAAGCTGCATCATATTTGAATTGTATTTTTTTAATTCTTTTAGTCAGCACATCAACATTCATCTTCCCAGTCCAGACTAATCTTTGACTTTTGCTTCTTGTTAAGAGAACCAAGATATACTCTTATAAATTACTAATAAATAGAAATCTTGTTTGATTAAAGACCAACTAACTTAAAAAAATTAAAAGGTTTTGTTACTTGAAACCATTTTATAGCTTAACCAGTCCAAATAGATATGCCAAGTCAAGATAGCAAATTCTATACTTATACCACTTTCAGTATAAGGAACCTCTAGTATTATCAAGTGCATTAACAGATGAAATGCATTTTAAAGAAGGGACAGCAAAAACTCCAACAATACAAAGATTTTTTTCAGTATTATATGTTTAAGTTATTTTAATAGAAGATAAGAAAGTTCTCAGTGGATTGTTACATATGTGAAAAGGCATCTAATATGTTGCATGCAGTTTGCCAAAGTATAATAGTAAAAGTTACATTGTCAAAAGGTGAAAGATTCTTACACTGACTCTTGGTAGAATGGGGAAAATCTCAATTTGGCCAGTTAAATAGAATTTTTATGCTCAGTTTGTCATTTTGATACTTGAGTAATATTGGACTTTCTGAACAAATGATTTTATGATTATTTTTAATACAATAAAGTTTACATCATATTTATCAATCTCTATTATTCTACGCATTTATACTGATAATAAAAGTCTATTATTTTTTTCAGACTTTTAGCTGTCATTTACTTCAATGTTGAATTATAGAAATAAGTCAAGTATTAGCACATTAATTGCAATCTACTTTTTAGTTAATAAATATGTTTCAGCTATTTTAAATATTCATTTAATATATGTTATTTCAATATACAGTGAAGTCTTTATCTATTATTTATGCATAGTTTATTTTCTATATCCATTATCTACTTGCTTTGGTTCCTAAATTATTGCTCATAAAATACATATTACTTTTTTTTATATAGATTCTTTATTTTTTAAATTGTATTTTTATATCTATCATTGACAAGTCATAGTTCTAAAGCAATATTTTTGCACATGATTTTTTTTTTCAATTTTGAATAAAAAAAATTTATTACTTTATTTAAAAAAACTTATGTATTTTTTTATCTTTTATAAATCAGATAGCTTTTACTTTATTGAACTTAGAAATATTTTATAAAAAAAAACTAACTTTATTTTCTGAAATGTTTTTAAAAAGATACCTTTTGTCAATTTGCCTTTTTTTTTTAAAAAAAAAGATTGTTTTTATGTAAATGAGTTTTTGAGTAAGTATTTTTCTTTCTTAAATTATAAATTCGTCATTTTTAGATATCAATTAAAATATAAAACTTGTTTAAAGCAAATAGGTATCAATTACTTTTTATAATAAAATGAAATGTATATATATATTGTGTCTATTGAAATTTGAAATAAATTTCAATATGTGAAGTAATGTCAATTATTAAAAAAAAAAACGATTTTTTTTTTATTTGAATTTAATAGTGAATACATTAACCTAGTCCACATTGGGCTATGTTGCTATGACAACATATAATATTGAAGAAATGTTTATTATTAATTGTAGTTGGTAAAAATTATGAATTGACTTTATTCATTTTAAAAATGAATATGTAAATTATAAAGTTTATAGTATTGATAAAACTATTCTTCTTCTTCAATGTTCAATCATAAATAATACACCTAAATGTGTAATGTCTCAAATATGTTTGTTATTTTATTTGTATAATATTATATTTGAAAGACGTGTAAAATGTTTCTTTCCATTGTAGTATAAAAGAATGTAGTCTGAATTGTTTATTTTACCATAAAGTAATTTTAAGCATTGTACATTATATATATATATTTATTTATTTATTTGTCATTATTTTATGTAATAAAATTTTTATTTATATGATGGCTGAATTTGACCAAAGAGTTAATACAGAGTATTGCTATAGTTTCTCTTATATCAATGGAAAAAGTTTATAAATAGAACTAAGCAGATAAAATGAGCTCTCTTATATCTTAGCTTCAGTAGAAATGAATCTAAGTTCCTTCGTGTAATTTTTATTTTTGCTTATTTTTAAAAGTATATGATTATAACATGAATAGAATGATGGATAAAAGCAATAATATTAGACCATTGGCTTGGCAGGATTGTCAAATTTGTGAGAGGTGACAATTTAATTGAAAGAATGAAAACTAATTCATCGCATTTAAAAACCATCTGAATGTCTTTGCTTTTAAAAAAAAGTATGACCTACTTTTCAATGATGAAGTCTAAATGCTAACAACAGAAAAATGTACTCAAAGATTATGTTCACCTGCTGATATAATTTTATAAACTTGATGGATTATTTATACACAGGATAGAAATTGGTTCAATTTCCATAACACTGTCATGGCTGAAACTAGCATCTGTTCACTTGTAATGTTTTATCAATTAATTACTTGCTAAATGAAAGGATATCTACATTGTATCATCATGTATATAAACTAGTTTTGTATATTGATAACATCAAAGATCAAATACCTGCTAAATGAAAAAATAATTTGAATATTTAAAAAATATTGGAATTAATAAAATGTGCTTTGAATCTAATAGCTTTTCATGATACTTCTACTTTTTCTGAAATATGATAATATTAAATAGTACTATCACACCTATAACGTAAAGCTGTATAATTAATATCAATTAGTTAATTAAAATGGCTTTTGAGAAACTGTACTTCTCATAAACACAGCCAGTTCTCATTCATTCGTTAAAATCATTCTATCAGTATAATATGCAAACTCTATGCAAATGAGTTAATTAGACCATCTTTTTGATATAGCAAAACATGCTTCTTTACGATTAATGGCGAAGGAGTCCTCTGCTATAAAGTAATAATAAAATATCATTGGATTGCAATTTAAAAAATAAGCATTAGAACTATGGTAATATTTTGCAAATGCCATATTTAGAGACTATTACTCAGGTAGTTTGCTTATATTTATCGTTATTATTGCTATACTTTTTCTCTTCATTTAAAATGTATAGTATTTCATTTTCATATAATGTAATAACAATTTATATCTTGTTTTAATTCCTTTACTACAATCATTGCTTAATTTTTTTTACCCTTGTTTATCGATATTTTCATATATTTTCCTTTCATAGTCCAATTCATTTAAAATCACAAATCTCGAACCTTTATCCTCACTTGTAATTATTAATTTTTCTGTTCTTGTTTTATCAATAATTCTTTTTATAACACATTTCTCCTTCCATTTTTTTCCATTATACTTAACACTTTTATTTGTAACACTATTAATTTTTGATTGCAAGTCAATGTTTAAATCATTTTTTATATTTGTCGCTTCCACACATACTCTCGTTTCTTGTTGAACAACTTTATTTGCAAACGGAATATATTTAACTCATTTATTTAAAATTCTTGACTGTTCAATATCAAAATCACTATTTGACAAATTTATAAAATTATAATCTTCTTCTTCACTCCAATTATTTACTTATTAACATTATTCTTTTCTTCGACTTTATTTCATTATAACACAACAATTTCCATTTATTACCATACTTTTTCGAAAGTTTATTCACTAAATTATTATAAAACATTAACGCATGCTTTATATATACAAACATACTTTCTGATGCATTCTTCTTTATTATATACTTTATTCCATTATATTTCTTAATCGAGTAATTTATTTCCCCATATTTTTCCTTCAAAAACTAATTTAAAACTGTCATTAAAAGTTTATTACACAATCCTTTGTTCCTATTGATTTTTTTTATGTTACTAATTTTAAACTTACACGACATAGGCATTATTCTATTATCCTTATATCGATTCAAAAATGATAATTAATACTTTAATTCCTCAATTCTTCTCGAACATTCAATTCTTCTCTGAAAACGAATGGATTAATTAATGAGAAGGAATATAAGAATTTATATCCATCATGATTTAAACATCCATGTATGTTTGAAAAAGTAAAGACTCAAAGAAAATATGCCAGTAAGGGTAATTTTGAATTTTAGCAATTATGTACTTAAAGATTTATGTAAAATAGTGTATAGGGAAATTGTAGAAGTAATAGGATTTGGAAAATATTATATTAAGAATTCTGAAGAAATTGTTAATAAATTAAATAATATTAAGTTAAATAGAAATGGAATGATAGCATCATTTAATATTGAAAAGATGTATCAAAGTGTGCCTAAAAAGGGTAATATTGATACTGTTATAGAAAAATTAAAAATAAATAATGTTTTATCAGAGGAATGAATGTATACTATTTATGAAGCATTATTAATAATAGATGAGGCATTATATCTTAAATATAATGAAGAGTTTTGGAGTATACGCAAAAGATGGGCAATGGGGTGTTCAATTAGTGGAATGTTATCATCAGTAGTTGTAAATAGTATTGAGGAGAGTATAATTGATAGAGTTATAAGTAATAATGAAATTAAAGAATATTGTAGATATGTAGGTGATATTATTATTGTAAGAAATAGTAGAAGTATTAATAAGGTTTTTAATGAGTTGAATGAGAATAAGTATAATATTAGATTTACAATGGAGAAAGAAGAAAATGGATTAAAGTGTTTAGACATTTTTTAAGAAGAGAGATAATGAATGAGATAGTTGTTGAACATTATATTAAAGATGAAAAGACTAGATGGTTGGTTGATTCAACTTTTTATCAGCCATGGTGCCAGAAAGTGGGAGTTTTAAAGGGATTTAAATTAAAGAATGATAGGCTAGTGTCAGATAAAAAAGAGGCATATAAAAAGAAATTAAAGATTAAAAATAATTATGTAAAAGTAGGTTACAAAGAGAAAAAAATCAGAAGGATTTTTGATGGTAAAAATAGCTAGGAAGAATAAAAGTATTTGGGTAAATAGTTAAATAATGCAAAAGAGTTTAATGATGTTAATAGTATGGTGGGGCTAATGTATAAAATTAGCTGTGGAAAAAGCAATAAATATATATAGGACAGACAGGAAGAACAGCAAATGAGAGAGATAAGGAACATGATAGAGCAATTAATAGAAAAGATATGAAGTCAAGATCATTTTTGCATTATTTGGATACAGGGCATAAAATGAAATGTGAGGAAAATATAAGAGTTATAAAGTATGTGAAGGATTACCATAAGAGAATATATTATGAAACGTATATTCAGAAAAACTTAGACAAATGTGTAAATATAGTAAAGGTCCAGCAAAATTAGATGGGAAATGGGCTTTATTAAACAATTGAAAATTATAAGAAATGATTGTAAATATGTAAATACCATTTTTAAGAGATGTAAAATATGTATTTAATTATTATTATTTTTGAAAAAATTTTGTAAAGATTTTTTGGATGTATGATATGTTAAATTTATTTATTTATAATATATAAGTATATGTTTAAAAAAAGTGCAATTTAGTGAAAATAGTGTCCAGTAGAGAGAGTGGATATAGTTAATTGGTTATGTTGTGGAAATGGGATGGAGCAGAATATGGGAAAATTTAGACTAGGAAATGAAAGATAAAGTGGCTAACAGGTTTCTCTGGGCATAGTTGCTGAGAGATTCCTGACTCTGTTTAAGGAGAAGCCACAGTGCATCACATCACATGTGAATTGTATAGTATATCTTGAGAAGGTCTCAATGGAGATGAAAGCTGGTTTGATAAATATTTAAATACGGTTATTAATAGTTGTTTATTTCAAACTTGTTTGATTGATTATTTATTTATGACAATATTATGGACAAATAAATTATATTGTATATTTGACCATTATAGTGATTTAGTGCTCTAAAGCATTATTTACAAAAACAACTATATCATCTGCAAAATCTAAATGATTTAAATAACCTATTACTCCAGCTTCCCATTTTAATCTGTAAAATACTTCTTGCAGTACTGCTATAAAAAGTTTAAGAGATATGGAGTCACTCTGTCTTACACCCTTCTCAGTGTTAATTTGTAGTATTATTATGTAATCTAATTGTTGCTGCTGTGTTTTTATAAATATTTTTCAGAATATGACAATATCCTGGGTGTATACCTTGATGATCCGATGCTTTAATCACTGAAGAAATGCTTATAGATACATATACATAACACCATTTACATATTCCTCAAACGTTTTACAATGCAATCTAATAAAATAAAATAAAATTTATTTATTTCTATTTCACATGATCACCATTTCTTATGCTTGCCCAAGCTGTTAAAACAGGCAAAACTCTCCATACAGTAGTGTCACTAAGTGCAAGTCAGAGCAATCAATAAATTCCAGAAGGTTTGTGCATAAAATCCCTATCTAGTGTCTACTCATCCAATATCTCCAGACCAGTTTCTAGGTTGTGGCTTTCGTCAGTGAGGAGCCTGAGAGAACTGCATCTAGATCCTAGGATCTAATGCAACCCTCCTGCAGCCATCTTTTATCTCTACTTAACCACAAAACTATGAGCTTAAAATTGAAAACACAATAATATTTTCAATGTAATCTCATTAGCTTATATAGTTATATATTTTAAGCTCATCGTTTTTTAGTTAAGTAGAGATAAAAGGTGGCTGCTGGAGGATTGCATTAGATCCTAAGATCTAGATGCAGTGCTCTGAGATCCAAGACTCCTCACTGATGAAAGCCACAAGCTAGAAACTAGTCTGGAGATATTGGATTAGTACCCACTAGATAGGAATTTTAAACACAAACCTTCTGGCATCCATTGATTACTCTGGCTTGTGGTAAATGGCAGTACTGTGTGGAGAGTTTTGCCTGTTTCTTTGTACAGTATTTGTTTGTTTAAAATCCATAATATAAGAAATATCTTTTATATTATATAAGTACCATTATAAGTGTAGTTAAGCACTAATTGTATGATCATATATATTTTAATATTAAACCACTAAACACCACATGATCATCTTATTATTGCTCATAACTGTTATTAAAACAGGAAAAACTCTCCATACAGTAGTGTCACTCAGTGCAAGTCAGAGAGTAGGCACTAGATAGGGATATTATGCGTAAGCCTTCTGGCATCAATTGATTACTCTGGCTAGCTCTGAGTGTCACTACTGTATGGAGAGTTTTGCCTGTTTTAATATTTTAATATTGTCATACTGATTATGACTGTTGGGAAGTTCAAACCCTAAGCAAATATAAATTAGATTGCATTGTAAAGTATTTAATGAAATTATAAATGGCATTATGATTTGTTGTATGAATCATGTCTCAGCTTTACGATTTTGAATGATTAAACTTTTTATGAACTCATAAACAATTCAATTATTTTTAGTTTAATAATCAAATTATTATTATAAAAAAAAGAATAATATTAAACAAATTAAAACATTCTAAATATAAATAATTATGTTGTGTGTGCGTGTGCGTAATTTTATCTTTTACAAAAGTTATCTTTATTTGTCAGTCACGTTTTTAAAATTTATGGTTTCAGTATCATATATTTCACTAAAATGATAACATTTTATTAATAATGTTAATTTTAAAAATTCAATAGTAATCTATTAGCATTAAAATATTAAGTAATTAATAAAAAATGTATTACAATAAATATAAAATATGTTTTTTAAAAAAAAATTTTTTAATGAGAGATTTGCGAAAATAAATTAAAAACATTGCCTATTATATAAATATATACCATATAATACTAAACTGTCCAAGCACTTTACTACTGTTACATAATGCTTTATTTACCACTACAGTTTCGATCCCCGGCAATCTTCTTCAGAACTTTATATCTTCTAACCCCTCAAGTGTTACAATCAAATTTTATATTTTAGGCACTTGAAGTTAGTTTTATTAATAAAAAATTATTTGCCATTATAAGTCTTGAGTGCATTTTTGGAATTATAGGCTATTATGGAATTTAGAATTTTCTGCTATAATGGAATATTTAGACAAATTTTTCTTGCTTTAAAATTTTGAATCCTGGTTATTTTCACTGTAATTCATAAATCTTGAGCTTCAGAAATATCTCTCTCTACTAGTGCATAAATCACACATAATGATGATTTATTTTTAAGCATGTTAACTTCAATAAAAAAATTTAGGGATGGATTTGAAATGAGGGGGGGGGGAGGTATTACATTTTTTTTATAAAGGTTAATACATATAAATCAAGTTTAATAACGATAGCCTTCTGGATTGGAGCATGATTCTATGTAGTTCAGTTATTTTTTGAAAAACAGTAACGCCCTCTACTTACTCGATTTCATAACTATCTATTATAAGCATGAGCAAATGCAGACATTGAATAGTAGAGTTATATTCACGTCTTCGAAGTAGTTTCTGACTACTGACTATCATTTGTAAAAAGCAGGACCTGCAGTCAAACATCTAGCTGTTATTTTTACTATATGCTTTAAATTTAACCTAACTTGCCTGAATACATATATAAGTCAGACATTAAGTCACTAAGTATAATTTATTTCAGTAATCTTACTATGTATTAAACTGTTACTACAGTTCATTTCCGTAAGAATGATACATATAAGCATAGCATGACATGTCTTTCCTTGATTAGAATTTGTTAAATAATGTATACATGTATCTTTATGTTAGTCACTATGGAAAACTATTTAAATGTTGTTTTGTTTTTTAATCTAATAAATGTTGTTTTGTTTAGGAATGTAAATTGTGACAAAAAATAAGTCGTTTACTCATATTCATCAAATAACGAAATTCTATCTTTTTGTTTTTTCTTGATTGCTTTAAAAGTGTTCAATATATGTTGTAACAATTTTTAAATGATAATTTTTAATAAAATTATTTTTATAAAAACTATTACATAATTGAAAATATATGTTTTTAATAAATTTATATACAATATTCAATTTGTTGTTAGCTTCCCGTTAACATTTTATTTAGATATCCTAAATATGGAAAAATTCTGTAGAAACGGCATGATTTAATGGATGTATTAAAAAACCACTATTAGTGGGAAAAGCTGGCTATCAAAAATAAATAAAAATAAGGCATATGGTAGTTATTAGTAAAGAAAGTAAATGCATTTAAAACATGGGAAATGTTTGAGATTTCTTTATAATTGATACATTAATGTAATTGAAACAAAAAATTTAAGAATTACATTTTTATATTAAGTATATTTATTTATCTTTAAACATCACATGACCACTATGTCCCATGCTTGCTCATAACTGTTGTTAAAATAGGCAAAACTCTCTCCATACAGTAGTGCACTCAAAGCAAGACAGAGATTTTATGCACAAACCTTCTGGCATCCATTGATTACTCTGTCTTGCTTTGAGTGGCACTACGTATGGAGAGAGTTTTGCCTATTTTTGTATATATATTTATTCGTTATAGATCCACTTTTAAGGCCTTATACTTTTAGTAGACAATTTAGATTACTTTTACATATATTAAAGTGACAGATTTAGACATCAATAAAAATAAAAAACAAAGGAATAGAATAGTCAGTTAAAACGATTAAACAGTAGCAACTCTTGTCATATAATAGAGCTATTCAGTGCAAGCCATAATGATCAGTGGATGCTAGAAGGTTTGTGCATTAAAATCCGTATTTAATGCCTACTCATGCAATATTCCCAGGCTAGTTCCTAGCTTGTGGCTTTTATCAGTGAAAATCCTTGTACCTGAAAGCACTGTATTTAGATTTTGGGACCTTCTGCAATTTTCCAGCAGCCATCTTTTTTTAGTTAACTATAAACCTATGAGCCCAAACAAACACAATAGTGTTTTCAAACCAGGTTAATTTGCTTATATGAACATACAGATCTGCACAACAGTTTAGTAGTAGACATTCTGGTATCTTTGATTTGTTAATAACCATAGCATCAGCATCCTTTGGCCAAGATATCTATTAAACCACTAAAATATCACAAGACGACCATTATGCTTACACAAGCTGTTAAAACAATAGCAACTCTCACCATTTAAGATGGATGACATTATTGTATAAAGAAAGTTGCTACTGTTTTAACAGATTGTGCAGAGGAAAAGGTGGTCATGTCATGATTTAGTGGTTGCATAAAAAAGATAGTAAAGTAATAAATGTAAATAGAAACAGCAATCACATGACTAACTGAATGCAAAAGATAAAGAAATTTATAACTCAAAGACAATTCATAATGGTTTTCACATAGGTGAGTATGTATGTAAAATTTTTAAATTCAAATTTACAAAATTTTACTTTTTAATATTTTTCAAATCATGGGTAACTGACTATAAAAGAGATGTCCAAAGATTAAGGGGACTATTGTAAATATAATATTATTTGATTACTTATTGAAAAAAAAGGTTAATCAGACCACAGACAATCAGGTAATTGAGTTATCCATGTGATTGCCTTAAAAAAACTAACTATTTCATCACTATGCAATATTTTATCCTTAAATGGGAACATTATTAACATTATATGATAATTTATTTTATTATTAGAAATATGAAATAAAAACAACATTTTTAAAAAAAATATGCAAAAGAAATAAAACATATATAAGTACACAATTCTAATCTTAATGTTGTAAAACTCAAAAAAAATTTATGCTTCAAATGGGTATAGAATTTTCTTTTAGATTACTAGTTGTTAGCTGAATGTCTAGAAAACTGCAACTAGAGGCTAAAATAAGAATATCAGGTTCTCTGGATGATAACATTTTTTCAATACCTTTTTTTTCCATAAGGACATGTAAACTTTC
Organism: Epiperipatus broadwayi; assembly: GCA_028023455.1. Taxonomy (NCBI): domain Eukaryota; kingdom Metazoa; phylum Onychophora; class Udeonychophora; order Euonychophora; family Peripatidae; genus Epiperipatus; species Epiperipatus broadwayi. Next base: position 2,574,778 of record JAQFVV010006267.1, on the reverse strand, counting down.
CTAACAGTAAACAATAATACAGCCATAAAAATTACTCCATATCCACCTAAAGCATGGCTTCACTGTTTTGATATTTTTTGTATGGGCATATGGTGAAGCATTACTATACACTTTCTGAAAACATATCAACAACATATTCTTTTCAATTAAATTCACAATAGTCAGAACAAGATCAAAAATTGGCATTCTTATATGTTCTTGTGACAAGACTCCTTCATGGAATAATTAAAGCTACAGTTTCCAGAAATCACTCCATATACAGGAAAATACTTAGCATATCTATCCAATCACACCAGAAACAAAACATGGAGCTATACTATCACTTTGGAAAAGAGCAAAAGTAGTTTGTTTAGAAACCAGCAATTTGAAAAAAGAAAAGATCTATATAGAACAAACTATTATGAATACTACTTACCCATCAGCTGTTATTAAGAAAATTTTAAATAGAGAATAAAATACCATCAAAATAAAAATAAAAACAATTATTGATACTATAGTGTGTCCATATATACCAAAAATAACAGATGCATTAAGAAAAATCTGTAATCAGTATAATATCAAAACAGCTTTTTAGAGCCATACCACATTATGAGGAATTCTAATGTCTTCAAAGTCTAATTTTGAAATGTTATAAAGCAAAAACTGCATCTATGAAATACCATGTGAATGTGGAAAATGTATATTGGTGACCCCATTGAAAAGTGATTCAAGAGCATGAAGTGATAATTAAAAGAGAGAAAATGGGTGTGTTTAAGGTATCAGACCATATATGTACTAATGAACATATGTTCAATCGGGAAAATGCAAAAATATTGAATAGTGAGGAAAATGTACCAAAAAAATTTAAAAAGCTGCTCATATGACAATGGTGAATAACCCCATAAATCAACCTAGTGTGACAATGCATAGTATATGGAAACCACTAGTCAAGTTTTGTCAGGATAAACCTCATAGATAAGCATCTGAAATTTTTACTGATTGTTGCCTTTGGCAGGGTGTCAATGGGTTAAAGCATTACCTTAAAAATTTAATATTCAACAATGTAAGGGCTCTGGTTTGATTCTCATGCTAGTACTGCCACTGGTCAGCTCAATAATACCTGAAAACAAGAGAAGAAGAATATATCTCAAAATGTTGTGCATATACTAACCTGTGTGCTATTACTAACAGTTGAATGTAACTGGAAAATTTAAATAGAAGTTAAATTTTTTCACTACTTAATATTAGATGATAGAAATAGTCCAATATATAAATACAATATATTAGATTTATTTAAAACATCAATTTTATCATATATTCCTGAAATATTATATTATTAAAATAGCTTTTTTATGATGAAATATAATCTTTATTCCTTTCTTACCTATTGAAGAGTTAGATATACCTATTCAAGGAAATTTGATTTTTTATCAGCATTCCAGTAATGGTTTAAACTAATATTCTATATTCTATACTTATACATGTGCACATGCATAAATAGATAGATACTTTTTTATTGTTTACATTTGGACATGATATATTTACTTTACATTGATAGTCCTACGTTTTATGAAAATTAGATATCTACTAACAAAATAATTTATATTAAAATCATAAAATTTCATGACCATGCTATACTATGCTTTTCAATTTATAGCAAATATATTGAAAACTACTGATGCATATAAAAAGTACTATTGTATCTTATAATCCTTAGTTTAGATAAAATATTAATAAAGAGAATTGTGGTTAATTCCTTGATAATTATTATAAAATATTTTACTTTAGAAAATTTATAATTTTATTCTATGAAAAAAAAATTGAAAATATACCTTTTCTAGATTATGATGGATATTTATAAAAGAATTTTTCATATTACTTATCCCCAGTTTATACCAATTATTTTGATATATATTTAATTATTCACACCAATATTCTTTAAAAAAATTGAAACTTTTTTTAAAACATCCAACATTGTTTTTTAAATTGTGACCTTTTTGTAAGATTGATGACCTTGCAGAATAATGACCTCATTAAATGAGTAACATTCATATAGAAAAAATACAGTATAGTACAGAGTTTATATATTATACAATATGGAATATTATATTTTTATTGTACAATTAAAATATGACAAATTGTATCCCATATCTTTACAAGACAATTAAGGTTTTCATTTATGACATTTCCCAAGTAAAGAAGATTTTCAATATTAATGCCTACAAAAACAAAAAATATGCAAGTTTTTTTTAGTATAATTCATAATGAAAAACATATGTTGATTACATACAATAACAAATTTCTTTAACACTGAATTTTAAAATGTGTACATTAGCTAAAATTTATTCACTCGATCAATTTCAGATTAAAATTCTTTATTTTTCCACAAAAAATATCTGGTCATCAAAATTTAAATCATTTTGAGTAAAAAAAAATGATTTTGTGTATTATGCCATTTAGTTATATTTTCTACTGAGGCAAGACAATGTATGATGAAAAAAGGAATATGAAAATATAAAAAGGATCCATTAAAAGAAATTGAATATCTAGAGTTTTATAAAATCACATAAAAAGATGTAGTAATGATATAAGAAAATATAAATGGAAATTAGCAAATAAGCTAAAGTTGTAATGTAAAGAAACATCTTAATATTACTAGGAAACTTATTTCTGCAATAAGAATATATGGAAATAGTATTAAAAAGAGTGATGACATCTTCAAATACATGAAAGATTATGTAAAAAATTATATAACAATAAATAACAAGAAAAGTATTTCCTACAGTTACTATCTCTTCTGAATTTCCCAGTATTTTAAATGAAATAGTGAGGCAAGTAATTAAATTTATGAAAAAAGGGAAAGACAAAGTAGATTAAATAGAAAAATTGTTGGCAAACTTATATACAAATGTTGAAATGATGAAAATATATCATGATTAGAAGAATGCATTAGTAACATTAATATTTTAAAAAGATGATAAAGAAGATATTACAAATTGATTAATTCTTTTGTTAGTTCTATATAAATATTTTACCAAGATAATTGAAACTTGTCTAAAGCAAATTTAGGATTTTAACCAACCAAATGAACAAGCTGATTTTAAAAGTGGTTATAGCAGAGTTGATCAAATCTAATTATTGAGAAAAGTTATAAAAAGGACTAATGAATATGAATTGTTGTTATGCTTTGGATTTGTAAATTCTGAAAAGACATCTGATTCTATAAGCATTAGATCATCAAAACATAGATCCAGGATAATGATATATTTTGAAGAATATTTATCAGAATGCAGCAACAATGATTAGATTATCATATAGTGGTACTAAGAAGGTTAATATTAAGAAAGATGTGCAGCAATTGTGACTCCATATCTCCAACTCTTTTTATAGCAGTTTTACAGCAGGATTTCATGAATTAAAATTGAAAATAAAATATTATTTAAATCATCTAGATTTTTCGATGATGTGATTGGTGCTGCAATTAATGCTTCCGAGTTCCAGGAAATGTTGCAATAGTTATCAGATGAAAGTAAAAAAAAATGGAGCTAAAGATAATTATTAAAAACTAAAATAATTTTTCAAACAGAGAAAATAAACCTTGATAATGATAAATTAGAAGAAATTAACAATTATGATAATCTTAGTCAGAATAATTATTAATATGGATGAAAGTGAATAAAATTAATCAGAATTAAACTTGGATGGGATGCTATTAGCAGAAATAAATTAATATTACAATATGACTATGTGTTTCGCAAGAAATCTATTTAATAAATGTGTTTGCTAGTTTTTATATAGAGATCTGAGTTTGGACACTTAACAGAAAAAAAAGTACAGAGATTTCGGACCATTCAACAAAGTAAAGAGAGATGCATTTTAGAAATAACAAAAAGGAATTATAATGAAATATATGAGTTAGATAACAAACAGGTATTACTGACATTATTAAAAAAAATTAAGCGACTAAAATGGAGCTGAGGTGGACATATTACTAGAAAAGTTAATAATAGATGGACAGTTGAAATCTTGAATTGTATCCCAAGAGATTTAAAAAACTTAGAAAAAGACTATGTATGAGATGGGTGGGTGAAATAAATCTGGTGTTATGTGTAGAAGAGACTAGGGATTGTGTATCTGGATTAAAATTGGAGAGACCTTCATTCTGTTGTGGATTGATACTGATTGAAAATGATGCTGAATATTTATGCATTTATATTTAGCAATTTTTTAATGATTGCTATAAAATATAGAATTTAGAACTTCAAAATCAGTTTAATAACTAACTGATGAAAAACAAGTTTATTATTTTTCGAAAAAGCTTTCTAATGTATATGCTTTTAAAAAAGATCCATTTTTTTAAAAGTTTGTGACTTAATAATCTTTTTTAAAACAACGGCGATTTAATTTATAAAGACAAGGTAAATAGGAATAGAATTTTTTTATGTGAATGTATTACAATTGCTAAAATAAAAAAAAATCTTATAAAATGAATAAAATTGTATATCATAAATCATACTTTGTAAAATATTAATATATAATAACTTTGGAAATATTCCAAATAGTCTCATATACTACAGTACTGTATTGACCAAGTTGATTTATAATGATAATGATTTCTCATCTACTGAAAATAAATAGCCTCAGAAGTATAAATAAAACTCAATATGCAAGTAATTTTTTTAGATCTTCTATAAGTATCAAAAGAATCATTGAAAGAAATATTAGTATTTTTTATTAGTCATTCATTAGACTAGAGATTATCCAATAATGAATAATATTTCTATAGTGTAATTTTTAGTGCAACATTCTCTTGGGTATCATAGATTTTTTCACACATCTTTGGTCACATGTTTATGATTACATCCTTCCACAAGGTGTTAAAAGTGAATAGAAAACAGTCCCTATCTTACACGAGAGTGATATAATGACAATTACACTCGTCAAGTGTTGGTAGCTGAGTGGTTAGCATAGCTGCCTTCCAAAGCAGCTGGCCCGGGTTTGCTTCCCAGTCAACGCTTTGACATATGGAGAAAAAAAAATTACACTACAAAAATATTGTTCAAAGAAATATCTCAAAAAATTAGCAAAAAAAAAATCTTTTAATAGCAAATCAATGACAGATTTAACAGAATTTATTAGTGAAGTCAACATATAAAATGAATCATGTTTTATCCAGCTGAGGTTTTTTTACAATAATTATCAATAAATTGTGTGCCATATTTGACCAAAATCCTGATGTTAAAGCTATTCTAAAATTTATACAGATTCATTAAATATGACTTGCATACAATGAATTATGTCTGGGCTGTAACATAACATTTATTGTGACTTAGAAGATCATGTTAAAAAGGGGTAAATGTATTAAACTGAAAATTACTGCAACATAATCTCTTCATGAAAATAACACAAAAATATCCTAATTCTTTGTAAAGACTAGGAGCAAAAATAATGAAATTGTCAAACAAAACAATTCCTAAATATAATGCATATATGCATACTTTCTGATATTTGCAGTGATAGAGTAGTGAGCTCAGAGCTAATGGTTTCAGAATCAATTCAAAGCTGCATAAACTTTATTTGGTCTAACTGAATAGAACTTAAATTCTCAATTTAACATTAGAAAATAAATAAATAATGGATATAAAAGTGAGCAGAATAACATCTTCACTCTCTCAAACTAAGATGTTTCAGATTGGCCTATATAAATTAGAATTTAAAGGGTAATTATAAGACAGTTACTCTTATCTTTATAAAGTTTCTATCTTGTGTTTGGGTTTGGGAGTTTTCCTGCACTCAACACATCATCATTGAGCTTATAGAAATTAGTACAATGCATATGTGAAAATATGAAAATTCTTTCTATTTAATTATATATATACTAAGAGCTTAATATATAAATTTCAGCATTACATAGTTTCTATTAATTATTAAAATTAACTCCTAATAAATTGAAAGATTTTGTATATATTAATATATGAAAGAAGCTAATGGATGTAAAATTGAACAGGGTAACATCTTCGCTTTCTCAAATCAGGATGCTTCAAATTGGCATATATAAATCAAAATTTAGGTTAAAGATAAGATGGCTGCTCTTGTATTTATAAAATCTCTATCTTATATTAGGGTTTGAGCATTTTTCTGTACTCAACACAGGATCACTGAGCTCATATAAATTAGAAAAATGCATATGTGAAAAAATGAAATTTTTTTATTTAATTACATATGTACTACGAGTTTGATAAATAAATTTCAGAATTTATAGTTTGAATGATTTCACATATATTAATATATATGAAACTAATGGATGTAAAATGAGCAAAGTAACATTTTCACTTTCTCAACCGAGGCATTTCAGAATTGCCTATCTAAATCAGAATTTGGGTTAGAGATAAAGTGGCCACTCTTATCCTTATAAAGTCTCTATCTTATGTTTGGGTTTGAGAGCCTTTCTGTACTCAACACTGCATCATTGAGCTTATATAAATTACTACAGTGCATATGTGAAAAAGTAAAAATTCTTTCTATTTAATTACATACATCCTATGTACTTGATAAATAAATTCTGGCTTTACTTAGAAGTTTATGAGAAGTCTGAGCATTGGAAATGACAGAGATTTAGCTTTGATACATGAATCTTCATTTTCAAAATTCATCCCTCTACCATGCACTGAGCACACAAGAATGACATTAGACTGTTTAAACTCTATCTTTCAAGTGATTAATCATATGATTAGTTATCAACTTGTAAAATGTCTAGCTGCACTTTATAATTTATAAGTTTTTCTTTTTTGCTGAATTTACAAAAATATAGTCCTATGACCCACTTTTTATTCTTTCATGAATATTTTAGTCTGTTCAATGGTTCAACTTACAATCTTTTTCATATGCGCAAAATGTATATAAATTCATAATATCAAGTGCAAAAATCTAACTCCAAAAGTATTTAAAAAATTTATATTGAAAATAATTTGGGAGGTCGGGACATGAATGCATCTCTTGTTTTAAATTTATCATAATTCAAAAATTTACCATTGTTTCCAGCATCTGTAATTAACATAATCAACATAAATTATCAAAGTAATACATTGCTATAGATTAAGTCTCAAATTTAACTGAATTAATTATTCAGATGCAAAATGTGCTTTATGTAATATATATATGAATAATGTATGAGTATTTTTTATTGTTCTAATATGTAATTCTACAAATAATTATTTTTATAGTAACATAATCTAATTAAGTAAATATGTAATATTTAAATTACTGTTGATATGAATTGTATGGAAACAATACTATTAATAATTTATATAACAAAAGACTGGTAAATAATCAACTTTGAATTAATAAATGATTGAAGTTATTAAATAATTTATAAGTGATAGTTATGAATATTTTTTATTTATTTATTTTTTTGGTTAATTTTTAATTTAAAAACAAATATACATATATTTCTTAAAAAACTATAAAAAAATTAAAGTTGTCTACTTATATAATGTAATATATTGTTACAGAATAAATATGAGAGTATGCTCTCCTTTTATTGCCCCACAGATTTGGGAGCCATTTGTAACAGAACAAAAATATAGGACATACTATACACTTAATTGTAGACTAATTATTGATCATCATTTACAACAAAATAAAATATATGAGCCAAGGAAGAAAAATCCTAATTTAGTCAAGTGTTGTTAGCTGAGAGGTCATCACAGTTGCCTTGCAAGTAAGTAGTTGGTTGCAGATGGTTGTGGGTTCACCTCCTGGTCGATGCTATGACATATGAAAAAAAAATCCGAATTTAATAATGCCTGTAAATTGTAACATCATTTATAACAGAATGAAAATAATAAACTAAACTAAAATGAATATCAACCAATGAATAACAATCTAACACTTAAGTCAATAAAACAATGATAATAATCTTTGTTGTAACCTCATAGATGCCAATAGCATTTAGAACAGATAGAAAACAAAACATTACTTCAAGCTATTCTAAAACATAAGCATTATTTGCAATAGATTAAAGATAAAGCAATAAAACCAAATATCATTATCTTATAAACAATAGGATATGCTTTTTATATAAATCCCACATAATAGAATGAAAATAATGACAGAATTATGCAGATACACTTTAATATTCCTCATGAATCAACACATTGTTTATAATAATACAAACTTGTAACAAAAGTCAAACATTATTTCTATTTCTATTTAAACAAAATAATTCATGGATAGTGAAATATTAATTTTAATATATCCTACAACTTTACAATATCAATGATATCTAACTAAATATATAACTCAATAATTGATTTCTAATTACAACTAAATAAAATCAAATGCAATACTAACTTAGCTATACTAGTCCACTAATACCAATATACTATTATTAATAAAGTTGACTATAATAAGATTAAATATTTAATAATAATACAAAAATCAATTAACCTAGCATATTTTTTTACTTTCACCAATTTAAAATATAAAATAAAATCAGCCTATGAAATAACCTTAAGATTTTCAATATCCAATCATAACAATATATAAAATAAATAAAAGATTCCTATTTGATGCTTATTCCAACACAATTAACCAATCATATCCAATTACTTTTCAGTTTAATAAAGCTAAGTTATTAAAACTTTAGACTATAACTGTCAAAGCATGTGAAAGATTGTTAATTTATTATAATCAAATGTTAATATTAAAATTTAATATTTAAATGAATGTACAATCCACATTAATGAGCTTAAATATAATAAAGCAAATCACTCTAATTTGTAACAAGAATAAAATATATTATTACCATCTCTATATCTGAATAAGATTGATCTTTATAGTTGTATATTGACTTAATATAACATACTTTAATCAATAATGATTTAAAATAAAATATACAATTGTTTAATTGCAACTACCTTTATCATCTTCAATAATTATCATATTTATATCTTTATTAAACATCAAATCAATTCATATATAATTTCTATCTTAATATATCTATTATATGTTACTAAAAATAATTACAATAAGCTTCTAATTACTTATTAAATATTAAAAAATATTAAATCATGTAATTTATTGCCATGTAAAATCTATACCTGGTCAGACAATAAATGTTAAATTCACTATAAAGAAAATGATATGTAATTATACTTTTTTACCTATTCTGTGTTTTGATTTTCAAATTATTGGGTAGCTACTTCTAATAAAGTTATTTTGAAGATATTTCTAATAGATTATGTGGTATAATCCATTCATAAATTGCATTTTATCCGAGTATCATTTGCATTGTGAAATTAAATGATAACCAAACAAGTAAATTAATTCAACTTTTAATTAACAAATAGATATAAATTAAAATATAAAAAAATACATGGAAAATAACCATTTAAAATATATACATATGATCTGATTATACTTTAAGCAACAGGTTTTCAATTGACATTAATTCTTTTAAATTAAATAAGTAATTGCATATTGAAATTTACTTACAAAATGCTAAGACTATAAAATATATTTATGTAACACTGACATGTTGTGACATATTTACACTTTTTAAAATAAAAGAGAGTAAAGGATCTTAATATATATATATATATATTGCAATGAGCACAGATGACGTTACATTGTTTTTTTATTATTAAACATGAAGTTAAAATAAGAAGTTCGCATTTAAAAATTTTCTTTAAGAATTAAAAATTGAAATTAAATATCATCTTAAACTCGTATATATAAATTGCACAGATAAAAAAAAAATTATTAAAATAAAACTTTATTAAAAATAGAAAGGTATTTTAAAAACAAAAAACTTAAAAAGATTTAGAGATAAAAATATATCTTCAATCTTGGAAAACACATTAATTAATCAGAAATGGAAATGATTGTTTTAATTAGTTAAATGTAAACTAGCCTTGGGCATTTAAATGTAAAAGCATCGGTCAGATAGAAAAACAATAGAAACTAATAGCCAATGAAGAGAAAAGCAATGGAATTGGACCTCAGCGAAAAGACCATCTCATCGATGATGCAATGTAAATTCAATCCTTCAAATTAATATAAAAAGACAAGTTTGGAAATTATTAATTATGAGGGATTATTTACGATGTGACAGATATGTGTTAGTGCGGAAGTGAAGGAGAAGGGATTGAAAAGACGCACTCTTTAATCCCTTCAGTTTTTCCAAAGAACGAAAGAGAAATGAACTATCATTTTCTACATTGAGGACCAACTAAACTAAAAAACCTCTGAATGAATAAATAAAACAACGGCTAAATGGATACCAATCTTTTTAGGATGGCATGGGAATTCACGTTCAAATGGCAAGGAACATATAAAGATGAACTGTTTAAAAAAACGTAAGAACTTTATAATTTATGAACATTAAATTAAAAACTTTCCATATATAAAAAATACAAATAGAATCCTATCTGACCAACGTAAATTAATATTAATAATGTTATTTGATTTTTTTTTTATTTAAAATCATTTCCATTTATTTATTTTTTGTTCTTTAAGTTTTATTATGATTTCTGTTTTCCGTTAAGTAAATTATATAAATGTTAAACTTAAGTTGGGTGTGAATGGCTGTATAGATTTGTAAAGTTATATTAGGGGAGGGTAATCTTAGGTTATTTGTGTCGTAGTTGAATTGGGTCAATGGATGGGATATATTGGTGTGATTAGTAGATGTAATATCAGATTCGCTATGGGCAGAATCGTTTCATACGCCACACTCACCCGTTTGCCTATGGAAGGAATTATAAGACGGAGAACGCAGTTCCTTTCTATGGAGTTTTTTTTTATTGCTCTTCTTGTCAGATAGATGTCATATTCCTATTTGACGAGAAACAATTTCTTCTCTTAACTTTTTGGTGCTGCCGTATTTCGTATTACATTGAATGCATCGATATATCAGATAAATTGATGCCAGTTTTGGCTGCGAACCTTTAGCCTAAGGTTAAATAGGAATAGAATGTTTTATTTTCAAATGCAAATCTATGTAGTCTATTCATACTCAACACTAAATAAAAATGAATTAAATTTAAGTTGTTTATAGACGCTTGCATGGATTGGTTATCGGTTGAGTATGTTTTGGGTTTTTATATTTGATCAAAATATATAGACATTCGATAAATAATGATACCTTACGGTGAGTATCTAACATGTATTTATTCGGATGTCTTTTAAGTTATTGGTGACAATACAAGTATCTTATGGTGAATACTATTGGGTTACTTATAAATTTCCCTCTGCAATTGTCAGTATCAATGATTTTATATTTTGATCGTTTATGTTTATTTTGAAATGTTTCTAACCATTGTAATCTATGTAACCGATCTATACTCAACATTATTAAAACAAATTTTTATAATTCCATCTGTGCGAACTTAATTAAAATGTAAACTTATAATATAATAGAAATTAAAATGTAAATTAAAATCTAATCAAAGTTAAAAATGTAAGTTAAATTTCAAAAGGTAAACTGATGCTAAAATAATTTTAAATCTTATATATATATATATATGCGTAAATAAATTTTTGTATGTTAATTACTGGCAGTGGCTTATTTTATTTATTTTTTAATATTGAAATATAATTAGATAAGATATTATATTATTAAATCTCTGCTACTCCCTGAGCTAGTGACTTGGGCTAACGATCAGAACCAAAATATTTAAAAAATTATATATATATATTTTTTGACTTACGTATCTGCCTACTTTATAAATTTTTCTAGGTTCAAATGCCTAGATGGCGCCCTGTAGTGCAGATCACGGTAAGCTCTCTTTCTCCAGATTGTTACAATATATATATATAATAGTTAATAGAAATAAAAATATACTAAAGATGAATATACTTATTTGTTCATGTTGTTCTGAGAGAATAAAATAAAAACAAATACCTGAGATTAATTCATAATTGAAATACAAGAAGATATTTTTTAATTATAATTATAATTACTAAGTTATGAAAAATAAATTTGAATTTAGAAAAACATAACTCGCATACTTTAAGCATGTAAAATAAATCTCTACTTAATTTAAATTGTTACCATTCATCACAGTTCTAATGTATACTTCTTGGGCCAGAATCCAACGGTATATCATTATTCTAGAGAGGGCATAAATATTATGAGAAGTTATATGATTTAAAGCACATTTTGTTCATTCCAATATTTACTGTACAACCAAATTATCTTTTCATTTAGCAGATATTTGATCTATATAATGTTATAAGTATGCAAACACTAATTTATATCCATAATATTCTCTCATTTAGCAAGTAATTTATTCATAAAACATTACAAGTGAACAGACATTAGTTTCATCCATGACAATGCTATGAAATTGAACCAGTTTCTATATTGTTTATAAATAGTCCATCAAACTCATAAAATTATATCAGCAGGTGAACATAAACTTTGTGTATATTTTTATGTCATTAGCATTTAGAGTTTATTCTTGAAATGATGGTAATATTCTTTTTTTAAAGCAAAGAAATATTCCATGTTTTTAAACACTATGAATTGATTTTCATTGTTTCAATATATTAATACATCTCACAAATTCAGCAATACTGTTCAGTTAATGGTCAAGTATTATCTTTCAGCCCATCAATCTATCCATTTAATGGTCATATACTTTTAAAACAAAATTTTTTAAAAAAAGAAGGAATATATTCACTTCTATTGAAGCCAAGATAAAGACAGCATGTTTAATCTGCCTGGTTCTATTTATAAACTTTTTTCATTGGTGTAAGAAGAACTATAGCAATATTCTGTATTAACTTTTGGTCAATCCTAGTCATTGTTTTATAAAAATCTTATTACATTAAATAATGACAAATAAAAAAATTTTTCACAATTATTATATATAATGAAGCAGTCAATCTTAGCTTAAGATTGTGCTTCATGTTTCTACCTACTAACCTATATTTAAACCCTATATCCCATCCCGCTCCTTTTGTCATGTATATATATTTTATGTATATATTTGAGATGCGCACCTAGGTTATGAAATTTTAACTTTTAAATTAACATTTTTATTATTATTAATTTTATGATTAATTCTTTTTATTAAAATACATAGGTGCAGCTCAAATATATATATATATATATAGGAGCAAAATACTAACAAAATACTGATTTTTTTGTAAATATTTTATTATACGTCATTTTTTAAACATTTTCTTTTTTAAAGTACTTTTTCTATTAAACTGTATATTTTTATAAAATCCAATATGGAAGATGCTACAGTTGATTGTCTAAAAATAATTAAGGGTTGGAAACACTATTGTTTTAATATGGGGAAGGTATTTTTAATTAAAGTTTTTACTTAAAATGGGATTAAGATTAGAGATACTTTTGTTGAAAACATGTTGTCAAATCTATCTCTAATCTGGAAATAGATTTGAATTTATTTTTGGATGTTATCTTACTGTTGCATCTTCAAAAACAACCGATAAAGAAAAAGTATAAAATGGCTGAATTTTGAGGACAGAGGAGATTAGCTACTCTAGTGAAAATTATTGTTAACATCGCTGTGAAATTAAAAATGATGTAGCAGTAAATCCATCACTCTTCTCAGACCTATGGGGTCATCATCTGCCACTACTGTAATATCCTGCTGCCCTGAAATGAAGAAAGGTCTAAAAAAGAATTTTAGAATGCTAATAGAAGTTTTCTGCGATCTAGCCTAACTAAGCTCATCAATATTTCTTTCATAACTGATTTAACTTTATGTAAAATGTAATTTGCTTTTAAATGATTTTTATAAATCTAATTTTCTCTCATACGCTCTAACTTTCTTTAACTTTGGTGCGGTCATTTATTTATAGTTATTTATTACTTGATTTTATATGTATGCCTTTATTATTAATTTGCCAATCTCAAGCAAACTGGTGAGATTAATTATTAAAAAAATTTTCTGTCATTTTTATGTAAACCTTCATGAAGCAAGTTATTAACATCCCCTTTTAAAACATAATGCAGTATTAATTAATACACTCGCCAGATTGTTTTATGTCAACATTTAGTTTATGCTTTAATATAAAAAATATATATATTTGTTTAACTCTGGATTTTCTACCTGGGGAGAATCCAGAACTTTGGCTAATTAACAGTTTAAAATCTTATAAAATATTCTTTATTCATTTCTTAAAAGGTGACCGATTATTTGTTTTCTATATAACTGCTAGTTATTTTTTTTCTATACTCTTAAAATAGTCTATGCTTAAAATATCAAATAGCATATTTAAATATTCCAGTTATTATAAAATCAATGGTGGGATTGATTTATTTTAAATAGTAGAAAAGGGAAGGGGGTAAATCTTAATGTTTTTTTTTACTAAATCAAATCTTCAAGTATATTTTAATAAATGAAATTTCTTCTCTCTATATATATTATAGCAGCATAGCATATTATTTATATAAATTATAGTATTCAAACAAGGGTCATTTATTTTTAAACAGTAAAACTTTTTCAATATCTTTAGTGACATTTATCATTTGTACTGCATTACTAACATTTAGCCGATCTTTGTGATTATATATATATGTGCTTTTTAATCTGGGGGTTATGACAAGTTTGAACCCATAGATTTCTTCTCAAGTCTTGTCCTGAGGATAGTTGAAACTACCCAGGACCATTTATGTCATATAAAAGGGCCTCTGGCAATGATCTCCAAGTCTGGCACATGCTATGCCTATCCACATTTATTTTGTATAAAATGCCTCTGGTGGTGATCCCATAAGTTTGGCACACGCTATGCATATTCACTTCTTCGTATCAAAGGCCTGCATGTCGGCGATGACCATGGCATGCCCATCCACTTCGTTCTCATCCAGAAGCATGACCTTTTCCTCTTAGTTATTTTTAGGCTATTATGTAAGCACCGCAAACTTCTACGTATATCTATTTCTTTTGCTTCATGGCCCATTTTTAATGCTTTGATATTAAAATTATGCTCTGCTTAAAATATATATAAATTCCAACTACTTCTATTTTTATTAATTAAATTTATTTCAGTCTTATACAATCCCACCATCATAACTTATTTCTGTATTTAAGAGTATATATGCCTTGGGGAAAATAAATCGTTTGACTTACTATTGTTAAAATAATTTTTCATCAAATATTTTGTCATAGATTCAAATATAATTTTTCAAATGTATTTTGTTTATTTTCACGACCTCAATGGTGTGAAAATAGTTTATATCATATGTATAATGAATTTCAGAATTCTCCTAAATATATATATATATATATATATATATGTTAGACACCACGTTTCTGAACCATAAATCAAAGCATTAATGGCAGTATTATGTAATTCTTTCTAATATTCGATTGGCATCTTAATATTGGACCCACCAAAGATGTGTGTTTATTTGTAATATATTATTTAGCTAATAAAAAGCATATGAGAAATAATAGTATGAATGACACTATGTAATTATCTACTGCTTGCTCATTCATGCACATACTACTGTACTTAATTTATAAATGTATAATAATTTGTCATTATATTAAACTAATAAGTTTATTGTCTAATGTAATTGAGTAGTTTGAAATTCCTTTTCCTCCACTTCCACATATTACAGCTATGCTTATATATTATTTTAATATAATCATAGTTAATAGATGTCTCATTGTTTTGCTCAGCTTTGCTACTGGGCCAGATTAAGATTAATTCTCATGTGCCATCACTATTATGTTATTCATTAGGTGTTAGATCTGGGGCTTAAAGAGTGGGTTCGAATTCAGGCTGGTTCTTTATCTAAATCTCAGGCTTGACTGGGTTTGAAGTACATTTTGTGAGTTCCAGCTCATGTTAGATGGATAAACATGTTTGACTGGTACAATAACAAACATTTATATTTTAAAAATACAAATAAGATTCTTTCACTTCAACATAAATTAAACAATTTACATTACATTCTTTCATACTACAATGGAAATATACTTTTTATACACACTTTTCAGTATAAGATCATATAAGTAATATAACCGACATACTTGAGACATTAAAAATGTAACCTACTATTGTGAATGCAATAATGAAAATATACATAATAAAGAAATAATAATTTCATCAATACTATAAACTTTATTATTTACACATTTTTTCAAATTTTATAAACTACATATTGAAATAGGGCTGAGTTCGATCCTTGTTTTAAAAAGTAAACTTTCCTTTATATATGCATCAATTTAGCCCAATTAATTGAATTTATTTATTTTTATTTATAACTAGATAGGGATTAAAAAAGGTTAATATAAACAGAAGAGGTGGTGGTATGTCTGATCTTTGTTTTATGGAAACGTGTGTATATATTTTTGCTGGATAGAATAATATGAAAGAAAAAAAAAGTATAAATGCAGATATAGAAATATGTTTTATTTTTCCAAGATGGAAGCTCATGAATTTCATTTTGGAAAAGTTAAATGAAAAAAAGATATCAAAAAGAACTTGATCAATATCTGAAGAATTTAATTATGGAGATTTAAGTTTTGGATTCAAAAGAATTTTGATCAAAACAAAAGGAGAGCAAAATTAAATTTTGAGGTGCTAAAAGCTTTTGTTCGAAAAGAATCCGGATTTTGAGTTGCCAAACTTTCTGGTAAAAAGAAAATTAAAAAAAAAGATTATAATTATTCTATTGCTCATTTTTGTAGAGTGCTGTGGTGGAGAATGTACAAGCTGGCTTAAGAAGGTGTAAGCATGCTAGGCAGTGCAATCCCACCCCATGAAGGTCTGAAAGTTGCTGCAAGAAGGGTGACCATCAAAGATAGAAAGTAATTGCTCTGAAGTCTAATTTAAATCCAAAAAAAAATGGAATCAACAAACAAGCATATAGGATAGCCAGAATGAATAATCCAATTTGATCGCCATTACAGTGAGTGCTATAAAAAAAATTTTAAACAAATGAAATTTTTTAATTTTGCTAATCCTTCATATTCCCCAGGGAAGAAAAGCAATTCAGGTATGTGCACATTCAACAATATAATATTTAGTGTTCCAGATAGCGTCTGTTTCTGATCATGAATGATCTGCATAAACTTTTGTAAAAAAAAATAAAAAATGACTTTTTCTTACTCATATGAACCTGATATATATATATATCTTATTTATCTGATTTTATACATATCTAGGCAGTGTGTATATGCATGTGTTTTCCCAGTAAATAAAGAGCACAAAATATTTTATCATGGTATAAATAAAATATTATACAAAATTTTAAAATGAAATGTATGGTTTATTGCTATTATTTATTTAGGTCTGTTTTTATAAAAGTATAAGAAATTTAGAATAGTATATCAAACATATTTTAGTATAGTAAAAAAAACCCTCGTAGATTTCCTTTGATTTGTCAATCACCTGCCCTGAGTGAGCTAGTCAAGGGCATTTCCATATTGGTATTCCAGATCTCCCAGCGTAATTCTTATAGTAATATAAGATTGGTGCTTGAGGTCATAAATTGATGCTCATAAATATGCTGGGCAAGAAATAGGAGTATAATTTTTGAAATACTTTAAGAATAAATATTTTTTTAACAATTATGCATATACTTGTAGCATTATATACATACACCCAATCTTACAAATGGTTATATATATGGAAAATGGCAAATCCCATTACAATATAATAATAAATATTACTTTCTCTAATATTGAATGTTATCATAGCAACATAGTCCAATGCACTCATTTTTTTTTACAATTGACATTACACCATATAATACCACATATTGAAATTTATTTCAAATTTCAGCAGGCACAACATATATATGCTAAAGTATAGTTCTGATTGGGGGAATTAAGTGACTTAGAAATTAAAGTTCTATGTTACAAGAATTCACTTATAATATTTGATATATCCATAGTAGCAAAAAAAGAAATAGCATTTGTAAGGTTATGAGATATTTTTCATGAATAATTAAATGTTGTTCCATCACTATATTTAGATTCATTTAACCAATTTAAACTAATGCAGAATCATTGTTCCAGATGGGAATAACTAAATCCTTACTTCATCCACATCATAATTTTAACTATTACTGATTTACTGAAGAATAAAGATATCTCTTAATTTCTCTGAGTCATAGTTTTTTCACCATATCTCATCAGAAAACTTTTTACTTTATCCATTCAATTTACACATGGTTTCTTTCTAGATCTAATAAAATCTTTTGGGATCCAATTAAAACTAACTATTCATCTATTATCATCTTATCTAGCAATATAACCAGTGTAGCACTTTTCCATTTCTTAATACTTTAATAATATTAGTAATACTTGTTTATTGTCTCACCCATGTTTTTCATTTTTGATATTTTATTATTCTTAACATACATCTTTCCATATTTCATTTATTGGACTGAATTCTTTGCACTGCCCTCTTTTTGAGTATCCAAATTTCACTCAAAAGAAATAAATGGAAGAACACATCTACTAATGGTATATATTATCAAACACGATCCATATTTTCTTTAATATTAAGTTTATTTCTAGAAAAATCACTACATCATATTTAATATTAAGATTATGTTTCCACATGTACAAATAATTTATCCAAGATATTTGAAATTTCTCACTTCTAATTCATGATGATCAATCTTTATTTTTTTCCCTGATAAAATTTACTGAATATATCTTTTTAGAATTTATCAGTAATCCTACTGCCTTATTGTCATCTGATAACTCTTGCCATTTCCTGAAAAATTATATCATTATTTACAAAAATAGTTACTTCAATTGCAAAATCAAGATAATTTAAATAATTTTCATTTATTTTATTTCTTTGGTTTTTTATTTTAAGCACAAAATACTTCTTTAAAGCTGCTGGAAAAAGTTAGGAGTGATAAAATCTCCCTGATATACACACCCTTCTCAATTTTAATCTTTTAAGTAGTACCACTGTTGCTGTTGAATGCTGGTAAATATTTTCAGAATATGAAATTGTCCTGGGTATATATCTTGATGATATAATGCTTTAATTACCATGAAAATACTT
This sequence comes from Epiperipatus broadwayi, assembly GCA_028023455.1. Lineage (NCBI taxonomy): Eukaryota > Metazoa > Onychophora > Udeonychophora > Euonychophora > Peripatidae > Epiperipatus > Epiperipatus broadwayi. Next base: position 2,555,782 of record JAQFVV010006267.1, on the reverse strand, counting down.
GTAGAATCAAATGCCTTTTTGTAATCTAGATATCCAAAACATAATGACTACTCATATTCATTGATTTTTTTATAATCTCACTACTTGGATGTTATCTAGTGCATTCTGCCAGTAGGACATTTGGTGTATACATTTTCCAACAATTTATTTTCTACACATATTTCTTTTAAAGTATCAATAATAATTCTCTAATTTTCTGGTTTATTCCTTTCTTTATAGATTTAATTGCATGTCTCTCTTTTTCATTTAAAATTCTTGAATATTTAAAAGATATAGTAATTGTAGAGGATATTTTGTTACAGCAGTAGCAACTCTCTCTATACAGTACTACCAACTAGTATAAGCCATAGTAATCAATGGATGCTTGAAGGTTTGAGCATCAATATCTCTATCTAGTTTCTACTCATGCAATATCCTCAGATTAATTTCTAGCTAGGAGTGAGGAGTCTTAGACTTGAGAGCACTGCACCTAGATCTTTAAATCTAATGCAACTCACAAGCAGCCACCTTATATTTTTTAGTTAACTATAAGGCTAAAAATTATTCTGAGAATATTGGATGAATAGACACTAGATTGTAATGGCTAGCACTGGGTGGCACCACTATATAGAGAGAGTTGCTACCATTTTAACAGAGTATATAAGCATAAAAAATTATAGTCATATAGTAAAATAATGACAGATAAGCATTTAAAATATACACGATTGCTAAAGCATTTATAAAACATTTTAGGCATAAAAATATAAAAACTCACACGTCACTCTCCAATAAACAAAAATTGAAAGCAAACTTGGAATCTTAAAACTATGATTCCAAGACACACTGAAAAATACAAGAAATCACAACTAATATTAAATATGAGATTACATATTGCTTAGGAATACACATTTATAATTAGATTAAGTGCAGATTTAATTAAAAGAAATTTACCCTGGGAAGAATAAAAGAAAATATTACCTTATGGAAACGTACTGTTCAAGTAGAGTGTGCACTATTATTCTAGTTTATTTTTGGGTTCTTTGACAAGGGCAAGGTAGATGTAAAGAGGTTCCGGCATCTAGAAGTTTATGGCCTTTACTGGAGCCGATTTGGAAGTTAGGGATCCATCCTTTGCTAAGTTAGCACACCATTCTGATGATGAAAACATGTACGGTATTTGACATCTGCAAATTTTTTTGAAGAAATTAAATGTCTGAACTGCTACTGAAACTCGGATCTCAACAGGCTGCAATCAAAGTAACGTAAAAAACAATTCTGATTTTCACTTGGAAAACAGCTTGTTTAGTCAAGAATAAGTAAGTACTCCAAATTAGCATAGCTATTTATACCTCTTACATTTTCCACGAAACACTTTCCTTGTTGTTGAATTCTACGCCTAAGGCAGGGAAAATATTAATCTCCAGCTCAATCTAATCTAAGAATTCTACCCAGGGATTATAAAAGAAAACAACAACAAGACAAGAATGAACTTTAAAATGATTAATATAAAAGCAACAGGAATGTAATTAGTAAGCTTACCTGTTTTCGATTAAATTAATTAAAAGCAAGCGGTGAAAGCAAACCATTTTAAAATAAATCGATAAACATTAAAATGATCCATTTTACATATAAACACGTGAGTATTTTGATACACATACTCTTTTTAAATAATAATAAAAATTTAAACATTAAATAAGATTTAACAAAAATTAAGTTTTTAATTTTGGCAGTAAAATCCTTGAATCGGATATCAATCTAGTTCAATATATATATACTATTAAGTGTCTTAAAAGTTTCAACAATAGAGTGTGGGATTATTGCTGGAAATTTTATTATATTATGTTAGATTAGTTAAAATAAAAGGGAGAGAGGGTTAAACTCATATATTCTTTAAATATGTTTTTAAATGCATTTTATTATAATTCATGTGTGAATCAGATTAGATTTTTTCTAATAGTGTTAACTGCTTAATCTTGAAAGTCAAATGGGGAGGGAAGGATTTAGGCCAGTTGTATGTTTGACAATAAGCAACACTTGAACCTTATGTTGGAACATGGTGTAGGGAAAATGGATGCCCTGATGGCTGTAAGCAAACAAAAGACACGCTGTACATTGAAATTAGAATAAATTGTTTAATGTTAGAAAGAGGGGGTCTGAATGTTGCTATTCAGCATGTTCTTATTAGTAAGTCACTCTTGTGTTCACATCTACTTGTTCAGGGTTTCCTGTCATATGTAGGGTAAATGACGGTGCATGTTCTTTCAAGAGAAGAATATTAGTTAAATAATTTGTACTGTATTAAATTAAAAAAAGATTGATAACGTTTGTGTTTAAATTTAAGCTTGTATTTGTCCTTTATAGAAGAGATTCAAGTCAGTTTAGAATACTATAGGAAAAGAGAATATGTTTTTTTTTAAATTGAATGTGAATATAATAAAATCTATTAAATATCATATTTGAGTGTTTCTGTTTAATCTGGTTTAGTAATGTAATTCAGTATCCATTTGGCTAAAATGAGTTTGCATAAGATTACCTTTTAAAAATAAATTTGGTGATTACCGTTTGTAAATAAATAATTGACCGTGACTGCAGAAACCTTCACAATCTGGTTCCAAGCTAGAAATGCTTGGTGGCATCCTTGAACAGTCACCGTATTTGCGTAATCTTTGAAAATTTATGGACCAAGACAAACTGTCATTGCAGAATATATATATATGCAGTTTTAATGTATTAAATGATAAATTGACTCTTTTAATAAAATAAAATTTACAATTAAAAAAATATATTATTTTAAAATAAAATACTTGCTATAATAACTGAAACACAGCCTTGTTATATACCTGTGGCTATATATATATGAAATATAGGGTATATGAGCACAGACTTTCACACCACCCACCTCTCTCCACTTTATCTAATAACACTGATACACCTAAACACATATATGCTGAAAAGATAAATAATCACCAATATAGGTATTTCATGCTAAACCAGCAATCATCAGGTGGTCCAGACTATCATCTTTACACACATATATAGTATAAGTGCTCAGATATATATTAAGATAGACTATCCTCATAGTTTAATGGACAGGCTTCAATCCACTCCACACTCCAACTCTTCAACCGTCCATCCAATTGAAAATCTGATGATGGAATGCTCAAAGGCCACCCTGAGGCCGAGATTATTGTCACACCCATACTTGCTGTAATATAGCTATATCTAAGATATTACAGATGTTTACCCATATATATGTGTGTGTGTGGTGACATATATATATATATATATATATGTGTGTGTGTGTGTGTGTGTGTGTTTCACTTTTATATATGTACTCATGAAAGGTTTAAAGCTGGCAGACAGATAGTGTTATAGGGGAAAAATAGATGAAACATATATGAGGATAGGAATACACCATTTCAATACAGTGAAGCCACATTATATGCTATATCAAAATTTCAATTATATTCTATCCAAAGAAAAATTTAAATAAAAAATAAAAACATTTAAATTTTGTAAATTTAATAAATCTTACAATATGGCTTCAGCCATTTTTCTGTCTTGGGAGTGTTGTAATTATGCAATTATATTTATTAATAACCCTTTCCTATATCAGAGCACTATATTTATTAATAACATTTTTCTGTCTTGGAATGCAATAGACAACACGTTTATTAATGTTTCTTCAGATTAAGTTGAAAACACATACATTTTATTCTTTATTTTTAATATGGTAATACAGTATTTGTAATGAAATGTCTTTTAAGCATAAAGCTAAAACTTTTATGAAATTTAATAAGAATTTTAAAATATTATTGTATTGTGTCAGTAAACCTAAAGTTGGAAAAATTTTATGAAAAATCTGAAGTGGATAACAGCAAATAAAGGTGTCTATATAAATTTCAAAGTTGATACAGATATTAAAAACTTCAACACAACTAGAAAGCATATTTGCTGCTAATAACAAGACTGCTACTAATTTTTTCATATGAGAAAAGTTTATTGAAGAAAATGGATATTATCCAGAACATATCTGGGTTGTCATATGGCAGTGGGTCGTGGCCGCTTAATTATGAGAAAAAACAATAAAATATTATGAAACCGGGCCAACACTTATTAAAAGCAATCACTTATGATGTTTTAAATATAATTTTACTAAAATAATTCTTATTTTAATTAGATATAATTATTTTTTAAAAAAATATGTTAAATTATTATATAATTTAATTAAAAAATATGTTGTTTTTTTTTATAACAGAACGAAGACGGTGTTTTCAATTTATTATTCAATAAAACATATGAGTACACATTTACTTATTTTACGACTTTTATTTTTTGAATACGTAGTTAAATATTTTTATATTTTTTTTTTAAATATATATTTTTAATAAAAACAATAACAAATTCTTTTTTTTTAAATAAAATTTTGTTCAAATACGAACAAGAAAAACAATAAATATTTTGGATAGTCTTTTGATTGCTGCTTTTTTTTTTAAATTTTGACAAACGAAAGTAAACTACAATTAATAAAAAGAAAAAAAAAATTTAAATAAATTTTGATCACTTGTTTTTGTTTATATGCATTAATTAACAGCAATCCCACCAGGTTTCTAATATTTTTTGGAAAAATATTTTTTTTTTTTGCAATTAATAAAAACAATAACAATTCCCCCCACCCACCCACCTCCATCCCAAATAAAATTTTGTAGAATAACATGAAAAAACAATATTATCTTTTTTAAATACGTTGATCGCAGCACTTCTCATTTGGTAAAACATTTTTATTTTGGAAAAATAATACAGCATCAGAATCTGTGGTTGGCAAATCAGACAATTTATAAATAGGAATGTTTTGTTCAGCCATTTCACTTGTCTCATATATTGACTCACAGAAACGTGATTTTATGTGTTATGTTTTTGAAATCATGTTAGGACCTACTCTTTGTCACTGTTTTAAACATTTAAAGTTGTGGAGGGAAGGATTTTGACTGTCTTTAAATTATTAATAATTTACATGAGATCATTTACATAACAAATAAAAAAAATGTATTCTATATTTAAAAAATTATGTACCCTTGAAATATAAACACTGTAACACAATACAACAGCCAATATTCAATTGTGAAAAAAATCCCCTACACTATCGTGAAACACACTAATGTGAAATGCCATACAGTGGCATAAATAGGTAATACAACAAAGGTGTTGTATTACCTGTAAATACAACTGTGTTGTATTACTCATAATAACCCCATGGAAATGGCATTTTTATGTGTTTTTACAGATAATTAACGTTGTCAAGCAGCCACGACCAGCTATCACAGGACACCCCACATTTGATTATACTGTCTGACACATCATTATTCTTTTTATTTTTTTAAAAAAAATAAAGATATAGTACAGCAATTTTTTTTATTGACTGAATTTGAATGAGTGAACACACACACAGTAAATATATATGAAAATGTGCTTCCTTACTTTATTATTAGTAATGATATTATTACTTTTTAAATTTTATTTATAATTTTAATTTACACAAGAATACTAATCACATAAAAGTGGTCTGGATTATATATTGTATTGGTATATATATGCCATTACATTATTTTAAAATTAAAATAAATGGGGAAATAATCTTAAATAAAATCGATTTACTAAAAACTAAAAGAAAATTAAGAGTTATGCTTAACTTATATATATCACACAGATAGAAAACTTTTTTTAAAAAAATATTTAAAAGTACTTTTTTTATAAAAAAAAATAAAGATCTAAAGATAAAGATTAATATTTTTGAAAATAGAAATAAATGTTAATTTCTATCATGTTTAATCTTACTAAATGGAAATGATTGTTTTAAAGCAAACTAGCCCTTGGGGCACTTAAATAATTAAAAGATCAAATAGGAGATATGGATAAAAATTAAAGATTGTTTCCCACTCTGAAGCAGCAACAAGTGCACAGACCAAAATGGAAAAACATCCAGACATTAGGATCAGTGACATCATGTTAGATTGATTCATAGGATTTCTGATAAGAGACTATAAAAATATAAAAGGCAAAATAATAGCAGTTGAAAGAAAAAAATTTTGACTATTAATCTACATATAAACTGTAGCTGTATTGCAGATTCCACGATGTAGGAGTCTGCAATAGATTTAATTCCCTGTTAAATACCAGCTAAGGCAGCCTCCAAACTAATGAGTACTGAATGGCAGCAAACAGCTACCTGGTCTTCCCAGAATAATTAAATGGACTTCAGTTGGATGAGTGCAATGCATCATAGGCAAGGACAGACCTTTCATGGAAAGTATGAACTCTTTTATCTAATAGAAACTTTTACAAACTTGCAATTAGTTAAAACCTCATTAATAAGTATGAACTCTTATCTGACTTAAAGATTTCTAAATCAATTATGTTTGCTAATCATTTCCATTTTTTGTTTTTATTTGTTTTTGTATTTATTAACTAAATTTTTAAAATGTATTAAATTTAAAGTTGGGTATAGATGGCTGCATAGATTCATTAAGTTTGGGGTTAGGTCATTGGGGTTAATTTCAGACTATTTGTCTCATAGTTGAGTCGATGCTAGTAGAGAAATATGTGGGTATTTATATCAATGTAATGTGAAGTGTGTTAGCATACAGGGCAACATACCCAACTGAATGCATGACCCCAAAGATGTAGTCATTGCCAGTGAATGTAGACATATTTCCTGCAACATTGATCCTTTAGCTTTATGGATAGGAACTATAAGTCGGCAAATATACTGCTTGTCCTCATATATAGCATTTCTTTTAAATATTTTATATACATGATTCCTTCACCAGACAGATACACATTCCTGTACTGGACAAGGATCATTTCATTCAAATAATATCATGTTGCAGATGCACATTAATTGTCAGTGTGATTTTATGCTAACATTTTCATATTGCATTGGTTGCATCTGTTTATCAGGAAACGAACATTGGTTTAGCTATGAACATTTAGCCTGAGGTTGAATATTTTAAAAAGTTTAAATTGCGTAATCTATGTTGCCTATCTATACTCAACATTCTAAAGTAAAGATATTATTAAAATGTTCATCTGTGCGGACTTTCTAAAATAATAATTCAAATTTAAAATTAATAATAGAATCTAAATTTATTCCTCAAATTTATATGTGTGTGTCAATAAATGTTTTTTGTGTATTATTACTGGCAGTGGCTTATTTCATTTTTTATTTTAAATCTTTCTTTATTGAAATGTTTTAAATAAATATTTATTATAAATCTCGGTGTCTCTTTGAGCTAGTGGCATGGGCTAACGGTTAATAAAATAAAATTAGATCTTAACAAAACGTATCTGCCTACCATAAAAATTTTCTAGGTTCAAATAGCCTAGTGGTGCCCTGTACGGAAGATACAGTAAGTCCTTTTTTCCCTAACCGTTATAATATATATGTGCATATTGAAAAATAGTATACATTTGTATTTTTATGTTATCTATGATGTGAGTGAGAGTGGCTGGGAACAGCATATAGCAAATATTACAGCTTCAATGTATGAGTGCATGATAGAACCGATTTCAAATTATTTATGTAATGTATTATTTTCTAAGTAAAAAGTGGTTCAATTAATTATAAATTGTTTTAAATTTTTATTTTATGATGCAGTTTTCATATTAAGATGCAAGAATAAATTAAGGTAGTTGCAAATAATAGTAAACCACAATGGATGATGTTAAGTATTATTACTTGATAATAGAATTTGTTGTAGCCTAATTATATATCTATCTGTCTTTGGTCAAACTACCTAACATTTATATAAAAGTCTTATTTATTAATTCACAAATGTTTTAATATTTTATGTAAAATATTTGATTATTAATTCTTATAATTAAAAAAATAAACAATCTTTTTGTTATTTCCAAATCTAAGAAGGCATTTTTTTTTCTAAGACTTCTAACAGTGAATTTTTATAGGGAAAAAAATCAAATATAAAACATTTTTAAAATGAAATAATTTTAAATAACTGTCATTTTTTCTTTATAAACCATAAATTTGCTTTATTACAAGAACGAGATTTTCTTAATGGAATTTACCATATGGTGAGTGTACTTTTTTACAATGTTTTACTGTTAATTAATAGTTTTTTCAAATACAAAGAATGTGTAAGATTGCTTGAACATTAAAAGAAATGCTTATTAATTATCCCTTTCTTTTTTTCATGTGGTATTAAAATTATCTGTAACTAAATTTGCATCATCTGATTTAGAAATAAGTTTGTTCCTCATCTTTTTGCCCCCTTCCCATTACTGCAGAATATAGATAGCAATTGAAATTATTTTTTTCTTAGAAACTAAAATTCTTTAAAAGACAAAACAAAAACATGGTTATTAAACTATGGTTTATATATATATATAACTAAATCCTTAATTTATTCACTATTGTTTTAATTTGAGTGTATTAAAGATTAAATGAAAAATGTTTTTCTTTTTTCAAAAGTAACTTTTATTAATTAAAAGATTACAAAAATTTTCGGGTACACTTACCTGTTGAGGATTACAAAGTGTTCAATGTTACATAGTAAAACAATTATTGACCAGGTTTATATAAAGTGCATATGCTCGATAATAATTATATCCATAAAAGGGTTACTATAATTTTGATTAATGTATATCTGTACATGGATAATAAAACCTTGACTTGCAGCCGAGCCATGTCAAGACCATCATAGATACCTCTTTCTCCCAATTAATAGTCCAAATGTTCAGGGACCACATTTGGTCTACCTGCCCAAAATTGGAAAGCCAACTAGGGAAAACTAACAAGTAACCAGCACACATCTGTACTGCCCAAAACCAACCTATCAAAGGCACAGCAGCCGACCAGATCAAGAATGGCACTGAGACTTTGACCAGGCACCCTCCCAGAAGGTTTTCCGGGTAGCGGCAATAAATTCTCAACAACCTGCAGCAATAAACCAGGCCCCCAACAACTGCCACCACCCCTGAGGAAGAAAAGGGGAGTGCAGACCCATGCCTGCAAAATTATTTTAGCAAAAACTCTATCAAAGCTACAAAATATGTCAGTGGCCCAAAGCAGACCAACCACCTTACAAATGCTCTAATTTTAAAGTTAACTAAGAAAACAAAAATAATAATGAGCTCAAATCAACACTGTCCTAATAAACAATCCATCAAGGTGGTGCAGCAGCTTCTCAGGGCAAAGTTCAATGGAGGGCAGTGACCTTCACCCACCTAGCAGGTATCTCCAGGCTTGGCAGTGATGGCTGATCACCCCCACAAATGAACCAAGCCCCTCATGACCACCCCCACCACACATGAGAAAAAGAAGAAAAGTGCAGATCCATGCCCATTAATGCAGCAGTGGATTCATTGTAATCTGGAATCAAGCCAGATTTACTTGCACACCATGAGGACACACTATTTGTCCATATCACATTGCACACTGAGGTCAATAGAGCTGAAAATCTATTTGTAATCATTACCAACCTCCTGTGTCTGCAAATTTTCACAATATCTGTTCAACCCACCTAACTATAAAGACGTTCAGGGTTTACTATGATTCTTATTTGTTGATACTAATTTGGATTCTGCTTCTTTGGATTGAATTCTGCATCTTGATTCAGTTGTATAATCTGAAAGTTTGTTGTTAAACTTTAGAATAATCTCAATAATTGTTGAATTAAAAGAGGATGAATCATTTGTGGATTCAATGTCTCTGTTTAGATCTAAAACATCATTTGAAGTAATTTTGCCTTTAAATCATTGTTTTGTAGCTCATGAATCATTTCGTTGTGATTCTGTGTTGATTTGAATATTTTTTTTTATTTTTTGTGGGCTCCCAATCACACCGGAAGTGGGCTAATAACTTCTGTTGTGATCATCGGAGAAATTTGATTTTTGTGCAGGAAGATAGCTTAAGTCCTAATCTATCATGTTTAATTTTAAAATTGAGATCGAATTAAAATTCAAAATAATTTATTCGTTCTGCCCTGATTTGCCGTATATGGGAACTTCCGGTTTAACAGACGATATCGTAATTTTATTCCTATGAACCATTTAACACTGGGATTTCTTTTTTCCTTAGTTTTACGATTAATTTTTGTATCTATAATGTTCCTTAGGCTGTTTTCTGTCTTCCCTGATTGGTTTTCAATCATGGAAACTTGTTTAACATTATTAATATCTGATGCAAGGATGAAGTTCTTAAAACTATCTTTGTTAGAATTTTTATTTTCAATATTTTCAATGAGATTTCATGTCCAAATGCTTACTCTTTTTATTATATCAATAAGATTAGGATTTCTAGTGTCTCTATTCCTTTTAGAATAATTTGGTTTTATTTAAAAGTATTTTCCAAAGATCTATGTTACTCTAATGATTCTAAGAATTACCTAACCTAGCTTTTGCCTATTTCTAATGGTAGCCATTTACATAAAACGGAACGATAGGTAATTTCAATTATTCTTGAATGAAAACTGATTTAAAATTTCTTATAAAGATAAAAAAACAATAAAACAAGTATTCACTTACATCTTGGTAAACTTTTCTTTTATGAATTCGAAACTAGACTATAACCTTAGTGAATAAAACTGGGAGCCTGTAACAGCGTGAACTGAAGTCATCTAGGTAACCATGAAATTTTCAATAAATTGCAAACATTTAAGTATTAAAATTAATGATGTTGCACAAGCTTATACATAATTATTTTTATTAGGTTAGAAATTATTATATTTCTTTATATATATATAAATAATCAATTTTTATTATAAGGCTAAAGCCTAAAATTTATAAAAATAACAAAATATAATTTGAAAAAAAATCTAATTTATTTAAGGAAATGTTTTGCAGTAGACAATATACTCCAAGATGACCTGATTGTTTTTTTTCTATAAAATGTCTTCATATAATATATACATATACTGTAGCATTGCATAGCTTGTTTCAAGAATTTGTTTAGGATTTGTAAAAAAAAAAAAAAGTCAATTGAATTTCATAGTAATGATGGAATATATGCCTCTTTTTTTCTTTATTAAAATAAAATTATAAGTTAATAACCATAATTTATAATTATGATAAAAAGAAGTAAAACTGACTAAACTATTGTTCATGATAAAAAAATTAAAAAGTAATAAAAATTAGTGTGTTATTAAAGTTAATAATTAACCCCGTTTGTTTTGAAACAAATTCAAAATTTTTAAAAAGCAATACTTTTTATCTGTTTTGTTTTTTGATTGTAGTTATTGTTGGTCAATAAACTTGTAGTTAGAATAGCTGAAATAGATTAAGTTAGTTTTAAAGTTGGATAACTGGAAGGTATTGAACAAATATTTTTTATTAGATAATTTTTTTGATAAACACTAACAGTTAATTATACAGGGCTGTGACAAAGGATTTGAGACAGAATGTGTTTGGCTAGTGAACAGATGAAATGTAAAAATATCTATGCTGTAAAAGAGAAGTCATCATTGAACAATGTATGGTTCACTAAGTCTGTGCAGAAAAATATACTTGGTGGTAATACTAATATTTTTATTATTATTATCAAATCTACAAAATGGCAAATATGCTTGTGATTCATGTCTTAGTATGTGAGCTAAAGTTGATCAGTAAGAGTTCATCTCCACTCTAGCATGCAGTCCATAAATGAGAAAATTGCAAAGATATAATCCTAATTTGAAAAAAAATGTGATGGTCATCATTGCTTGAAAGAAATGTGCTTATCTCGTCCATAAATTGGAATCACCATTGCTGACTTTTTCCAAATTATACCTGTCAATAAATTTTGAAAGAAAACAACACATCAATGCTGACCATCCAAAATAATGGAAAATAAGGATTATTAAATAGCCTGAATTTATTCATTATCAAGCCAAAAAAATAAGAAAAACATATTATTAAATAGACTTAATGATTCCTTTGCTAACTAAAGATAAGAAAACCAAGTTATGGAATAGACTGGATTATTCAATGCTAGCCAATAGTAAGAAAACCCCAAAATAAATAAATAAATCAACTTTTCATTCATTTGTCTGCTGAAATAAAGAAACTAAGGATAAACAGACTTAGTCATTTTATCAACAACCTTGATAATAAGTAATAGACATGTCATATGTGATAAAATTTTGTTAATAGCTTAAGCTGATCTAACATTTAGTTATTTTTTATTATTATCTTTAATACTAATCTAATTTACTCTAAAATGTATTATATGTTTATCTGTTGACAGTAATATTATCTGTGTATTATGCAATTTTAGTTGAATATATTTTTTTTATGTATATGTATCATTAAAACATTAATCAGACATGAAAAATGAAAAAATGGTTGAATTTATATTAATAACTAGAGAAAGTTATTAAAGCCATTACATTGTAGAAATGATTTTAAGTGCCTTATCAATGGTTATGCTTTCCATTTGGCAGAGTCCATTATTTGTGAGAGTTTATTGAGTCATTATTGTTACTGATTGGAATAAATACTATTGAGTTTTTAAACTGTAGCCTATGTTTAAGTCTTATTCTTGCATTTTCTTAATTTAACCAGATCATGAATAAATTTCATGGATCCAAGCTACTGTCTTGTGTTGATAGGATGTCATTAAGGAATAATTTTATTTATTATTAGATTGTTTTGCATATGAAAATGATGTACTTGCATCAATGAACTATGGCAAGCAGGAAATATTATTGTTGCCTGGCTAACATTATTAGTAATAGGCTTAACAATTGGTGATGCTTTTTAGTACACTCATTGATTGGAGTTCAAAAATATGGTACTTGTGCATTTTCCTGTCTACCAAGATGGCAGTTTATATTGTTGATAAATATACAGTTTCAAAGGCTACAAGAAATTTTTATAAAAAAAAATACCTGCTAGGAAATGTATATTTAATATTTACATTAAAATTTTCATTACTGTTATTTTAAAAAAATAAATCATTCTGGAAATTTTTTATTTATTAATAGAAAAATGAATAATAATCAATGAAGCAAGTCATATATAACATGACATTACTTTATAAAAAGCTTGTATTTACAAAAATGCAATATAGAGAGCGTACCAATAGCTCAAACAAGCTTGTATTAATAAGTGTGAGAAGAGAAAATATTTAAAATCTCTATCCAGAATATTTTTATCCCCAAACAAATTGGTTTTAAGCTTATGGCTCACCTCAGTGAGGAGCTAGAATATTCAGACACTAGATCTAAAATATCAACTCAAAACCCAGCACTTATTTAATACATAACTATTGAGAAGAAACTCTGAAATTTTCAGACATAAAAAAGCCTTTAACTTCAGCTATCTACCTCAAATAGCTATATAAGACTGAACCAAATTCAGATCTACCATATATTAATTGCCCTAGCATCGCCAAAGCCTTAAAAGTAAAATTATAATAATCAATAAAGCAAGTCATATATAGCATGAAATTACTTTATAAAAAGCTTGTATTTACAATAGCTGAAGTTAAGACTTTTTTATGTTTGAAGTTTCTTCACAATAGTTATGTATTAAATAAGTGCTGGGTTTTGAGTTGATATTTTAGATCTAGTGTTTGAATATTCTAGTTCCTCACTGAGGTGAGCCATAAGCTCAAAACCAATTGATCTGGGGATAAGAATATTCCAGATAGAGATTTTAAATATTTTCTCTTACTGCACTTATTAATAAGAGCCTGTTTGAGCTATTGGTATGGTCTTTATATTACATTTGTATAAATACAAGCTTTTTATAAAGTAATGTCACATCTATATATGACTTGCTTTATTGATTATTATAATTTACTTTTAAGGCTTTGGTGATGCTAAGGCTATTAATATATGGTCGATCTGAATTTGGTTCAGTCCCATAAAGCTATTTGAAGTAGATAGCTGAAGTTAAAGACTTTTTTATGTCTAAAAATTTCAGAGTTTCTGCTCAATAGTTATGTATTAAATAAATTCTGGATTTTGAGTTGATATTTTAGATCTAGTGTCTGAATATTCTAGCTCATCACTGAGATGAGTCATAAGCTCAAAACCAATTGGTCTGGGATAAGAATATTTCAGATAGAGATTTTAAATATTTTCTCTTACTGCACTTATTAATAAGAGCCTGTTTGAGCTATTGGTACACTCTCTATATTGCATTTTAAAAAAATGAAAAAAAATATATTTAATGGTAAATGAGAAATATTTATAATAATAGGCTCCAACTCACTCCTATTGGCCTCCAAAATTGCCACCAATAAATCTTGCTGTTGACATAGTTGATGCTATATATATTCTTCTAAATAAAAATTCAGTTGTTGTTGCCCAGTTTCCCAATTTTTTTGCTTTGCCATATGCCTAGTCCCTAAAGACTTCCAATGGTTTGTGTATGCATGCCAGGAGCTGGATCAACAAAGCTATAATGGATATTCACTTGGAAATTTTAAAATCCTGCATGCCTTAATTCATCACTTTTATATGCCTTTCAACAATCTGAATAAATAGATCCATCTGTGACATTCTGTTTTATTGTGTCCATAAGAATAGCTGCTGTTCTATCTAAAAAGTTACAATGAAGCACTCAGTTTTTCTGCACAAACCACTGAATAAACTCTTTTATGGAAGTATTCTTCTCTATTGATTTTTACATTTGGTAAAAAGAGGTTTTTCATTGATTTCTACAAATTTTGCTAGGCTCCTTTGATTTTGCACAACAGTCAAGATAAAATGCTAGATGTGTACACTTCTCTTAGGTAGTGTACCAATCTATTATGGTGTTGTTGGACAAATTCAACTGGATTTTCCCACATTCAATGGGCATTAGCTATAAATAAATCTAAGTGCAGTCAAAAATGGAATTTTGGAGCCCTCAAACCATGTTTCTTTACAAATGGAGATTCTTTTTAAACAAGATTTCACATTGCATTGCCATGGTGGAACTGTTTGCATGTAAGGTATCATATTGTGATCATTAATGCACACTTTTCAGGAGGTCAGCATCCTGTATCATTGGAAATATCCCAGGGCTTCATGTTCTGTGACAAGAAGATCCCAAATTTTGATCATTATGAAAATCTTTCAAAATATTACTGATAAAAAGAAGCAAGCTGAATTAAAACAAAGTATGCCAATGTACAGGGGGTGTCACTGCTTCTACCTTATTAATAAATAAAAAAATTAGTAAAGTTTTTTAATGGAATTTATCAGGATTTATTATTTTTTAATTTTTTAATTTATTTAACAAGTAACATAGCAATAGAAAATTAAAAAATAAAGTATATGCCCCTAAAACTGTATATTTATTAAAAATATGAGCTGCTATTTTAGTAGACAAGAAAATGCACAAATACCAAAAATACTGTTCCATTACAATGCATTGATGTCATATATATCCATATCAGAGCTATTATTTGTTATTTTCAGATTTTTTTACTCATATGTTTTAGGAATAAGTGGTAGAGTAAAAATGTTAAACATAACTAACGTGAAAAAAGAAAACTGAAGATGAGTATGTGTTGAATTTCACCAAAAGAGTAAATGTTGTTTGGAAATGCATGCATAGTTAGAAAATATATTTTCTGTGCTAATGTATGGTTATCATGAAGGATAACTGATAAAAAGCACAAAGCTTCAATATATATATATATATATATTGAAACAAATATACTGTTCCACGTATATATTCAAAATATCCCCCCCCCCCCATTTAAAAAGACTAGCATGATTTGTTGTTAAAAAGGAAAAGAAAAGACTTAATAATGGTTAAGGAAAACTAAAAATTTAAAGAAACAAAGGAATCATGAAAATTGACAGCAATGAAAAAAGAAAGATAATTTGGTCAAATTAAAAAGAAAAAAGGACAACAAATATGTTTAAATCTGCAATTAAAAAAAAAAGGTATAAATCTTTTTTTTATTAAGAATCATCAATCTAAGAAAGAAAACCATTATTGATTTTATAATTTTAAATTACGATATAAATAAAAGCTGGCATTTATTAAAAATATTACATTTTTAATTTTTGAAATGATGTTGTCATATAAAGTGTAATAATTGCTTGAGGCAGTCTTATCAAATTGGAAAACATGGCTTATCCTTATGATCCCTTATCTGTTCCGCGAAAAGTAGAGTGTCCAATCCTTAAAAAGAGAAAAGCACTCGGGCTTAAATGAGAGCTGTGTAACAAATCAGACACAGTGGGCAGTGCTGCTTAATCAATCCAGAGATCAGAGTATAAATAGTTGAGTTGGAAGTTCAGAGCAGATTTTAAAAACATTTTAAAAAAATTTTAAGAGCAGTTAAAGAAGTAAGAAAAGTGAAGAGTTAAAAAGTTAAAAGTCTTATTTAAGTGTTACTTAACTCTGTTTTTCATCACCTTGGAATATAACCTTTACAGGCACTGTTAATGATGAAAACAGAAAACATTTAATAAAAAAAATCATAACGATGGAAGGCTAGTTGGTAACAGTTCCTTCTCTTCATCCAAAGCCATGGTTCTCCAAGATTTGCCTGGGAGAACATCATGGAAAGTAAATAATGCCATTCAGCTTAAATACAATGACCCCTTTATGAGTGCAGTCACATCATGGATATGAAGGAACAAACTGGATAAAATAAAGGTAACAATTTCATAAAATATTCAATACTTATATGTGTTTATAAAAAAAAACACAAAACAAAACGTCTTTCTTAAAGAAAATTATGAATAAATATAGCTACGTGAAAATGCATTGTATTAATAATAAATTGTAAATACTAGATGTCTTAAATATCAATAATCAAAAGGCATTTTATTTAATACTTATATGTATTTATAAAAACAAAACAAAAACAAACAAAAAATGTCTTTCTTAAAATAAATTATGAATAATTATAGCTATGTGAAAATATGTTTTATTAGTGATAAATTATAAATGAAACTGCTGATCAACTTATATCTAGAAACATACATATGTGGCAAAGCAAACAACAATATTTATGCTATATATTAGAATAACTAAATAAAAATTACAAATGTTTTCATGCATATTGATTATATATGAATATTACACATAGCTATAATTAACTAAATTATAACGTGTTTATAATCCAGATAAAATTAGAAAATATCAAAATGAATGTATTTATACAAAATGAATGTCTTTAGTAAATTTATACTATATTATGAATAAATTCAAACATTTAAATATGAATTAGTATGTCAATAAAAGTTAATAGTTATATGAGTATAATGAACCACATACTTAAATAAGTTGAAAAATTAAGAAAATCATTTTCTTTTTTTTAAAAAAGATTTTATTTGTTATTTGAAAACTCTGAGAACAGTCATATAAACACAGAATTAAAACATGTTATATATATATATATATGAGTTGAGAAGTAAGAATACTAAAACAATGTGTCATGGTTAAATGTACACTGATATGCCTGGAGTTATTGACGCATATATGTTATATATATGTTTTATAAAATCGGAAATAAACAAATAAATGCATTTGCAAGATGAATTGATATTTGGATAGATGGAAATACATACACTTATATTTTACCTGAATAACCAATGGATATAAATGTGCTTATATTATGGATTCAAACCTGGATTTGGATAACAATGAATAGAAATAAATTTATTATGCTTTGACTAACTTAAAATTAACTGGAATAATAGAAAAGCTCTTGTCTGTAAAGAATATCTTCATACATGAGTTAATTTAAGCCACATTACATGTAACAACTACCTAAAAGACTACAAATCAGAATTAAGTGAAATTGAATTGAATTAAATGCTATCAGTTGTTTTCATTATTATCTCTGTTGTCTTCATATATCACACTCCTCTCTGTGAATTAACTAAATAACTAAAAAGATAAATTGTTAAAGAACTTCCATTCTTTAATTCATATTGTACTATTATTGGATGTATACCAAGATACACAATGGACTGTAAATGAAATATTTGTGTTAATTAAGTGGAATTCTGAATTAAATGCTATCAGTTGTCTTCATTATTATCTCTGTTGTCTTCATATATTGCACTTCTCTCTGTGAATTAACTAAATGATTAAAGATGTAAACTGTTAAAGAACTATTAAAAAAGGATTTTATTATACTCTCAACAAATTACATTCTTTAAGTCATATAAAATGTTATTGGAAGTAGGCCAAAGAGATACAAGGGACTGTCAATAAAATATTTTGTTTGATGGACATTTATTTAAACCTGTTATTAAATAAAATTATTGCTACTTAAAATTAATTTTAGTTATCCAGTTGTTCAGTTCTATTATTTTTTGCATCAATTATCATTCATTGCACTTGTTTAGGAGAATCTCGTGCCTCCTGAGTTATGTCTGGCATAACTAGACCTAGGTAAGTCAGGTTGTAGTGAGATGGAATTCTAGTGGCACCATTTGGAAAACCAAACAGAAATGTCTAGATGCTTCCAGTCTCTATGGTGCTACATCCTCTGATGAGCAGGAAATATTGTTGTAGAGTTGGGGATAACATCTGCATTGGAGAATGCCAATCGATAGTTCCTTCCTGCAACATGCTCATCAGGAAATTGTTACAACCAAGGAAATAAAAGGAGTGTGCGGGTTCAGTTACACTATTGAGCCTTTGCCACCTTGGGCAATTATTTAAACATGACTTGGATGCACCAGCTTAGTATTCATCCATTAAAATACACAATAATCAGAAATCGAAACAATAATGCTGGGACATTTAAAACATGCTGATCATCATCAATGCTCAGGCCCCTTGTTCTGGCCAACTATAAACATAACTCCTAATACAGCTAAACTAAAATAAAAGATAGTGCATGGGCTATAAAGAGTATCCTCTTTTGTGCCAATCAGGATGAGGATTGATCATCTCTGGATGCCCCAAAAGCATTAAGTATACACCCCCATTTACCCGTGCACGAATCTAGCTCAGAGAACATAAGCTCTATTACTGTATGTGACCAAGAGATGATGAAAACAAATTTTAACAGTTAAATACAAGTTTATTAATAACAAAAAAAAAATTAAGGCCTTATAAAAATAAAATTACACACATATAAACTTTCTGATTTTGATTACAATACAAATTTTCAAATAATCACATTGTGATTTACATAATTGCTATTCAAAATTCAAATTATTACATTAATTTACATATATGTGTGCACAGACATGCAATTTCTAATATACAATTAATATTCCCTAACAAAAAAATGATTAAAATTTTGCATATATGAGTGTGTGGTGTATATACGCACACTGACTTTTACCTATTTAAACTTGTTACAATAATTTTTTTTTTATAATTAATTCATTTGGAAAACACATAAATTTCACACATATACGTGTGTATAAACAAAATATATAATTTAAAATTTAATTTCAGTTTATAAGTTCTTTTTTTTTTATCAAACTAAATAGTCAACTTTTGTTTGATAGGTACTTGTTGATTAATTATCAAAGTCTCTAAATATAAAATGTCTGACTTTTTTTTTCTTAATAAATGAAAAATAAAATTGTTTATATATCTGTCGCTTCAGACCAAAGAAATTATTTAAAATTTCATTATTATATATGAAGCTGGAAATATAGTACATATTTTTGCTTCACCTAATGCCAATGTCATCAGCACTAGTATGGGTTTGAACCCAACCTTTTATATTAACTGACACCCATCTCATAATAGGTGGTAGTGTATTTATAATCAATATTATAATCTTTTATATTTCATTAATTTTATTTTATAATTAAAACTAACCTTTAATAGTTTATTTAGTTTATATTTGTAAAAATGTATATTGTATTTATTTTATTAAATTGGCATTGATAAACAAATGAATCCAAGATATATTTAAAATGTTACAAATATTTTAAATTCTTTTATTAAAGTTCATTATTTTCCAATTAATCAGTTGGTAACATTTTATATTTATCTTTTGATAAATGTACATTAAAAGATAAAAATAAATCAAGTTTTAAAAAGGAGTTAGTTTGTTTTATTTCTACATTAAAAGATCAATTATGTAAACAATTTAATATTTGTAAGAAATATTTTGTAAATTTCTACTTAAGTTTTATATCAAATATTAAATTTGAAAGTCATTGTACCAAATTCCTAAAAAAATTTTGAATAAAATTTACATTTTTGTTAATCTAAACCTTAATTAAATAGGCTTTGTTAATACAATGACTGATAAACTTAATCATTCTTGTTGCTGTTTTCTTTTAATTAGCAAATGAACCTTTGGGGCATGTTGAATGCAGGATTATAGAGTTCCCTCCCAAGCAGGCACCAACCTCAGAGAACCGCTTAGAGAAATTGCAATTTGCAGTTGTCACTATAGATTGAATCCTATAGATAAAGCCAGGTCACATAAATAGTGGAAATTTTTGATAAGGGATTATTATTTGAAGAACAGTTCACTGAAGAGAGTAGTTTAGATTTACAGTACATCATGACTAAAGAAATTACAGGGTGAAAAGATCGGCCATTGCTTTCTGGAGCTCTGTTTACACCAGCTCATCAATGCCTTTCCAGTGCTTTCAATGCCCAGACAGAGACTGTACAGTGTCAAGAAAGCCTGCTAAATGATCTGACTGTATAACTGCCTGTTTTAAGCCATGGAATGTACCAATTGATTCTGAGGTAATGTCCAATTTGCCACAAGCCAATGATTCTATTTTACTTGTTTTCTAAATCAATATTAATTTATATCATATATATCTGTAATGTTTATACAACTTAATTTTAAAAATGCGTCTTTTAAATTTTTTTTCTTAAATTTAAAAACATCAATTCTTATAAAAATCTCACATTTTGATGCGGCAAATTTATCTTAAATTTTTTTTTGTTGGTTTATTTATAATATTGACTTATTGAAAGTGCCACATAAAGTTCAATGAGCAGTTAACTTTAAATCTTTTCCCTCTTATTTTCTCTAGTTAAAAATCAATTTAGAAGACTTATTTTCATTAAATTAATTAATAGAGAAAGCTCATTTAGTTTTATACCTCATATTATAAATTTGTTTTAAATGATAGAAATTATTTTAAAAATTAGATGTGTTATTATTATCTCCAACTTAAAAGCCCTCATAATTATTTCTGAAAGGATAATGAATTTTATTAAATCATTTGAGTAAAATTTATCACAATTTCTGTAAAACAAATGTCTTGAAAGAAAATCATTGAAAGCATATTCATCATAGCATTTTATTAGTATATGTTTCATACATATATATTTTATTTGTCAGCAAAATAGTAGAATTGCAAAGTATAATTTATTAGGCTGCATATTGTCAAACTTTACCAGAAGTAAGTTTGATATTAAATACCCAGTTTGTTTATGTTAATTAAAAGACTGATTTATTTTGTAATCTTAAATAATGAACTATTTAATAACTTACTAATAAATGAAATATTTGGAAAGTGTGGAAAACAATTTATATTTTAAATTTTAATTCTTGCCTTCCCTTTTTATATTGTTTTATGATTCCTTCATTAATGGTCTAAGGTTTCTGGGGATTGTCTATTATGTCAGGGAGCTGATTACTTTAATCAGGATTTAAGTTATTATTTTCATTAGTGATACACTATCTATATATGTCTGAGGCATTATGTATTTATAGTTACAACCATTTCTTTATTATTGTTATTCTTGCTTTGCTATATACCTCTCAGGACCTTCAGAAGTTTAAACATGACCAGTCCAATCCTTGACTCTCCCTTAATAGTAGATGTATTTTCCTACTAGGGATTCTTTTCCAGGCAATGCCATTAAGGTGTATGGGAAGTCCAGCACATCAAATGTATTATGATTATTTAGACATGTTTTGGCTGGAGGGCCAGCATTTCTCTTCATCTAGTTGAATTTACTAGGAATTTCCTTTAGCAAAGCAACCCAGATGTTCATAACAAACCTAATTTATTCTTTTATTATAATCTATAATATCATACTGCCTTTATATATATATATATATATATATATATATATATATATATATATATATATATATATATATATATATATATATATATATATATATATATATATATATATATATATAAACCTGAAATGCTCTCTGTGGTGATGGCATGTCCTTCACAAACCAACCCCATTAATTAGTTAAATATGATTATCTAATTTATTTAAAATGAACTATCTTGCTTTCCACATTCAGTAAAGACAACTGATTTAAATGTAATAGTGTTATAAATGCACATCTTTCATATCTAGTTGTCTATCTATCTAGATTTATGTATAAAATAGATTTATTTGTAATCTTTTAAAGAGGGCTAATAATATTTTATTTGCTGATTGGTTTTTGGCAAACCAATTAACAAATTTTTACATTGTTATCAAAGCCATATCAAAACGACATAACTCGAATTATTTTGTATAACAATAACCAATTCCTTAATAAATTTCTATAATATTATTTTAAATTAGCTTAGTTTGTCATCACTCCAAATCTCTAAGGTTAATTACTCTATTTATTTATAATATTTCTTTGATTTAAATTCACTTCTTTGTAATGTTGCCAGAAAGAATTACAATTATTATGGTTCAAACCATTAGTAATTGATATCCAATCACCTCTGCACTGTTCTGAAATTCACTAAATCATTAATTTCTTATATAAACCCATTATTATTTTGAGTCTCTTTGTGAACCATGACCTTCAGCTGGGACAGAATAAAATCAAGCACTGCTCATGTCATCACAAATGTTATCCATTAGTCACAGAGGCAATAGTACAGGAAAATAGGTTAGGATTCACCCATGCCCTGATATCTGTATGTTGTGCATGGTTGGATTCAAGGTACTTTGGCTTGGATTATTGGTCTTGTTGAATGAATACATGATTTTGACTGGCACAGAGATAAAGATTTTTTAGCCATTGATTTATCAAGTTTAAGTATAAGAATCCTAAGTTATTTAATCTAACAGTTAAAATATAAAATATAAATTTGTGATTAATGTTGTAGTTAGTGATAAATATTAATTCAGAGCTTGAGACTCTTAATCTCATGATTGTGGGTATGAGTTCCATGTTGGGTGCCAAACTGGAAAAAAATGGAGCACTCTGTGCTGGTCAAAATCATGTATTCATTCAACAAGACCAATAATCCAAGCAAAAGTACCTCTCTTTTTTTTTCTTAATAAATGAAAAATAAAATCGTTTATATATCTGTCACTTCAGACCAAAGAAATTATTTAAAATTTCATTATTATATATAACTGCTGTTAGATTTCAACTCAAGCAAAAGTTACTTGTTTGTTTTAACTTTAAGTTATTAATTTATGACTTTAAAAGTCATTTTAAGAAATATTAAAATAACTCACTGTATATACATGTGATGTGTTTATCTGTGGTTTCCTGCTTGTATAGACAAGCAGCTGCATAAGTATACCAATTTCTTCAAGCTTTCTCTTGTTAAGCTTGGTTTTTGGTCCAGCAAAAATATGTAATCCAGGTTTGTTGTCATCATCAGGTAAAAGTATATAATTCCGGTAATTTGTTGGCATACCATGAGATTTATTTTGTAGTCCAAGAAATTATCAAGCTGTCTTCTAGAACATATTTAAGCAGCTAGTTGATACATTTGAAGTGACCCTGGCTTCATGAATCGAAACTCTGCAGTAAACTATAAGGTAGCTATTGGACTAAGATCTTCATATTAGCTTTGTATAACTCTGCTAGCTATTTTGTTCTCATTTTTTTCAGGCTATTGATTCAGAAGTGACCCAGCTTCAAATAAATCAAAACTCCTGTGAAAGAAAATAGAAGCAGCTCCTGCCTTCAGCTACATCAGTTCATGGTAGCTGTTCTGCCAACTCTCTGCTACAGCCAACCATATAATGCAGCTATCCATTTTGGTCATCTAATTGCTGCCACTTACTCAAAAAAATTTAGTAGCCAAGCTGTTCTGTTCAACTCTTACAAAAAAACTACAATCCAGACCGTTCTTTTCAAAAGTCACTATCCAGACTAACTGATATATTTTTAATCAGTCTTTTATAAACTTGGTTAGGTCAGGTGACAAAAATGCAGTGGCTGTTTTCAATCTGTCTAATCCATTTGAAAACAAGCTGGAATTTCTATCAAAGTGTGATTTTCATGTTTTTACTTTAGTCTTTGGAATTTGGCCAAAGGTGTGATAATCTTTTAGAATTTTTAATCTACAAAGATTTTTAACTATATAGTAGAAATGCAAATAAGCATTAATTAAAAAAGATATTTTATACAAGTATTAATTAAAAAATTTTAAAAAATAAATTATGATTTTTTTTTTGTTAATTTCAAAATCAGAGAATTACAAATATTATTTATCAGACCTTTTTAAAAATACTTATTTCACAATGAAATTTTACTTTAAACTCAGAGTTATTTAACCCTTTACTTATTATTTTATTTTAGGAAATATAAAAATATATCTACAAAAATTTATTCTGTGTTTATTTCTACTTTTCCTTTATTTTACGTACATATATGCACATATACTATATTAGTGTGTTTTATGTAACCCAACTGGTTACAATATATATATATAGTGACAGAATGGGTTCGAACCCAGTCACAAATAAAATTATTTAACCGGTAAACATGTATAAACGTAGATATATATAATATTTAATTTTGTTTATTATGTGGTGGTGGTTACAAATACATAAACGCGGGGGTAGGGACTCTGTCATTTTTAAATGATATATATGTGCATGTGACAAATGCATGTATGAATGAATTAAGTAGTGAAAAGAGAGAAACGAGATTTTGTTTCACGCTTTAAAAACTAGAGGTTTCCGGCAGAATGAGATTCTATTTTCTGTTATATTACAATAGAAGCTATGACACACGAGTTTTCACACATCTAACAAATCTGGTTAGTCCACATTGAAAATTGGAAGTAAGATAAAAAAGAAGCTTCTAGAACAAATGGAGGGGGCTATAAAAGCGAGCCACCCAGAATGCATAGGATCTTTTTCCGGCAGAGCTACAACAGTGAACACCTAAACGGTTTTAGTATTTAACTTATATAGTGGTGATTTCAAATGAAATGTCAGGGTAAGAGAAGCCGCATCAGATTCAAACCCCTAATCCCAACCTGCTGCAGCTGCCTCAACTAATAAAACCATGATGCCTTGAAACCACATAATTCCATCATGGAATCAAATGAACCTCATCGGCCAACAGACATGAAGATCTCAAATCGTTATCTTGAATTGCCTAATTTGCCTGTGGAATGGAACTTTGTAATAGATAGATAAATCTGCTTTTACTACTTCCTGGGAAGAGTCAGGTAAAGAACTTTAATTAATGATTTTATTTTTCTTTATGAAAAAGAAATTCTTGTGTTTTTACTTACTATAATAAGTGGAGGTGACGTATGAACTAATTAATAAGGTTTCCTTAAAGCCTCGTTCCATTGTGGACATAATAAAGTAATCAGTGTCAGAAATCATGTGATACAAACTTTTTCATAGTATCAACTTTCACTACTTGAGTTGTGTATGAAAGATTTATATGGAAGGAATGACCTATGTGTGTGATTTAAAATGAGAGTAATAAATACATTTTTTATATAATATTAAATAAATATACAAAGAAGTAGAGTGGAATTAGTTATTATTGATAGATCCATTTATCTAGTTGTTATTATTTTTATGTTAAAAGAAAAAAAAGAAAGAAATCTTAACCCCATTCATAGCTATTCATGGCTGTGATGTCACCCGACCATGAGACCATGGCCAAAACCTCTCTCATGTTACATAAATAGTATTCTTGGTAATATATCCACTTCGCGTAATTCTTATATTTGTATAGGATTGGCACTTGGTGTCCTTCGGATGACCATAAATACGCATTGGGGATATATTACAGTTGTGAGAATAAATCCATAAGTTTGGAATAATAATAATAATTTAGGTCAAAACCACTTTATTAAATAAAAATACATAAGCACGTATATTGATACATCATATATACATATTCGGTAGAGTACGCCTGTCTAGTGAGAGGTAATGGATTGTGTGTTACTATATATATATACTTATGTCACACATCTCCAAATCACACCTACTATGTCCAGATTAATCTCATCAGCTATTTTCAAAATTAAATTATATTTAAATAGAAAATAAAATTTCCTATCTATAAATAATTTAGCCTTGTCAAAGATGAGTAGAAGTGGTATGGATGAATGCAATGTAATTATATGTGAAAGCCAGTTTAATTTGGGGCATTTTCAAGCTTATGACATACTGTATATATATATTAGAAAGGATTCAAACTCAGACTTTCAAGATATCTTTAGCTATCCACTCATTTTACACAACTGACAAACTTCACCACATACATGTATATATCAGGGATGAAGGCTTCAGGTATTGAACAAAATGATTGCTTTTATAGAAGAATTCACTAAAAAACTCAAAAGCTTTAACTAAAATTCAATTTTAAAAATTCACTAAAATATGTACATATTCAACCTCACAAAATTGATCTAATGTATATAAACTATTTTGCTAAACATAAAAAAGAAGAATCAACAATTCAAACTCATTATTTTTATATCGAATTTCTATTAACTTTCAGTTTTTTTATCAACAGTTGAACTGTTTTTATATAAGGAAAATAATGAGCAAATAATGAGTTTGACTATCACATTATTAGTTGATTATAAGAAGTTTAAACAATGTTGAAATATAATTTAAAGTTAAAACTTAAGAATGTTATATGCATTTGGAAGATAAATATCTATACTTAAACTACTATCTTCAATTAACAGATAAGAGAGTTCCATATTTTTCTCTAAACTATTTTTCTAAACATAAAAAAGAAGAATGAACATTTCAAATTCATTATTTTTGTATGAAATTTGTTAACTTTCAATTTTCTTTACCAACAGTTGAACTGTTTTTATATAAGGTAAATAATGAGTTTGACCATCACGTTATTTGTTTGTTGATTATAAAAATTCAAACAATGCTAAAATGTAATTAATACTTAAAACTTAAGAATGTTAAAAGTATTTAGAAAATAAAAATATCTTGATAATGAATTCTTTATACTTAACTAGTTACAGTCTAATTTACAGATAAGACAGTTAATCTGGATGTATGTAATATATATATATATTAGTTATTATGTAAAAATTGTTGTGGCAAGTAAAATAAAAACCTTAATAAAAAAAGATTATACAGTGTGCTTCCGGTCCTAAAAAAGCTACATTTTGTCACTGGTATATATATATGCATTACATGTATAATTTATAACTCATACGATTATTTTTCTATATTAACATCACTTAATTAAATTAATTTTATGCAATATTTAAATTACTAAGAATTTGATGTAATAATTTATTATTCAAATTAGACGAAAATAAAATTACTATTGTATTACATAAATTAATAATATTAATTTGAAAAAGTTTATTTAAATAAATAAAAAGTTCAAATTAATAAGTTTAATGTTTTTCATATGGAAATGATAATTATGAATATTTAAAAAATTATTTGTTATATAATTAATCATCTTGTTTTTGACATTTTTTATAATAAAAGAATCATATTTATTTTATTAAAAGATAAACTTTTTCAATTAAATCAAGTAGTGATTCCAAAGTTTTTATCAAAAAAAAAAAAGATTACAATTGCTTAAGGGGGAGTACTTTTTGCGTTTAGGTAGAATGAATTCAAATTGGGAATAAAATTATCTAAACAGTTTAATATATAGGGGTTCAAACTCAGACTTTAGCACAACCCTAAACTCTCAAAGCCATCTCATATTGCTGACCCACCTGATCACACACATGTTGAAAAGATAAATAATCACCAATATACGTATTTCATGCTAAACCAGTAATCATCAGTTGGTCCAGATTACTATCTCCACACATATATACAATCAGTTCTCAGCTTTATATTAAGATAGCCAATCTTCATACTTTAATGGACAGGCTGTCAACATGGGTAGGATGACAACCTTGGCACTAACATGGCTATGAACATTCCATCATCATATTTTCAATGTAATGGATGGCTGAAGAGTTATGGGTTGGAGTAGTTTGAAGCCTGTCTATTATAGTATGAAGATTGGCTAGCTTAATATAAAGCTGAGCATTGATTGTATATATGTGCATGAAATACATATATTGATGATTATTTATCTTTTCAACATGTGTGTGATCAGGTGGGTAAGCAATATGAAATGGCTTTGAGAGTTGAGAGTGGTGTGAAAGTCTGAGTTCGAACCCCTATATATTACATTATATATGTGCAGGGATGTGTAAGCCTGTACAGTGTATTAAACTAAACAGTTTAATATAACTTTTATAACGTTCATAAATGTACATTATACAATATCACGGATTGTTTTTTGTTAGCTACACTAATATTATTTACAAAATTATTTAAACACATTTTTATTTTAATTAAACCTTTGTTTATCTTCAGTTTTGTGTGCTAGTGCGTTTTAGCGTATTTTATACTTTAGAATAATTGGCTACAAAGTTTAAACTTTTTGCTCATTTTAATTACTTTAAAAGTTGTTAAAAATTGACAATTTGAACTTAAAGATTAAAGACAGATTTAATTTAAATAAATTATGCAAAACACAACAACCATTTTATTAAAAACAACTAATATATAGGGTATATGAGCACAGACTTTCACACGCCCCACCTCTCTCCACATTATCTCATAACACTGATACACCTGAACACATATATGTTGAAAAGATAAATAATCACCAATATATGTATTTCATGCTAAACCAGCAATCATCAGTTGGTCCAGATTACCATCTCTACACATATATGCTATAAGTGCTCAGATGTATATTAAGATAGCCACTAACTACAACAACAACATAAATGACAGAAATGTTTAAGATCGTATTCATATTTATTTAGTGCATTTAGTTGCTAAAAAATAGAGATTTATTTTATTTATTTTCAGTTTTTAGGACTCACGACATAGTTGTAATATTGAGATACTAAAATATATACTTTTAAGGTAGTGATAAATAGGGACTAGGTGATCAATTTTTATTATTTGGTTATAGTACTCTGCGCGGTTTGTTGCAGTTAGTAGAGCGTCTGATCCTTATCTGGCAAGCCGAATGTATTTGTCATAGTCATCTATGGTTAAATACTCATTTGTCTTCAGAAAAAAAATTAACCATAAATAAATATTTGTCTCATTTGTTAAGTCATAAATAAGTTATTTTTTTCTCGGATCAAGAGGTATTGAATAAAGCAGGCAAGCATAAGAAATGGTGATCATGTGATGTTTAGTAGTTTAATACCAATCCTATCTAATAGGACAGTAGTGGCTATGGTTATAAAAATAAACCCAGAGAATAAAATATATGCTAAAATAAAACAAATTATTGTTAAAAAATATAATTTTTGAAACACTAATTAAATAATACTTTAAAAAAATATTTATTTAATAAATTTGAAATTTTTAAGTTTTTCTTTCAAAATTTTTCATATTATTTTTTGATCAGTCCTGCAAAATTGCAGATAGGAAATATCTGCAAATAAAATAATTTTTTTAATATCCATTTTTATCATTAAAAAAACTATCATCACCACACATACTCATAATCATGCACTGCTTCCCTTCCTTTCTTGGATCTGTTCCGATATTCTATAAATATTTATATAATACATAAGTTATATATCTGATTATTAATAATATTATATACATCCAGAATATGATTCTTTGGAATGCTTTGCTTCTGAGCTCTATGCTGCATAGCAAGAGAAAAGACAGTTCAACTTGTCTCCATTAATGTTTCTGAATCAATATTTATATAAACTTCAACCATCAGGTCAGTAGTTCATTAAAAGTAGTTCTTGTTAGTGTAGAACCCTATTAAAAATCTTTCATGCATAAACTTATTCACATTTTCTGTAAACAAAATTATATTCCATCAATAATAAAATATTTACACTATTATTTATTTTTTATGTGGTATTATTGCACTATTAAGCTTGTGGTTAAGACCTGTAGAGGTCCCTACTATCACATTTTTAAGCACACATTCTTGAGGTTACAGCCTTAGTAAATATTACATAATCAATGTGCATTTAAATAAATTTATAATTACAACTTTAAATTATCGTAATAGATTTCTAACTATAAGATCTTTCCATTGACTCATTGTAAATCGAAAGATTTTGCAAGTATTAATGTGTAATAAGAAATGTAGACTTAATTAATGAAGTATTGAATAGCTTCATGCTCTCAGATCTAACCACTTCAGCTTCACCTATTTATATAGACAGTAGGTTGAAGTAAAGAAGGGTTTCCCTATTTTCTTCCAAAATGTAAGCTTGTGGTTAAGACTTGTAGAGGTCCCTTTTATCGCATTTTTACATGCAAATTCTTGAGGTTACAGCCTTAGTAAATATTATTGTTTTTTGATATAACTTTTATATTTTATTAAGACCATTAAACTAGGCCAATTTTAAATAACATGGCTGATATAATTCTCACAACCATTAACACCTTCTTGTTAAAAAAAAGTTTTTTTGTTTTAAAAATCCATTAGTTATTTTTACTTCAGAACATCTCAGCCACAAAACTTTTTTTACATTTTCTATTAACAAAAATAGTTTCACTTGTTTCTATTCACTAATAAAATATTTACACTACTATATTGTGCTTTTATCCTTTATTAGTAAATCCTATTATATACATTATACTTTATTATATAGTTTAACAACTAGGGATTAAGCCAGGATTTATTTAAGGAAAGAAGTTTTAAATTTTTATATTTAGATTGTTTGTTCAATACATTTTTAGAACCAATTAAAATGCCTTGCACCTTTATTTTATTTATAGGTTATGTTGAATAACTATAAAAACAGTAGATACATTTTTTAGACTTTGTTAATAGTGCAGTTGGTACTTACATAGTAGTCCTGTGACCCAGCACATGTTAGACCTGTTGCACCTTTTCACATCCAAGATAAATGTGTAACATTGAAATAATGTCAAATAAATCCAAGTAAATCCTGGTATGTTGTTATCTGATGTATCAAAACATGTTTTTTATCATATCTCTGATCTAGTATTTTTTCCATGTATTTTTTTAACATTTTTTATCATATCTCCAATCTAATTTCTTTTCCTCTGAGTATTTTTCAAGATTTTCTTTACAGTTATTATCATTGTACTTTTTCTTGTAGTTAATTTCATTGTTGCTGAATTAAGTTTATTGTAATTGAGTAATTAACTGTACTTTCCTTTTGATTTCTATTGCATAATTCATGTAATTAAATGGGTTTTTTGTTGAAGAATTGAGAAGTATCGGTTTTGACCATTTTCGTGTAAACCACAAATATAATTTCATCAATCCTGAAACAGGCATAACAAGCAACAATGAGGAACATCTCATCAACATTTGGATTCATATTTGGTCAAATTTCTTTTATCTATTTTGTCTTATAGCTTTTCTTCTCATGCAAAATGTTTATATTGTTGAAATTAAACTCTTTATTGCAGAATAATTCATGTTCTTTAAATGAATAAAAATGTTATGATGTTTTATTTACTTTGTTTTGTCATACATTTAAACTCATTAAATCTCTTTTTTTAAGTATGTTAGATACTCTAATGAATGATTTTCCTAATCCATAAATAATCTCATGTAATACATTAATTTTTTATTTTTTATTTAATAGTGTGATCAAGATTAATAGAACACTATATATTATAATAAAGTATTTTATTTGATTTATATTTTGATACTCCCAAACTGGTGTCATAATAAACAGATATTTAGTGCTTACTAAGGAGTTTGCTATTAACTGAAAGGAGACCCTTTGATTCCTCTTGGAGGCCTTAAAGGAACTGAGCAGGGCAAATTCCTAATGTTCACTCCATACGTTCTTGTCATTGCAGCTGTTATTACTATGTGATTATTTATATAGTATACAAACATGGATGGCTGCTCACCAACACACATTAGCCAGTGTGGTGAGTTTATTGGCTTTTTACCTCTGAGTTTAAGATCAAGAAACACCATGGTCTTTCTTCTCAGTTGCCTGATAAGGCAGAATGAATGTTTGTGTAAATGATATTTTTCCAATAAATATATACAAATTATGACAGACAAAAATAAATCATGGCCCTTATTCCCAGGAGGCTGTAAAGTCACCAACCAATGCAGCGGTTGGTGGCCGAAGGTGGAGGGTGCTAAGAATCTCCTGATTGCAGATCCAGGCTGCCATTTGATGATGATTTTTTATTTAGGTACTTAAAACTGCAGATCACTTTCAAGTGAAAGAAGATTCCAAGAATTAGAAGAAGAACTGTTTTATATTAAATGGGACATTATTGGACTTAAAGAAGTTAGAAGAAAAGTGGAAGAGACAATTGATTTAAAAAGTGGACATATACTCTATTATAAAAGCACAAATATTGCAAATACAAATGGAGTAGGATTCATTATAAATAAAAAGTGGAAGAACAATATTGTGGAGATTTATGGTGTATCAGACAGAGTGGCAAGATTAATTATACAACTTAATAGCAGATACCAAATGCAGATAATTCAGGTTTATGCCCCAGCAAGTGCTCATAGTGATGAAGTAGTAAAAGATTTTTATATGGATGTACAAAAGGCTTTCAATTAGAGTAAAACAACATTTTAAAATTGTTATGGGAGACTTTAATGCTAGAACTGGTAAACAAATGAAAGATGAAAGTGCTGTAGATAATTTTGGTTATGGTAATAGAAATGAGAGAGGATATAGACTTGTGGAGTTTGCTGAAAAAGAAAAACTTTATATTATGAATTCTTTTTTTGAAAAAAATGTTAAAAGGAAATGGACATGGAAGCATCCCAATGAAGGTACAGCAGAATTGGATTATATTTTGACTAACAGAAAATACATATTTCAAGATTGTAATGTTCTTAATAAATTTAACACAGGAAGTGATCATCGATTAGTATGATGTATGATACGTGTTAATGCAAAACTAGAGAGACAAAAATTATTAAGAAAAACAATTTTTATAGTTGATATTCCTAATCTTTAGAAACATTCTAATGAATTTAAATTAGAACTTACAAATCAGTTTCAAGTATTAATAGATTTTGAACATGATTCAGATTTGAATGAAATTAATATGAAAATAACTGATACACTTTTAAAAACTGCAACAAAGATAGATGGTAGAAAAAAACAGCAACAAACCAATAAAATTTTTACTGAGACTAGAGAATTTATGAAGAAAAGAAGGAATATGATGATATACAAAAATGATGCATTAAAAAGTATTGAATATCTCGAATTTTGTAAAATGGTACGGAAAAAAGTCGAAAATGATATAAGAAAGTATAACTGTAAACTAGCAAGGAAAGCTATAAAAGAAAATAAAAGTCTTAAGAATGTAAAACAACATTTTGGTATTGGTAGGAAATTTATATCTGCAATAAGAAAAAAAGATGGAATTATTACTAAAAAAAGAGATGACATTATGAAATGGGTAGAAGACTTTTATCAAGAATTATATAGTAATAAAGAACAAGTACCTCCTATTTCTATTATATCTTCTGAATTACCCAGAATTTTAAATAAAAAAGTGAAACATGCAATTAAATGTATGAAGAAATGAAAGGCTCCAGGTAATGATGGAATAATAATTGATATATTAAAAGAAGCAGGTGAAGAAATAGAATTTTTTTTAGCAAAGTTATATACCAAATGTCTAAATGATAAATATGTACCAGATGATTGGAAGAATGCAATAATAATATTAATATTTAAAAAAGGTGATAAAGAAGATATTAGAAATTACAGACCTATCAGACTTTTATCAATTTTATACAAAATTTTTACCAAGATAATTACAACTCTACAAAGAACATTTGATTTCCACCAACCAAGGGAATAAGTTGGATTTAAAAGTGGTTTTAGTACAGTAAATCATATCCAGAGTATTGAGAGAAGTTATAGAAAGGACAAATAAATATGAGTTGCCATTATGTTTTGGATTTGTAGATTATGAAAAGGCATTTGATTCTATACACATTTCTTCAGTGATTAAAGCATTGGATCATCAAGGTATAGATCCAGGATATTGTCATATTTTAAAGAATTTTTATAAAAATGCAACAGCAACAATTAGATTTCGTAATGATACTGGGAAAGTCAACATTGAGAAAGGTGTAAGACAAGATGACTCCATATCTCCAACACTTTTTACAGCAGTGTTGCAAGAAATATTTTGTGGATTAAAATGGGAAACTGAAGGAGTGAAAGTAAATGGAGATTATTTAAGTCATTTAGATTTTGCAGATGATGTAGTTGTTTTTTCAAATAATGTTTCAGAGCTGCAGGAAATGTTGCAGGAGTTATCAGATGAAAGTAGGAAAGTAGGACTAAAGTTAAATGTTAAAAAGACCAAAGTAATGTTTAATCGATTTGCTCAACATATGAAAATAAAGATTGATTATGATGAATCAGAAGAAGTTAACTGCTACAAATACCTTGGCCAGATTATTAATACAGATAGAAACATAATAGATGAAATTAATCATAGAATTAAACTTGGTTGGAGTGCTTTTGGTAGAAATAACTTGATACTAAAAGGAAATATGCCTATGTGTTTGAAAAGGAAAATTTTTAACAAATGTGTTTTACCAATTCTTACTTATGGATCTGAGACTTGGACACTTAATAGAAGAACAATTTAGAGACTCCAGACCACTCAAAGAAGTGTAGAATGATGCATATTGGGAGTAACAAGAAGAGATCGAAAACGCAATGTATGGGTAAGAGAACAAACAGGTGTTACTGACCTCATTGAAAAAATTAAAAAGTGGAGTTGGATTGGACATATTGCTAGAAGAGATGATAATAGATGGATAATTAAAATCTTAAACTGTATTCCAAGAGATTGGTAAAGACCCAGAAAGAGACCACATGTGAGATGGATGGATGAAATAAAAAAGTATGCAGGGGTGATGTGGAGAAAAGAAGCTAAGGATAGGAGAAGATGGATTAAACTTGGAGAGGCCTTCATCCTGCCGTGGATTGATAATGTTTGATGATGATGATGATGATGAAGGCAATTTGCATTTTCAGATTAATTTAAAAATATTTTTGTATAATCTTTCTCATAATTTTTCAGATTATATTTTACATCCACACTATATATATATATGTATGTGTGTATATATATATATATATATATATATATATATATATATATATATATATATATATATATATATGTTACCATTTTTATTATTGAAATACAAATATAATGTATATACTTAACTTATATAGATAGAGATTTTAAATATTTTTCTCTTACTGCACTTATCAATTAAGAGCTTGTTTAAGCTATTGGTACACTCCCTATATCACATATTTGTAAATATAAACCTATAAAAGCAATATCATGCTATATATGACTTGCTTTATTGATTATTATATGTAATTAAAGAGAATATGAACCCAGACTTTCAAGCTCCCTACAGTCCACCCTATCCAAAATAACAGATACACATGACCAGCTTGAAAGTCTGTGTTCTAATTTCTTTTAATTACATTTAGGTTAAGTATATACATTATACTTGTTTAGCCTGTATTCTGCCCATCCCTCCTCTGTATATTTAAATGGATATATTAAAGCCTACATATAAAGGATCAGATTGACCTGGGGAATGTCGGCATCATCAGGGTTTTTTTCAGTAATATGGATGACTGAAGAGTTGGAGAAGATTGAAGTATGTCCATTAAAGTGTGTAGATTTGCTATCTTCATGTAAACTGAGCACTGATTATATATATTGTAACCAAAATCTTGTAACCAAATGCCCCAATCGTTTGGCAGCCCAAGACTATAACCAAAATTTGGAGCACGTGTGATGAACTGTAACTGAAAAGTCTGATCACATCACAACAAACAAAATTAATGATATAACATGAAATTGTTATAATCTAATCTGGTCGCAGCCAGGGCACACCGCGAAGACCCACATAGCAGAATGTGAAAGTACAATAGACAAATTATAAGTAGGTAATTTTATTATTCTTCAATACTCTAATTTGCAATTTTTCATTGCATGAGACCTTATGGCTGACCATGGACAAGATGGTATAATTTGTGAAACTATTAAATATTATGAATTTTAAAATGACATATATGATTTTGGTACAAATGCTAGTCTAGGTATGAGCTTTGCAATAATAATAAGCATGGAAAACTTGGGTTCTTTCTATTTATAATTTAATAAATATCAATGAGACTCTTGTTATATTGATGAATGACAATTATAACATTAAGCAAATAAATTCAATCTCATCATTACCTGGTAAATCTGTTTATAAGTTTATAAAATCAATCAATTTTGTATCATGTACTAGAATCAACAACGCAAAGCTAAAATGATGGAAAAGGCAGGACAAAAAGCATTGAAATGTTTTTTCAGAATAT
The DNA here is from genome assembly GCA_028023455.1 of Epiperipatus broadwayi. Classification (NCBI taxonomy): domain Eukaryota; kingdom Metazoa; phylum Onychophora; class Udeonychophora; order Euonychophora; family Peripatidae; genus Epiperipatus; species Epiperipatus broadwayi. Next base: position 2,519,357 of record JAQFVV010006267.1, on the reverse strand, counting down.
TACTAAAACTCTTATGTCTTACCGACATCAGAAGGTACTGCAATGTATGCTCTATTCAAGATATAGGATTTCTGGTTTTATGAATGACAAATAGCAATGGAGGTGCAGTAAGTTTAATTATAAATTAATATTTATTTACAAATTTTTGATTAACAAATAATTGATGTAGGATGTTTAATATAATAAATAGATACATAAATAAACAAATAAATAAATTAAATAATAAAGCATCATTTCATTTGTTTCCTTCAATTAATATATCATAGGCACAGTTGCCTTGAGGAAACTATACTGAAATTCAACATCAAATCATTAAATACCCAATGTGTCAGTTCCAGAACCAATAAACCTATAATATAAACCTATAATAATATAATAAATAATATTATATTTGCAGGAATTAGCTATAATGCAATGCTAAACTAAAGTGAAAATTCAGACTTTAGTTCAGATAAAATATTAATTAGCAAACAGTTAATCATTATGAGGATAACTTAGATAAGATGCCCTGCTACACTTTATGACTCAACTTATAAGTTATACTTATAATAAGTTATACTTATAATAGGAAGAAAATGATTTTAGCATAATAATACAAAATGCTTTGTCCAAACTTATATTTATGAAGTAAAATGATATTCCTGTGGATGCATTTATCTACACATAGGAATGATACAACACTGAGTGCTCTGTGGATTTATACACCATTATGAAGCAACAAATATAATTACACAATTCTACGGATTAACCAGCAGCGCAGGAATGAGTGTAAAAATACAGAAAGTGGTAAATAATTAATCTGCAGATTAACCACCAGCACAGATTAATGCCATTTAACATTGTAAAGCAATATTAATATTTACTTCATATTTCAAGTGCAAAAATCATCCTCCTCAGTTATTCTGACAATTCAGAAAAACACCAGCATTTAGGTTCATACATAATGAAAAGGGTTTCAATAATAAGGAAAACTAATATACCAATGTATCTTGCTTAAAATATAAACATAGTAACAATGTAATACAAGTGACATGAATATAGAAACAGAAGTCTGGAAAGACTCATAAGGCATTTCATAAGAGGTTGACACACATCCTAAATTTATTAGTAATTCTCAAGCTTTTCACAAGCACTATTTCCTCAAATGAATATTTTATTCAATCCCATGAATTTAATTTAAACATAGTAAAAGTATAAATCATGAACTTCACATATAAGTTCATATAACAATAAAAATTAAAATTAATTCGTTCTTACTTAAATACATAAATAAAAGTGTACAACATTTTTAGAATATTAAATATTATCCGTGAAATCAATATAAAATGTCTTGAACAATAAATACACATTACACAAAGTAATAATTTTAAATTATAGCCAAATTCTATAGATGTGATTATATCCGTTTGTTCTAGTTATTATGAGTACTTTTAAATTAATGAATTTTATGTGGCTCCATGAATATGAGATAATTCCAAAAGCACGACATGTAGAGTTTAAATGAAAATGCTCTTCATAGTTATTAAATTCTACATTTTGTATAGCATTGTTCCAAGCTTATGATATCCAGGCTATATTAATTTATCTATCCATATTTAAATCTAGGAATAATAATCAGAGCAAAATAATTTAACTAATCAACATTGGCAATAGAAATCAGTAAATAGTTTTAGTTAATCATTTAAAGGCTGTTATTATTGTTCAAGTAGTAAACAAATTAAATAGTAAATACATTACTGGCAGTATACTTCAGATAAGATAATCAATTCTTTATTATTTAAGTGATAAGCAGAAATATTAACCCAGCATTTCAATAAAATTTTAAATTTAAATTTGATTCTAAACCTCTTTTTTTTTAAAAAAAAAAATAAAGTTTTCATATCCGAAAAACTTCTGCAATTAAAATACTTATTTAATGTTGCCAGTTTGAATGTAATAAAATATTCCAAAACATACTGACCTTCTACTATTAATTGTACTTTTTAAAGTTAAGCGTTCCAACATTTTTCAAATGTAGATATTGAGCAAATTATTAGTGATTGATCCACTTGGCCGGCAGACTTGAAGAGACCCTTTAAATCTAGAAACTCATACCACTCATACTATTACTAAATATCACCATTTTATGTTTAAATTCGTATGAGAATTCTTGGTTAATCCGTTTGCTTATTAATTATTTTTAAAAAATATGCTTAACATATTTTGCTTACATTTTATTCTTACACCATTTTTTTTCTTAATAATGCTATGAACACTCTTTCATTGAGATGCTCACTAAAATGCACACATGAATTTAGTATATTTTTATCTAATAATTAAAAATTAGTTAAACAAATGGCTTTTGAATTTAAATGAAAATAATTTCTAAGATTATTTTAAATAAATAAGAATTATTATTATTTTTAATCACATTTTACTAAACTTGATGTGTGCTGTTAATTTCTTACAAGTTAAATATATTTGACCCAAATCAATGAATGGGAAAGAGCCATTTTAAATACATTAAAATAATACAGGCAATAAGCAAGGAAAATACTACATAATCTCACCAATAAATTATTTTGAATGCAAGTAAATAGTCTGTTCAGAATGCAAACCAAGGCAATTAAATCACCAAGAAGAAGACAGAGAAAATTTTAAATCACTTCTATGGCAACTGATGTGTACTGGTTCAGCATGAAATACATATAATAAAAATCATTTTATCTTTTTCACATGTACGTGATCATATGTACTGGTTATATTGGAAAGAGTGGATGATTGAAGAGAGCTTGAAAGTCTGGGTTCAAATCTCCCATTAATTACATAATTTATCATTTTTATATATTGTACCGGTCGGTTTTGTCTGTTCATATAACAAGATCTAGCATCTAGGCAAAAGTATACCTCGAGCCCAATCATGCGCAAGATACATAAGTCAGGAACACTCATGAACTCTGCCCTATTTGCCTATTTTCCAGATCTACCAACTTATGAGCAACAATTCCAATGATATTGATTTAATTTATTTCTACCCGTCAGCATCACAAAGTCATGACACAAAAAGGCTCTTATTTGAACTTTATTCATGTATAGAATATTATTGTTAGCGATTTTTGATCATCTAGTAAATGAAACCTTTTGTATAACATCAAAATCATTTCTATTCAATAAATGAAACAATGACTTAGATATTTAGAAATATATATAAGATTTATTAAGTTAACTTGAGATATATCTATGATTGATTGCAAACGTTATTTGTGTTAAAATGTAAGTACAGTGAGTATTATCTCCCTTAGATGACATTAACCTCTCTTACAATGCTATAAAACGAACGTATTTAATCAGCAATTACACATAATTTATGGCTTTGTTCTAATGCGGCTATTTATATGTCAATAATTTGCAGATTGTATGGGATACCTAAGATTTTTAATAATAGTTCTTTGAATCCACCATTAATAAAACAACAGCACTCGTACCAATACATAAGTTTATTGAGTTTGATGACAATGGTAATTATATTTAATTAATATTTGCATTGTGAAATAAAAATGTATGTTGGAAGCTAACTTAAGAAATAATAATTATGGCAGAAATATTGTATCTGAAAGTGTGAATGAAATATAAAAAATGGCAATCCATTTAGCATAATCATAACAGTACGGTTTAGAAGCATTGATAGGCTTTAACAAGAATGAAATATGGGAGAGTGGTACGTCTATGATGGCAATTGAGAGATATATTCTGAGATCCAAGAAGGTGCTTCAATTCACAATTAAAGAAGGCGACTCTCTGCAAATGTTGGCAGGGTCGGGTCATAAACAATGAAGAATGCGCTTTATTGAATTGCCATAGGCTGGACTTTTGCCAGAGCAAACCCTATGCAATAATATCTAGCGCTGAAGAAGTCCAAAGGGGTTTGCCAAATCTTGTCCTTGGTATTGGAAGTAAAAATGAATGAAGCACAAATATATATAAAACGAAAGGCCGGTATACATGTAACGCTTGCATTAATATAAATATATATACTTAAAACTAAGAAATAAAGAATTATCGTCTATCTTTATTGATAAAAACCCAGCATACCGGTATGATTTGAGTTACTACGTGGATATGGAAGAATTACATTTAATGCTAAAATAATAGCTTATAGAACTAGAATACCCCCCCTTATATTACTTTAAATTACACATAAACTTCCCACAACGTATGACTAATATAAATCTTTGGTTTTGAATGCTTTAATAAATAGATAATTTTCATATTATTAAATATATATAAAGTCAGTGGCGGTTAGTGATTTCAAGAAAGTAATATTAATTTAATTCATATAAATATATTTAAAGTTTTAGGAGTTAGCGCTATTATTTAATTAATAAAAAAAACATTTTTAAGAAAATGGATTTTTGCTTAGCTTTCTTTCGAAAATAACATTGTACAGTAATTATCAGATTCTGATTTTATTTCCCCAGACTTGCAGGCACCCACTATAATAAGAATAACAAATTTGTTTTAAAAAAATACTAGATTAATCACCCTCTGAAAAGTAAGGAAGGCTTTCTTTTATTAAAAGAGATAGCGTAAGCATTTGCAATTCTGGGGGAAATTATCAACATATAATTTAGCATATGAAAATATACAATATAATAATGAAAATAAAATATTGCCGCATAGACATGAAATTAAGAACTAATAATTATTCAGGAGAGGTTTAATGTAAGAGAGATTACAGCTAAGTTATATAGAGAGAACAAGGTACAATTGACTAAAAGGTAAGAATTTTACAAATTAATTCATACTTAATATTAAATTTTACAAATAAAAAGGCTTTACAAAATGTTTAAGAAACAGATAGGTGAAATTTAAAATTATTCACGGTTACTTTAAGAGTCTAGCAACATTTGAAATGATTACCTCTGTACAAACTTGGCTGTTCTTTTGATGTTTTTCAGATTTCCCTCGGAGAACTAGATCTAGTTTGATGAGCATAATTATTGAGGCAGGTAGTAAGTTCAATATCTAACATACAGGCATATAGTTATAGTCTATGAGTATTGGGATCCATGGGCACAGATTTCAGGGAAGGCCATCTCGAATGGCGAGAAAGGTGAAGTGGATTTACTCACGACACATTGAAATTAAACAAACACAAATTTTTGGCAACTGCTCTCCTTGACTTAGTTCCTCTGTCAAATTAATTCATAATTATCCCATGTCTTGGTATTTGTGGAATCCTTTCCTGATTGGTCATTGCTAATCATTTTCTTTAATCTAATTTTCAAAAGAATTTCCATACAAGCTTTTACCCATTGTGGTAGAAGATGTCATTGTTAGATAAGTATTTAAACTGAAATTAATTTGATAAAAAAATGTTTGTGACAAAAGTAAATCAATTAAGTTTAGTTTTTAATTTTGATTTTAGAAAAACTTTTAATTAAATTTATTTTAGAAGATTATACAAGAGAACGTTTCTCACCTTTAATTAATTTTGACTAATTACAATTGCATCTTCCATGTTGGATTTAAAAGAAAAGTAGAGTTTAATAGCAAAAATAATTTAAAAACAAAATTTTATAGAATGACATATAACGAACTTTTTGTAGTAATTATTTGCTCATTATGTTTGTCTCTACAATATCTCTATATATGAGCTGCAATCAATAAATAATTACTATAACTTTTATAAAATAGAAAAATACAGAACATATAATATATTTTGATATTATAAGTCCATTATAATTAATCCCCTGTTACCTATTGCGTATACATATTCCCTCTTTAAATAATATTTTTATTAATTTTATTTTTTTGTGTGTGTATTTAAATTCAGATATTTATGCATATATCTTTGTTAATAAGTATGTTAGTTAATAATAGTAAAAAAAAAAGAACAAAAAAATGTGTTAGTGAATGAAATATATACGAAAGAATAGGGTTTGAATTTAGCTTGGTAGCGGAAGATTTGAGGTGGGCTGCGAAGCGCAATCTGAATCTCAGATTCCGCTTCAATATATATATATATACATTAGGCCTGCCATATTATAATCAAAAAAACTTTAGTTATAGAGTAAATAAACATTTTTTCTGTGATTTTTAAACATTTTGTAGTTCAGTCAAAGTATTAAAGGAATGTACACTACATATAATCATATTCAAATATTTTATCAATTTATTGTTAATTTCTTTTTCAGTTGTCCATCTTAGATTATTTAACTTTTTTATTTGTTTAGGAGGTAACTTTTTTTTTATTGTTACCTCATATGAATTTATCATACATGTAATTAATTTAAAGTTTTAATGTCAGCACTGCCATGAGTAATTATCTTTTTCTAATAAAATATAGAAAATTATAAATTTGAATTATGTATGATGATGCCATAGGCTATTCTTTACTTATTTATAATATAAGCCCTTTTAATTAATAATGTTATCCATTCTTCATTGTGATGTCCTGTTCCACAATCTTTCACTTACCATGGTTTTTTCAGGTATCATTCTTTTAATATTTTATTATTGTCATCCTTAGTTTTTCCAATAATCATCTTATACTTGAACCCTGGTGATGTTAAAAAGAGTAAATATAGCAACACTGGTAAAATTCTATGAGATATAATATCTGTATATCTTGAATCATTTATATGGCACTATCCATTTCTTCCTTTTTTTCATTTATGGCATTATAAAAGTATTGCATAAGCTGATTTTTCAAATATCATTGCTAATTTCTGGATCTGACTGCATTTTCCAGGCATTTTGCCTAGTGATGATTTTTGGTTGGCCTAGCCACACATGGCAGATGGATTTCTTATAAATAAATTTATTGCTCTGACTGTTGAAACTGGAATATTAAAAATATTTTAAAAGCAGTGAATAAAATACAGTATATGATAGAATAAGAGTTTTAACCAACAGTTGTTTCTTTTTTTAATGTGGATCACAGCTTCAACAACAGACTGCACTCTAATGTAAAGTTGTATGTAATGAAATGATGGATTCCTAGAACTAGAATGATAATAATAATATCTAGTTGCTTGTTTCCAATCTATTTTATACCAAATTGATGTTGTTCAAACAACATATACATTACCGGTTAGATAATATATGACATTTGCATCATTACAACAATATATTTTTTAAAAAACACCTCATTTTACTTTCCCCAAAACATGTTGTGGAAACAAATTTTAGTACATTATATCATAAAATAAGAAGGAAACAAAATAGTTAGTCTCTTTCTCTCTTTCTTTCTTTACCTTTCATTAACATAGGAAGGAAAAAATTCACTGCGACTTTTACTTTCTTAATTATAATTTCTAAAATATTGTTAATTCTAAAATTTTAGTCTTATTTTTAGCTTTGCCATCCAGTTTTACTATGAAATGTGAAATTTTTTTATTTAAAACTCAGTTCAGGAAAAACAAACTAGAACAGATTCAAATTTAGATTTTTTTTATTATTTTAAACTTCACAATTATATGAAGCATTTTTATTTATTCTTTTACAATGTAATTTATTGTTCTCTTACATATCACAAATTAAATATTTAATAATATTAGTAATGTGCATGAATTAATTTTTCTTTTAAACTTTAGGCAGTTTACATTTTTATTTCTCAAGTGTCACACACATATGTAAATGGCAGTTTGTATATTTATAAAGTCAATCATAGTTTTTATTTAACACATTTTTTGCCCCCAATGTTGTAGTATAACCATTGTTATAGCTACAATATATAATATTTCTCTTTGTTGAAACATGTTTTTTCTGTCCATAAATTATTTCTTCTCTGAAATTTTCAGCAAGCATTATAAGTAATTAATTATAGCAAGAACAAACGACTGCAACAATGATAGATATGCTTAGGCAATTATTTTAGCAATTCTTCAGCTATCTCATTGTATCACTTAAACTACATCCCAAAAAAACTGGACAAACATCTCAACCGGATTTCTATGCAATTGTAATAGATGTATTGGAATACAATTGACTGCATATCATCCCTACAGTTTGTAATTGATGAGCTATTGGGAACAGTTAACTTAGAGAACAATAGAAATGCCTTTTCTTGCACTTGGCTAGCAACAGTCAAAATTTCAACACTAATTAAAACAATAAAAAATAAAATTCTTATACCTAACTCTCTACAGTCCATGGATTATCTGCCATCATTATTTCTATTAATTATAAAACTTTCAAAAATTATTCATTCTATTTTTGAATCATGGCATAAAAGATTCATTTTAACCCTTCTTTGATAAGTTATAAGTCGTCCGGGAAGCTAACCCCGGGACAACTGCTTGTAGGGCAGCTGTGCTAACCACTCGGCCACCAATAAATTTTTCAAAATATTTATTCAGGTTAATGTTATACAAGTAGATGAAAGTTGTTGTGATACATGATATTCATTATTTATGTGTAAAGTGTTGACATTGAAACTAGTGTATAATATAAACAGACTTAATAAGTGTGTGTTAGTTTGTTGGACTATTAATGGTCCTTCTGTTTTTTTTCTTACTTTATGGGATTATTTAGACTTTGAATAAGATCCAGGTGTCTTTGTGTCGGTTTGGTGAGGCCATGACTTCGTCTCTTTTCTTTAGTTTCTTGATTGTATTTAGAAAGAATTTTGTCTCATTTTTTTGAGGGAAGTGGAAGATTTTGTGGCATCTCATCAGCCATAAGGCCATTGTGAGGAAAAGTGACAGTCTTACAATGGCAAAATTTTTGGTTTGGATACTACTCTTCAGGGAGGTAATTGTGTAGTAATCAATTTTTGTCCTTTCATAAATGATTTTTTTATGTGTTTAGGCCTGTGCATGTTCAAATTAAATGGGTAAAGGTTTACTCATCTTTTCCGCATAGTTGACATATGGGATTTAGTTTTATGATCCCTCTTCTGTAATTCAGGAAGCAATTCATAGGCATGGAATCCATGTTTATTTTGATAGCAAGATCAAAGTATTTCGGTTCCATGTCCCAGAACTTGAAGAGACTTGCTATCTTTTGATTTGTGATGGATAGTGCTCCTTCTATTGGTGGTAAGCTCAGAAAAATGAGGGAGTAGGCATCCCAGATTTTTAATTTGTTTATGAATGCTTGCTCGGATAATTTTAGATGTTTTTTTAAGGTTATTAATAATTGTGTCTAACCAGTTAATTTTAAGAGGTGGTGGATGATCTGTAGGTGGAACCGGGTTTAAAATGACATCGTATGTAGATTTACTTATCAGTTGCCTTAGAAGGCTATGAGTCTTTTGGATTTCATAGGCTTTTATGGAATGCAAAGATATTCCATTTAGTTTTCTTGGCTATTGCATTATTTTTATGCTGAGGGAGGCTTTTTTATCTTTCTAGAATAGTCTGGCTGCTAATGTGTTAATGTTGTTGATGAAGGCTTTGGTTAGTTTAATGATGGGAATGTAGTAGTTAATTTTAGACATAATTTTCATATTTAGGAGAGCTACCTTTTCTTGAAGGAATAGGTAGACTGTTGCAAGTTTTTTAGTTAAAATATCCATTGAGTTGATGATGGAGTGGTGTATTTCTCTGGACATTTGGGTTGCGGATTTTGCAATTTCAAACCCAAGAAAATTTTGTGGTTGAGCGGTGTATTTAGAATGGATTTTTGTACCTGAGTAAATTTTCCATGTGGCTGATTTTAGATTGTTTATTTCAAAACCTGAGGCTTGGTGGAGGAGATATTATTATTTTTAATAACAGAATAAGGCAAAATACATTTTAAAAGATATTCAGGACCAGAGATTTTATCTATTTCAGTTCATTTCCCTAATTATTTAGTTTATATTTAATTAAACAAAAATTTTTGCCTAAATAACTTTCTATTTTAAGCAGAACAAAAGAAAATTTTCATTTTTTTTAAATCTACTTTTTTTCTAATTAATTATTTTCTGTTAGGAAGGAATGTTAAAAAAAAAAAATTATCAATAGTTAAATTTATTATCTCTTTCTTATTTATTTTTTTCTTTTAGTTTTATACCTTTAAAACATTTAAATGTACACTAAACTCTTTTTTTTTTAAATTAAAACTAGTGAAACTATTATTTAAAATTTAATTTTAATCTTCTCTTAGCTTTTATATTTATAGTTATCAGGTTGTGCATATGATAATGAAAGTGAGGTTACATATACCTCTCCTCCCTTTAGGAATAGAATGAATTCTAGTTTTAACATTGATCAATTTTATTTCTACTCTTAAGTTTTTCTTCCTTTAAAACTCATAATAATATCGCACTCAACCACATTTTTTTTTTAAAAGCAGAGTTACAAGCTAACGTCCATAAATTTTTTGTCATATTTAACATATGTAATATTTATCTACAATTTTGTTATATTTGGTGGATGTAATTTTTTTTCTTTTGGAGATTCGCCTACTAACTTACAATGCTGAAATGGATAAAGAAATTCTATCATTGAGCAATGAATGTCAACGCAATATGGTCAATAAAAGGTTTATCTCATTTAAGCACAATAAGCAATCTATCACTCTAAACACCAAAAACATTAATAATCTGTGTGGCTGAAACCATGCTCAATTCTATGCCTTAGAGACCAGTGGTTCATCAATATAGGACTTTGTTAAATGTTCATGAATAAAAATGACAATTGTGCCTTGTTTATTTTGAGAGTTAGAGACTAATAAATTTATAATATAAGAGTTATGTCTAGCTCATTTTTAAGACTTACACTCAAATGCATGCTGAGATAGAACTCAAAATATAGTATCATGAAAATATCACATCCTCAACTCAATGACCATCCTCTCCATTCATCACAAGCACTGAAAGCATAGCAATAAAAACACAACAATTAAAACTCTTTCTTTTATTAATTTATTAAATTCAGTTTTTTTAAATATTTGCCTTTCTAAAATATCTAAGCTAATCAAATAAGTATGTCATCTTCATCCATAAAAGGGGTAAACTTTATCTCTTTCCAGGTATTTATTTAGTGGTGCAGATATCATTATTTGGTATAATCTGAAAAATTGCCTGTCTCAAAGTTTACTCTAAATCACTTCCAGCTGAAGTGGACCTTTTGCTTTATATTGGTTGGCTTTACCACTTTCTTTATTCCAGCATTGATACTAAGGTATAGTGCTTTTTTGGGCGATCTATACATGGTAATAAGTTGCTTTATGTTTGAGCTGCTATCTGATCATTTTAATATTTTAATTTTCTTGTATTGTTTATATTTATTCTTTTGTAGACCTTATCAGGCAGAACACTTATTTTTAATTTTTTTTAATTTGTCTTTCTTTATCATTCATTTTTTAAAGTTTGAGCAGCATAATTCATTTTTCAGTTCCTTTTCTTTTTTATTTTGATCTCATATAAATAATCATTGAAAGTTTTATATCAACATTTGTCTTACTGAAATTTCTCTTTAATTCTTCATCTCATTTTATGATACCTTTTTCTTTCATATCAATGGGTAAAGTTTCATCACTATTTGTACATTTCTATTTTGCCACAGCATTCTTCTTATTACATCCTCTGATTTGCTCTATTAGCAAGATTTGTCCATCTTTTATAAAATTTTCCATTTGGTTTTTAAGTTTTGTATCTGATCTTTTTGTTATCCCTTTTGGGTTTTCATCTGGTTTTTAATTTCTGTTAACATGCTCATGATCATGTTCATTCATTTGCTACTAAGAGTCTCATTTTCAGTTTCTCAAATCTACATTTTTGTCTTAGCTCTTGTAATCATAAATTATTATTATTTAAAAAATAAAATTATAATAAAGTTATCTAATAGACTCTTTCTACAGGAATAACCAAAATATCATTGCTTTCTTTTATTTATTTTAATCAGTAGTCACTTCTCTTTCTGTTCCAGAGCTATTCTCTATCATTGCCTTCATATTAAATTTTTATTTTTCATGGTTCACTATTAACTTCATTATTTATTTGCCTATTATTTTTACTTATTCTATTCCTACCATCACTGTCTACCAGTCCTTACTGATTTATTCATTTATTTCCATTCCTTATTTTATTTTTTTTTAAATTGGTTTCTCAATTCTCATATTTTCCATCAGCCCAAGTATTACTTATTTAACATTTTATATATTTTATTAGTTTTCATTTTATTTTTGATAGACCAATAGTTCTTTTTATGGATTCCAAAACAACACACACATATATAAATAAGAAAAAATTATGAACTAATATTAATATCTTAAAATCGAACTGGGTGCAATCCTTGCTTGGGTTGGATTGAAATCCCAAACAAGACCCCCCCAAAAAAAATCCTAATAATATGCCACCTTACTCAAGGAAATGATTATTTATTTTTTCAGTGTCAAGTGACCAATGGTATATATGGTGGGGTCATTATAAAACTTTAAAATTTAACCCTATTTGGTCATAGTCATTGATGATTGTCAGATTGAAGTTTATATTGAGCACTGGATCCAAGACAAACCCTAGCCATAATTGCTGACATTTACCTAATAGAGATGTGTTTAAATTAGGCCTATTAGAACAGTTATATACACAGATCAAATACTTGCCTGGTGGATGAGAAATGAGGTTTTTTTAATAATAATAATAATAAATTTATTAATAACAATAAAAAATTTTATAAAAAAATTAACTTTCTTTACTCCCTTGTATTTATAAATTATGTAATCAATTAAAGAAACTATTTTAGAATGAATTAGCAAAATCAATCAAACATATAATGACTTAATTCATTTTATTTAAATTCTTTTAGTTCCCCTTGATTGATTTTCTAGCTCCAGGGATAATAAAATGAAAATAATAAAATACATAAAAATGTTTTTTTTAAATATATAAATCAATTGAATTAGATTACCCTTACTAAAAAATTATCAAAATGTTAGATTAAAATTAAAAAAAGAATTCTGTTTGGAAAATTAAATCAACTTTGCTTAATTAATAATTATTTAAAATTAATTATTTGAAGTGATCTTACCACATAGAATGTTCGATATTTCAATTTAATGTTAAAGTGGTCTTCATTGCCGATATAACATGAGTATTTTTTCTATTGTTTCACATACTCATTGCTTATCTAATTTTTCTTGGTTAGTACATATTCTTTCTTTATATCCAGAACTTATTTATTCTCTGATAATTTTCAGCAGGCATTATAGGCAATTAATTATAGTCATGACAAACAATCTTAACAATGATGGGTATCATTAGGTATTTATTTTAGCAAATCTTTGAGCATATCACTGTATCACCTATACTCCATCCTAGAAAAAAGACAAACATGTCAATAGGATCTCTACTCAGTCATAGTAGATAATATGAATACACGTGGGTCTCTTTTTATGCAGATTTATTTAATGTGATTTTGAAGTTACGCAATGCACGTTTCTTCGGAAGTCGAACTCCTATAATGTGCTATTACTTTAAATAATAAATTTCACACACTTACGTCATATTGAAAGTAATAGCACATTATTGGAATTCAACTTTCATCTTAGTAATTTCAATATTTTCAGTGCTTTATAATAGTAAGATTTTATGCAATAATGAAATTAAAATCATGATTTCCACATTTTATGTATACACACATTAAATTTTATAAGATTATAATGTAAATTTGTTCAAACATTGTGCGTGTTAATTTTGCATTTTAAATCACATTCTGTTTTTGCTTTTTAAAAAAGAACGTAATCAATTATTAATCATTTAGTATCCGCAAGTTTATTTTTAAAAGGTGAGTAATAGCAGTGGCCACAATTAAAATTGAAAATTAAAAAATTAAAGACAAAAATAAGAATTTAATTTTTAGTTGTTAGATTAATTACTAATTATGTTGTCACCAGAAAACCATTAACACAACATGAGAGTGACATCGGCGCTAGTTGCATTTCCTCTTGAGAAGAATCTGATTTTTTACCAGTTTGCAAATGAACCTGTTTATCAGCAAATAGCAATAATAATTAAAACGTGTATAAAAAATGTAAATTACTGTAAATTATGCATAAAAATATATTGTTTTGAATAAAATTAAATATTATAGTTAAAAAAAGTTTGTCTTGTATCAATTTTTTTTCAAATTTAAAATTTTTTATTAGTCATATTTTATTTCCTTATTTTTTTTTTGCGCGAATTTTAAAGTAATTTTACATTGGTGCTTTGCTCTTATACGATTTTTGAAAAATCACAGTCCATATCCCCCCTTTTTCAAGGTAAGTTATGTCTATTTTTGCGCAATTTTGTTTGCGCGTGTTTTCTGAGGAACCTATCTATCGCGTAAAACAAGACCCAGGTGTACAATTGACTGGAAATCATCTTTATGGTTTCTAACTGATGAGATAATGGGAACAATTAACTTTGAGAACAATAAAAATGTCTTTTCTTGAAGTTTACTAGTAAGTCAAAATTTCAACAGCAATAATTAAAACAATAAAAAACTTCCATACCTAATTAATCCACTGATGTCATATTATGTGCTTTGCAAAATATTAAAGAATGTTTAAACTTAAATAAATAAATCACTGAAAATAAATGTTTTCAATTAAACATACTATAAAGAAACATAGATACATCTATATATTGATTAATGGAACTGAGCTTATAAATTACCTTATATGGAAAGAAATTCCTAAAAACATTAAATTAATTGTAAAACCTTACAGATATGGAAATAAATTCCTAAGATTAATTAATATTATAGACCTTATAAACTTATCATATATAAAAATAAATTCCTAAGAGAGTAATTAATTGTATAATTAAAAAACTAAGAAATTTCATTGTATGATACCAAACTAAATAATATGAACTGATTAAAGTCAAAGAATTTACTTCGGAAAATATAAGAGAAACAAAGAAAGAGATAATATAAAAAACTAGAGAAAAAGGACTTCTGGCTTTTTCTCTGGTAGTTGCTAGTGTTAGTACATCCATAAGTTGAAGAGCGATGAAGATCATCATCGGAGGACTTCATTCCCAGGATCTTGGCTCCTGTAGGTCACTAAGCTGACTAGTGCTTTTAACAGACTGTCTCAGTCTTATTATTATTTTGAAACACTTCAAGGGATTCATCAAGGGTTGTATTATAAAGCCTACAGACAGTAGTGAAGATAAAGTCAATTAATAGCTTTTCCTTAATTGTATAAACAGTATTCGCTATTCAATATTAACCAGTGGATTAAGTTTGCTCAAATGAAGATTTTATATTAGTGTTAAAGATCAGTACAGTAATTATTTTTCCCAATTGTTAATAAATTACTATTGTTAAATGTATGTGCTATTATTCTATCGAGTTTTATTGTATATTTGTTTGCTGGTCTCCCAGTCATAGTTGGGGACACAGCAAATTATTGGCGCAGTTGCATTGAACCTGTGAATAGCAAATGTTAAAAGGTCACATTATTGTCACTTGCTGTTGTTCGAACCTAGAGAAACAAGAAAGAGTTTAACCCATTAATAAGCTTTTGGCATTTTGGTTTTCGAACTTAGAAAGAAAAGTACAGAATTATACTAATTAAAGTTCATAGTAAGGCTAATTGTTCAGTAATCAGTCATTAGTGCTTTTGGGCTTTAGGATTAATAAATTTTTTCAAATATTATTAATTTTATTTTTGAATCATAACACAACGATTTACCATAAGGTATAATTACTTTTTTTTTCATGTGTCATAGCATCGGCCGGGAAGCAAACCCGCTAACCCGGGACAACTGCTTGTAATGCAGCTGTGCTGACCACTCGACCACCAACGCTTGACAGATATAATTACTTTTAATAAAAAAACAAGGCAAAATACATCTTAAAATGGATACTTAGGACCAAAGATTTTAATCTATTTCAGTTTATTTCCCAAATCTTTTACTTTATCCTTAATTAAATTATTTTTTTTAATTTAAATATCTTTTTATTCTAAGTAGTCTAAAAAAGAAAACGTACATTTAAAAAAAATTTTTTTCCCTAATTAATTCTTTTCTGTAAGAAAAAAAAAAAAAATTTTTGTCAAAAATTATATTTATTATCACTTTATGGGTTTTTTTTTTTTCCTTTTAGTTTTACAAATTTCAAAGTTTTTAAAATTTTAAATATGTAGCAAACACTTTTTTACTTTTTAAATTAAAACTAGCTAGGTTATTAATTTTAACCCCTTAGCTTTCATATTTATTGGGTTGTATATGTGATCCACGATAGTAAGGTTTCAATATATTTACATAATATAATAATTATATCTTCATGAAAGAAACGAATAAAAAAATATTATTAATAATAAATAAAATATAAAATATTGATTGATGTGCATTTATGAAATATATAAGAAAAATATTAATATTTACAGCTATATACTATAATGCGATTTTTGTAAATTTTAATATTTTTTTTCATTAGATACAATACATTAGTTTGTGCCTATTAATAAGAATGGAATAAATTCTTACGCATTTATGAACTATTATGTTTTGTGTTTTTCAGATTCTTACTTCAAACTCATGAATGCAGGGATTTGATTTATTTAAATTTATGAGATCACTCATTTGACCATTTTCTTGATTAATTCCTATTTACATAAATATTGGGAAAAGTACAGTTATAATAGGATCTTGAGTTCATGCAGCTTCCACTGTAGTTATTAAGCCTGATCAGTTTCTAGTCCACTTTTGGTTTATGTACTTTGGAAGATTGTTTGGTTACAGCTGGATTGATATTTAATTATAGCTCTATTATTAGCTTGTTAAAGATCCAATATTCTTTTCTTACACACATATATCTTTATTCTTTTATCATATTATTTTAGCAAATGAGCCTTTGGCAAACGGATGTCTCAGATAATAGTAAATACTTTTCAAAAGGATAGGATGAAGGCCTTTCAGAAAAGAACATTAGCGTTTTAGCCAGTCATGGCAAAGACATTTATATGAGATCATATGTTTGTTAATATATCAACACTTGTCTGTTTTAAAAAAAATATCCCAAGGACAAGGAAAAGCAAGAGTCAAGACAAAAAAATGAAAGATATTAATCAAAAGATTTTTAGCTCTCATCACTGATTTTTGAAAGATATTTTTTTAATTTGACATCTGTATTTTTTTTTTTATTGATTTATTTGTACTTTTTTCTTACTTTATTTAATTAATTGTTTCCTAAATTACACATTGTATTATCCTATTATCTAAAATTTGTACTTTATCAAATTTTATTGAAATACCAAATTTTAGGAGTAATTAAATAGTTTTTTTATTTTGTATATTTTATTTATTTAATTAAATAAAGCATCGCTGGCCTAGTGGTTAGCATAGCTGTCTTCCAAGCAGCTGGCCCAGGTTCGCTTCCCAGTCAATACATTTGACATATGGGAAAAAAAAGTAGTTTCCTGTTTCAATTTCATCTAATAAATTTTATTCCATTTAATTTAACTAAAATAAAACAACTTCGTGGATATACAGAAAAATCAATATTATAAAAGTTTATATATATATCTAAGGATTTATATAAATCTTTTAAAATTTAGATGGTGCGAAGATCAAAAAATTTACTTTATATATTATGATTATTTTATTGATGATAGTTTACTCAAGGAATGTGATTGCTCTAAACATTGATGAACAGAACTGACATTATGATCTCAGAAATTTTTTTGCTTATTAGCTTAGATATTTTAGCAGTAAAATATGTGTATACAAATGAAATTTTAATGATCACATTTATAATATACCATAAATTTGGTATTGGTTAGCTACCGATTAGCCTTAGATTTTATAGTGTATTTTCCTTTTAAAGCTAGTCATTAGAGATGATTATTGATTGCTGATAATACCATATTATAACTTATAATAACATACTGAATTCTGATACTGATTTTTTGATTACTTTCTATGTTCAGTCAGAGACTATTTGTTTGGATGATGATCATTTCTATCACTGTCATACACTATACCATTTATACCATTATTCTTGGCTATTTATCAATGACGCCAACTGACTATTAAAATGACAACTCCTAATAGCCTAGATTGAGATGTGATTGAATTATATAAACTCATTAATTTTTTGCTTGCATTGACTCATTTTTAAAAATTGTATATGTAATGAGAATAAAATCTGGCTAATTATTTCATAAAAATTACCTTTCATCCTCTTTTTGTGCTGAACATAATTTAAATATTTTAATTTTAAATATATCTAATGCATAATTTCTAGCAAAATAAATTGGTTAAATAGAATATCATTACTAACCTAATTATTATAATATTTATTTTTACAGGTATATTACTTTCTTGTTTTCACTGACTAATAAATAAAAAATAATAATCATTATCATTTTCAATCAATATTGATTCATTGCAGTATAAAGATCTCTCCAGGATCCATGTCATCCCTGCAAACTTTCTTATTTCATCCAATATATGTATTATTTTCTAGGTCTTCTACAATTTCTTTTAATCCAGTATAAGACTTCTATGTTTATCCCAGCTTCAATTCATACTTTTAATTATTTCTTTCAAAAATATCAGTGATAACTGTTATTTCACCTGCATATTTTGTATTAACATGTATCTTACATTTCATTACTTAATGATCCCCTCTTATGTTGAATCTATTAAGAATATTGTAATCATGAAATATATATTTACTATTGGTACAAAATCCAATTCTTTGCATTTTCATTTGACATTTCATGTACATTTAGCATTTTTCTTAAAGAAAAAAATCATATTTCATTTTTCTTTTTCAGCAAATTCTGTAAGTTTGTGTCCTCTCTCCTTTTTGTCCATAACCAAATTGCCCATAGCATTCTCATCTTCTAATCTAAAGTTTCCCATAATAAGTTAATATGTGTGATGTGATCAAAAGCATTTTTATATTTATACAAACATCTTCATTAAACTTTCCCATGACAAATTAAAATGTTGATGGATCAAACGCAATTTGAAATATCTATACTGTAATGGGATTCAACCTGTTAATAACCAGATTTTACCTTCTTTATGATCTACTTTATGTCCAATTACTTATTACTTATTATTTTACTTCATTAAATCATATATTCCATTATTCAAGCAGATGAGTAAAATATGATCAATGCTTAGATATTAATCATACCTACTGGTCATGGCAGGTATAAAGATTGACCAAGGCAAGTCAGATATATATATATATATATATATATATATATATCACTGAATCTGGCTAATGTACTCAGAAAATGGATGGTGGAAAAAAATGAACACTCAGTTTTAGTCTAGCAATGCATTTCTCTACCAACATGACCAGATAAATATTGTTTTCTTCTGCTGGATTTGGTCATTTTAACTGGCTTATAAGTTCTTTGGTTACTTAAATAGCTTTTTTCTTTTGCTTCTTTGCTTTCTGCTACTGCTGCTCTTTTTTTTCTCTTCTGACATTTTTCTATGTCTGGATATTAATAACTTTGAACAATAGGTGATTTTAGTATATATACCCTCGACTCTGCCCATTGCTCAATTTGTAACCCACATTAACAATTTATTTCATCTTTATTTTTTAGTCAGTAGCATTTTTTCATTCCCTTATTTTTCCATTTTAATTATATTGAAATTAGTTATATATTGTTTATTTAATCAGTCTAGAATCTTGATCTCTAGAATCTGATTAAAGCACTGTACAAAATGTTTCAATTAATTATAAACCTTTAATTATAAGTACTTTTAATCAAAGGTACTTTTGAAAGAATTATATGTTAAAATAGAATGCAAAAAAAAAGATAAGTTATAATTAATATTTTAACCTATTTCCCAATATTGGTACTTTTTTATTACTTTAACTTTTTCAAACAATGAAATATGGAAATATATAATTTTATTTTTCTATTTTATTTAAACAAAAATCATGGAACTCATATATATACACACCCTTATACAATGTGTATATATACACATTGTCACATTACACCCCTCCGATTGAGGATTTAAATACATCAAACCCTTTACTTGGGTATTGACCACTTTAAATTCTTAATAAAGTAACTTTAATTATTTTTCAAAGTGTATGTCAGTTTTTCTTTCACTATTAAACAATAAATGGAAACATCAAGAGAGGTATCCAGTAAAGTATTAAGTAATTCACCACACAGATCGATTTTTTGTTGATTAAACTAACTTTTAATTTCTTATGGGCGTAGTGACTACTACATGGGCCAATTCTGTGCACAACAGATCATGAACATGGTCTTTAACACTGCGAATGATAAGATTACTTCTACTGCGCATTCGACTTATGAAAATATTTATTTTATTTAGTTATTGGAAATTTTTCTTCCAGATTTATTATTACATGGCCAGGACTTTTTCTATGGTGCATCATTATCAATATTATTTAATCTACACACCTACCCATCTGTAGAACAAAGTCACCACAAGAAAAGGATTAATCCAACCCAAAATATGATTTGAAATTTCTATCTGTGCCCATATACACGCACACACACTTCAATCTTAATTTAACATCCATTGACATTTGATAATGATTTATTTTCATGATTATTTTTATCACTACACTATCAATTTTATGTTTGTTTATTTAAATTTTATTTTGAACATATTATTTTAATCAATTTTGCCTTTTCAATTTAAAAACATTTTTTTTTTTTTTTCCCTTATTCAAAATCCCTGTTTGTTATTTATTTGCTCAAATTGGTGAATCCGTCAGATTGCATATTTAATTTTTATCTGCTGGTTCTTTATTATTCTTTCTTTTGAATCTATAGCCACTCATGCTGGAGGATTGTGAATTACCCCTTGGTCTTTCTTCTTGACTTCTATGAGTGATATTAGAATAACTCCTAGTTCTTTGAAAGATTTTTGTTCTTTCAGAGCTATTGGAATATCGCCTTTTTTGGGCTCCATTCCTTGAATTTACTCTATGGGTATATTTTATGGCATTTATAGCCAGCTCTCTAGGTTGGGGTTTAAAACCCCTATCTTTCACATCATATGTAGATCTGGTGCTATCAAAAGCACTCAGCAATTCTGCCATCTGTTCCTCTGTTTTCCTCTTGGTACCTATAAGCATTTGCTTGATGTTATGAGGGAAGTTGTGATGCACTGTCCAAATAATTAGTTGTTTAAATAGTAGGTTGGCTGTTAAGAAATGTAATTTTGCCATTTGCCTTCTGAAAAGGGGCTTGAAAGCTCCACAAAGCTGCCATTTAACTTGCAACACCTGGTGATGAATATTTTCCTGGCAATCCGCACTCCAATAACTAGCTAATAAAGTTTTTTTTATATTTGGCAAAAGTGATGGGTGTGTGATATAAAAAATCCCACCAAGTTTGAGACCCCCCTTGTAAATAGCTACATGCAACTGTTATCATGACCTCTTTGCCTAGCTGATTTAAGATGAAATACCTTCTCAAGCTATTCAAGAGTTCCATTGAAACTTCACCCATGTGCTCAGAAAATAACCGAATTTTTAAAAACTGATTTATGATTTCCAGGTTATTTACAGTGTGTGTATTTATGCTTACATTTCCCTGGTCATAATTATTTAATTCAATAGGTATCTTTCTTCCCCTAATGTCTCAACTTGCCTATTGCTATCTTTGCTAACATTTTTTTGTTAAATTCTTAATTACGACTTTAATGTCTTCAATTATTTTTTTGTTTTCTATCATATTTTCTTCTACCGCTTCTCACACTAGCCCCATATTTACTTTATTTTCTACTTTATTATTTGATATGCTATCCCTATTTGATTCTCTATTTCATTTTATTCTTGTTTATCTCTCTCATAATTTCTTCTTTCATTTTATCGTAACCCATTCTGATCTGATTTTTTAATTTTTCAAGCTTTTCAGCTTGCCCTTCTAAATTTTATGTTCATTTCACTATTTTGATTTTTTAACTCCGCAGACATTTCTTTACTCTGATTTTTAAGCTTTTCAGTCATTTTTGTACTGATTTTTAAGCTTTTTGATCATTTTTCTAATTTTCTTCAACCTGTTTTTCAAACATTCTAGTTAATCGGTACTATGATATCACTATTTTCTTGTTTTTTAGTGACTTCCTTCTTTTCATTTTTTTTTTGTTATTTCTTGCTGCTAACATATTCTGTTTCATTAATTTGAGCCCCCATTTGTTCTTCGCTGAGAACATTTTTTATTTCCTTAATATGAACCTCCATTTTAGCTCTTTTTCTTGTAATCATTTATTCTTTTTTTTTTTTAAATTTTTTTTCTTTCTTTTTTTTGATACATTTTGACTTTTTATACTGTATTTTATTTACAACCAATAGGTTTACTAATTTATTTAAGACTTTTATTTAATTGCTTTACTAATTTATTCTTTTCTTTAATTTATAATTAACTACGAGTGTTCGCCCAATTTTTCCTCAACACCATTTGCCTACACATTTCTAACTTTACAACAATGCCTAACCACATTTATTTATATCTACATGTATAGATACATATTTTTCTTTCCTTAATACAAACTATAATATTTTAATAAACTAAAACTTATCTTTCTTATTTAAAATATAAAACTATCATTAGTGCTTTTGTTCTCTCTCTCTCATAAATATATTCACTTTAATTAATTACATTTTTTTATTTTATTTCTGTGAGCCAATTATTTATATTATGCATTTTTTTTTTTTTACTTTAATTAGAATGAACGTTGGATATTTGTAACAGGATTTAAAAAAACTTTTTTTCCATTACAATCTAAGTCTAATTACTTATTACTTATCATTTTACTTTATTAAATCATATTAATCTTTAATATGATTTCCAAGAACCCATTATTCAAGTAGAGGAGTAAAATATGATCAATACTTACATATTAATCATATCCCCCAGTCAGACCAAGATTTAATAAAAATATTAAAACAATGGTCACTTTTCCAGACTGGGGTAACTCTCTCTGGCTGCAAGGAACATGCCACACTTCATGGGGATTTTTATAATGGGTTTAAACCCTAGAGTGCTATCCAGCCATTTGACTGGAACCATGAGATGACATTAACATGCTTCAAGTGCTTGACCCATGACTAGCTATTAAACATGATATTGGCATCACAGATTACCTAAAATATGTTTATCTATTTAATCATGGGTAAAGTGAAAGAAAGAGAAATGCAAATCACATTGATAATTTATTTATATTTATTAAAAAATTAAAAAAACATATGAGAAATATTTAACATTTAAAACACAAAATATGAATACTTATTAAACTATATTTTCATACAATCAAGTGCTTATTTACAAGTATTTTAAAATTAATAAATAGAAAAATTTACACAGTTCTAGCTAGCAATAAATTTTAAAAGTTCACGCTTGAAATAATATTTAAAAGTTTTATCTAGACATTTAAACATATTGACCTAGGATTCTTGCATATTGTCTAGGTGATCACCAGTCTTCTGATCCTGTCAGATTTATAGAGGGCTTCTATTTTATGACAGCTGGTCACTTCCTCCTGGTTCAGAATACCACAGCTTGGTTTGGTTCTGTAAATTCAGTTCATGGCGGGTATAAAGGTTGGCAAAGGCAAGTTGGAACTATATATCACTGCATCTGGCTAATATACTCAGGAGTCAGGCAGTGGAAAAGAACGAACATTCAGTTTTAGTCTAGCCACACATTTCTCCACCCAACATGACTGGATAAATATTATTTCATCCTGCTATTGTTGTTTTAGCTGGCTTATAGATTGTTTGACTACTTGATTAGCTTTCTTCTTTTGTTTTTTGCTTTAATTAATAATCTTGAACAATAGGCGATTTTAGTATATATACCTTCAGACTCCACCTACTGCTCAATTTGTAACCCACATCATCAATTCATTTGATCTTTATTTTTTTAATTTGTAACATTTTTTCATTCACTTATTTTTCCATTTTAATTACATCGAAATTAGTTATACTGTATATTGTTTATTTAACCAGTCTGAAATCTTGATCTCCAGAACCTAATTACATACTGTACAAAATTTATTTCAATTAATTATAAATCTTTAATTAAAAGTGCTTTTAATCAAAAGTACTATGGAAAGAATTATATGTTAAAATAGAATAAAAAAAAAAAAAAAAGAAAGATAAGTTATAATTAATATTTTAACCTATTTCCCAATATTTGTATTTTCTTTTTTAACTTTTTCTTTTTCAAGCAATTAAATATGGAAATATATAATTTTATTTTCCTATTTTATTTAAACAAGTAATCATGTAACTTATATATATATATATATACCCACACTTACCCAATGTGTGTGTGTGTGTATATATATATATATATTGTTACAACACCAACATCTTTTATTTCTTTATCACAGTGAGAACTTATTTGAGCAAAAAAGCATTTCATATTTTCCATTAAACTTAATAATTAGTCTTGACATTTTATTCTGATTAACATCAGTCTCTAAAATACTGTTTTCCCAATTTTTATTTATAATGAATCCCAGTCCATTTGTGCTTCTGTAGAAAAGTACATGTCCACTTTTCAAATCAAACATCTCTGTAAATTTTCTTCTAACTTCACTAATCCCAACAATGTCCCATTTAATATTAGACAGTCATTTTTTTATTTCATGAACTTCATTTTTAAAATCTGAATGAATTACTGTTAAGTCATCATAAAGCTATGGAATTCTGTTCTAAAATGTAAATTGCATATATATATATATTACAAAAGTTTTGTATTATTATGTCTGGTAGAGCATTACCAATATAGTTTCATTTTTATTATTACTATGAATTTCTTAATTTTATATCTTTAAAAATAAAACACATTTATATAAAATGTAAGCATGATCATGAAAATATTTCTTTTTTAATAATTAGTATACAAATATTTTGTAAAAACAATGAGGAATATTTAAATAAACTATGAAATATATATATTTTTTGCTCATTCCTAACAACAGTATGCGTTTTTAAGTAGTCTTGCAAGTTCACTTGAAGCCCGAGATAAAAAAATATATCAATCAGCAGTAGTGTCAGCTCATTGGTCGTACTTTCTCTGTAGAAAATTGATATTTCCAGATTTTTTTGAATAAATCAATATTTACTTTAGTTTTGGTTTCTACCATCAAATGAACACATAATGAACAAAATTGCCCTGTAGATAGCTGCAAATAATCAAAAAGGCAAAAGCGACACAAATATTACATAATATTCCGTGGCTGTAAATCGTTTAGTTAAAAAAATGCCTTTTTTTTTTACTTTGTAACTGATACAAAAGGTGCAATTCTTAAATTAATCTAACCTTACATTCTTACAAGCACACAAATTGTTTATACAAATTCTTACTTTAAAGATACGAATATAATTTTTTTTAGTAGTACCACATCTTAATAATATAACTCATAATGCTATATATTTTATGTCATATATAATGCCTTTAATAACAACTATGTATTCTCTTTACATTGTCAATAAACTTTACTGCAAAATGAATAAAATTATTAAATGAATGTATAGTGATGAAAATGGTATACAATTAATGTTGTAATAAATTATTTTTTTCGATTAAAATTTAAAGTTTTTTTTTTTTTAGTATTCGTTTTTATTAACATTTCCAAACAAAAATTGTTTTTCTTACGCGGTTTAAATATTTATTAATCCGGTTAATATGCATATAAACTTGTTTTCCACTGTAATAAATAAAAATATTTTTGACGGCATTGCATTTTTAAAGATTTTAATGCACACAATTGCATTCTTTATATTTAATTAATATAAGGGATTTTTTCCCCACTTATAAGAAAGTTACTCAGACAAAAAAAAAGTGGGTACAATGCAAACAATAGTACATAATATATTCCATTGGATGAAACTTTATTTAGGAACTTTATTAAAATATAAATATATTTTTAAATGTTATTTTTTAAGAAAAAATTTTGTATTTCAAGCTGATTCATAATTATAACTTAGTAAATGTAAAAAAAAAAAAATTGTTTATATTATTAACTGCGAGTCTGCTGCCAATATGTAATGGCGTCTAATGGCGCAGTAAGAGGTCAAATGAGGCCGAGTCACGGAAGATCTCCTTCTTTTATAATTATAGGTTTATTTGTAGTTATTGCAATTTTAGGTTTTAATTATTGGACAACATCTTCACGTAACAGTGACTTACAAAATGAACTTGCAGATGTACAGGAGCAATCCCGTGTGCTATCAATGCAAAAATCATCTATGGAAAAGCGTAACGACGATGCTATAGTTAGAATACGGGAATGTGTCGAAAATCTTTCTAAAAGTAAATTAGTTAATGAAAAAAGGGACCAAGAATGCCAGGCTTTGAGTGAACAATTTAAATATAAAGAAAAAGAAGTATCAGAAACCAAAAAAGATTTACTTGTGCAAAAAGATAACATGGTAAGTAATTTTAAGCCTTTCATTAACGTGTTGAAAGGCATGTTTATATTTTGCTAAATTAACGTTTATACAAAAATTGTTTTGCGTACGTGTCAGCTTCATTTTATATATTAATTTTGTTTATGCATGACATATTTTAAAGATGTATATATTTTTTGTCATCAGTTAGAAAGCATTTATTTGGTTATTTTCATGTTATTCTTTCCATAACAATTTAAGGATAAATAGAATGTAGCTAAATTATTGTCTTCGGTTACTATTACCACGTATTTCTATAGTAACCAGTATTAACAGTTATTAAAATATTCAAATAAATATTCTTTTTGTATGTATATCCTATATTTATATATAACTTATAAATGTACGTGTATTGGAATGTAACAGTTTAATTTCAAAAAGTTATTGTAGTATGCACGATGATTAATTAAACCGTAAAATTTTTGATTATTATCATTGATAGTTTTTTTTTCATTTGGACCGTAACATTGATTAATTATAGCGTCAATTCTAAAACAACATTATGCATAATGCGACTTACATATTTACAAACTTAATAATATTTTAATTCAAGACATAGATAGCTCTTTATTATTAACTTTAGTTATTTATCAAAATATAATTCTCTCACATCAATTCATTTATTTTATCAAAGTGATTCTGGTTTTGATCTACGTTGAAATATTCGTAGTTACAGTAACTCTGTCAGATTTGTTTATATCATTTAGCATGGATACAAATGGTAATGTTAAAAGCACTCTCAATGGTGAAAGATTTACGGTATTTCTGTTTCTGAAAACTGAAAGTTTTATAAGCAAGCATTGATTGATTATTTTTAATTACTCATATAATTTTTTTTTAAAAAAAATCCACAGTCAATACTCACCCTTAAAAAATTGGCATCTCTTGAATGGAAATTATTGAATGTTAGAATACTTTTATCTATCATTTATTATAAGTATGGTTAATTGTTACCAATATGTCTATTTTAAGAAATAATGAAAATTTATTTTGTGATGAAATTCTGATTGTTTTTATGAAATAATCTTACTGCCATAAGGCAATATAAATTTATGGATTTAAGGATTAGTAGGAAGGAGTATGATATCTCTCCTATTATTGTGAAGACCATAACAGTATTTTCGTTTTACAGTTATCTCATTAATAGTTATGTGACATTTCATATTACCTTTTGGTAGTTAATAGTCGCTAAATATTAATTTTCAAAAAACTTAATAGCTAGTTTGAGTGTAAGATGTTTCATTATTTTTTAATGCCACTAATTATGCCAGCTCATCATGTTAAGGATTTGTCAAACATTTTGAGCTATCACCAAGAATTATTAAGATTTTTGCACAAGTGTCATAATGATGTTATCCAATTCATACAAATTGATTTAGGAGAACCAGTTTATAATAATTTATCTGTTCACTAAATCAATTGTTAAGATAACTAATGTAAATATGTTTTCATAAATTCCAATTCTTAAATTTTACTGCCTTGCTTGGTTTAATATAGTGGTAAAATAGCAAACTGAAGTTTTAGATCCATGGATTGCAACTCCAGCAATTTCTTCCATTGTTCAGATATCTTAATTAACTTCCAAGCAGTAAACCATTTGATTAATTATTGCCATGCATGATTTGGTACAACAAAAGAGTGGCATATTCTGCATGCAGAAACCACAAATCATGACCTAGCTCAATTATTTTCATTGTTTTTCTTATGAAATCTTGAAGTAAATCATTTGATTATTATATCCTGCGAATATTTAATATAATGGTAAAGTAGTGGACTCTAGGACTCGAGCTCCATGGATTGTTCCTCAGTATTGTCACTTGCAATGTTTGAACTTTTTATGAATTGTTGAATATGTATGTTTTTTTTTTTTTTTAATAATTAAAAAAATATTTGTAGAATATTGTGGTAGAAAATAATGGCAATGGATAATGAAATTCAATCCTATGATTTCATTATGCCTCAAATATCACCCTACTTATTCAATTTATTTATAGAGAACATAATAAGGATTATAAAAAAGAAAAGTAAAAAAATTAAAATTTAATGATCAGCATATTCATTGTGTTCATTATACAGATGATATTGCTTTATTTGTAGATTGAATAAGAAATAAATAAAATGCATTAGTAAGATTAGGATGATAGTAGACTGAAAGAAGATGAAAAGACTGATTGATGTGCGGATAAATAATATATGTTTAGAACAAGTTGAGGAATTTTTATAACTGTGACATATGATTTATGATAACCATAATTGCTTATTGAAATTCAAAAAAAATAATGTTAGTAAAATATGCTTTTCAAAAAAAAAATATTATTATTAAATGAAAATATTGATACAAAAAATAAAAAAATTATTAAAATCTTCATTTGGAGATTATGACTTATGTTTGTGGGTCATGATCTTTGGAAAAACAAAAAAGATTGGAAGAAATGGGAATTTATCTTTGGAGAAGATTAACCAGAACGACTTGGATGAAAACAAAAAAGAGAATTACTGAATATGATACAATGACAAGAATTAAGTTTTTGGAATACAAAATATTTTGGAAGGCAAAATTTTAGGAAGAAGACCATGAGTATCCTATCTTAAAAGTGTGATCAGTGAAATTGAGTATTTTTCATATGCAGGTATGAAATGAATTTCTGAAGATAGAAAAGTATGGCTGCTGCTAATGATGAAATTTTATGGTAGAGATAATGGCAATGGATCATGAAATTGAATGTTACAATATGATTTTATTATGCTTTCATTTGCAGTGATTTGATGGTCAAAACTTATAATATAATTATGAGATAATTAATAATTAAATTTGCATTCATAGATTTATTTCTGTCAAAAGTGTTACACCATTATTTAAATTTACATAATGTCATATCCTTAGTCGAAGTTATTAAAATGTTTGAGAATAAAATTTTGATTAATTTTAGATTAAATTTTCTTCCTTTTAAATTGCACATTTAATACAAATATTAAAAGAAAAAATTCTACAAAACACATTTAAAAAGAACACTAATTGTTTAACTATATGGTGTTTTTAATGTTATTATTATTTCAGAATGACTAATTTAAGTATCCATCAATCATAATAGCTTGAATTGCAAGTTTAAGAATAAAAAAATGTAGATGCTGCAAATGTATCCTACTTTATAGATTGTAAAAATTGATATATTCAGTGGTAGAAAAATCATTTTTATACTTTTGCACTTGATCTATATTGGGATAGTCAGAGGCATTATTGAGAAAAATAAAGCTTTAAAATTGGAACTATTTTTCTTTTCCACAATTTCTATTTAAATAATAGAAATATTTGTTGAACTTATTCTTCCATAAGTGACTTGAATATGTATGCATTTCTATTTATAATGCTAAATGACTAATAGAGTTTACTTGTTAGAATTATCTGAATATTTGAGGACTATGAGTACAATTTACAACTTTCTGTTTGAAATCTTCAGCATTATAAATTGCTAATGTTTTTTTATAAGAAAAAAATTGTCTAAAAAATATACATTTTAAATTTTAATCATCATTTTGAAATAATTGTTTTTTTTTTTCATTTGCAAACAAAAATACAAGTATAAGGAGAGTTAACAAAGTTATGTAAGAAATATTCTATCTAAACGCTCCAGTTGAATTAAAAATATTTCATAAGTTTAAAATGGAACTGATGGCTATGCAAATAATAGCAAATATATAATATAAATTGATTTTTGACAATTTCAAACTTGTGGGATCTAAAATACTACTACTACTTTTGGTGGCATAGCAATACATTCAACAGATTATATTATAAAAGAATATATGCAATATCATTAATCAGGCATTCTTAATTCTCCAATCTTATTAGACTAATGATTTACTAAATTTAAATAATAGTATGTAATTAGCAATATCATAAAAAAACAGGAATTTTAAAAATATTTTATCATAAACTATAGAAATATAAAGATTATTACTGTACTGTACAGAATTAATGGAAGGATGGTTCTTTATTAACTATTATAGTTTTAAAAGATTTCAAAGAAATCAATTTGAATTTATTGCTTAATATGCTAATGATGAATGTTCTTTCTCCAATATTTTTGCTTTTGATCTTTTCCAATGTAATTTATCTTGTATCAAGTATTAGAAATACACACACAATAAAAGAAATGGTATTCATTACTGAAGAATAATAATGTTAATTTTTTTTTTCTCATGTGCTATAACATCAACCGGGAAGCGAACCCGCTAACCCAGGACAACTGCTTATAAAGCAGCTGTCGCTGACCTCTCAGCCACCAATGCTTGACTAATGTAAATTTTTTTTGTAAATATCTATAATATTTAAATGCAAGTATAGTATATATACTTAAGCTAGATGTAATTAGAGGGATTTGAATATGTATATTGGATATCATTTATTTTTTTTCACATGTATGTGGTTGTGTGAGATGGAATGGATGTCTGAAGGGAGCTTGAAAGTCTGTATCAAATCCCTCTAATTTGTAAATATCTGTAAATGTTTTTTCAAAGGAACATTTAGAAATCATTTCTTAAAAAAAAAAAATTATTACAGTACTAATAAACCATAGCATTAAAATATTTTTTGAATGTTTTTATATATATATATTTGTTTTTGGTAGTACTATTACTACCTGAAATTGTATTAGAATTCACAGTTTTAATTAAACAATTAGTAATGTTGAGAATTTAATAGAGCAATTAAAATGAAAGTATTTGAATGCAAAAATAGAATTTTTAAAAAAAATCATAGTGCACTTACATGTACTTACTATTTTTTTTTTGTGCATAATTTTGCACTTTGTGACAACTGATTTTGAGACAGACATTAGAAGTTACCCAATTTTTAATAGCTAGAATTAATGATAATAATTTAATTAGGACATTATTATGGCCAAAGCAACATTTTTACTACTGTGTCAAAAATGCATTATATTTACAAAGTATATATTTGATGTTAAAAAAAAAAGATTATTAGTTATATTGAAATTATACTTTCATATAGAAAAAAAATAGTTTGAATCAATATATATATATATTAAAATGTATAGTATAGATATGTATTAAATTTAGATTTGAGTTATGATGATTCGTGATTATATTCATTAATGTTTCCAATCATATTCCGTTCACAAGAAAATTGATTTTCATCTTTTAGAAGCATTCACCGTCTGTGTTAAATTTTAATATACATGCATTCTCACCAGCCAAGAAGTAGTCTAAATAATTTATTTTAGAAATTCATAAAGATGTTTGTAAAAAAAACTTTGATATACAAATGTTTATAATATAATAAATACTGATAGCCATCCTGAAGAGATATATTACATATGTATGTATTTACTTTTGGTTGTTAGACTTACTGTTTATATTATCATTTTTGCAAAACAAAAAAATCACAATGTATGTTATCTTTCTATTGATCTCATTTCATCTCATTCAATTGTAGTTCTGTATTTTTTTTAATCTTAATTAGCTTCATATATTGCTAGTTGTAATAAATTCTATGCATCCTTTATTTAAAAATATATAATAGCAAGTAAAAGAAGGAAAAGGATAGTGTTCTGGTCTTGATGTCAAATTAAAATGTTCTATTATGAAAGCAGTGTTATTGAATAAATCCATGATTTTGAACTCTATCTCAATTTGGCTTATACCTGATTTTATATTTTTCATGCATATAATGAACTTTGCTTTACTATTAAAAAAAAACCAAAAAACTGGATTAAAACATTAGTTGAATTTAGTATTAATGTAAATTTTTGTATAAATTGGTAGTATAATATTTGTAATAAGATTGAATTTTTCCCCATAACTGTAGATATACTTACCAATTATAAAATCTTAAGATAATAAAGAATAAAATTTCAAATATATATTCATGATTCAAAATTAAAAATAATGGATCAAATGGCAAATATAAAACAAGTAAAAGCTTGTATTTTTTTTTTGTCTTGCATACAAAATACCACCACTAATTAATTAATAATTTAATTTATAAAGCTTACTATTTCATAATTATACTTTTTTGTTTCAATTTTAATTCTTTTTGTGTAAATGCAAAGACATTATTGCACTTGAAATGGGAAAACAATAAATTAAAACAATGATAATTGAGTATTTGGTATTGTGACTTTTAAGATTTGATGTTAGTCCTTATTATTTATTTTTAAAACAATTTACAAGTAGTTTAAAATCTGTATCTGAAATTTGAAATGCAACTACTTAAATAAGGCTAGTTGTACTTAGCCATAATTTAGGACAGCAGTGTGCAATCTGTGGGTCATGATCCCTCAAGGGGTTGCGGAAAAATTGTTGGGGGGGGGGGGGTCAAAAATTTTGAGAAGTTCTCATGTTCTATCAAATCA
This sequence comes from Epiperipatus broadwayi, assembly GCA_028023455.1. Classification (NCBI taxonomy): domain Eukaryota; kingdom Metazoa; phylum Onychophora; class Udeonychophora; order Euonychophora; family Peripatidae; genus Epiperipatus; species Epiperipatus broadwayi. Next base: position 2,486,656 of record JAQFVV010006267.1, on the reverse strand, counting down.
TATGCACTGAAATATAATATAAAGATATACCTTTGTATGTGCTAAAACGATTCTTATTATTACTATCCTCATATGATTATGATAGGATGGTAACAACTTACACAATGGTTCTTGTAAAATTTCAGACTGAGTGTGGGGGTTGCTAGTGTAAAAAGTTTATGCACCACTGATTTAGAATAATCATCATCTATTGAAGATTGTGTTATCTAACAGATTATATTCTTTAAAATAGTCTTTTAGTTATAATCAATTTTTCTAATTTTCACAAATACAATATATTAAAAAAAAAATTAATTACAAGAATTTTAATCTAGATTCAGCTTGTATTTTTTTTATGTCATTATTGTGGCTCAGCTAAATCTGTTTTGAATGTTTTTCTTTTTGTGATTTTTAAATTTAATATTTGCTTCAGCAATCAAACTTTTTATATTGTAAGATAGTGAAAGTAATACTATCACAAGATCTTTATAGAAATAGTTTCTCTATTATTTATACTTCATTGTAGTTATGAAAACTTTTTTCAGTTGGTCGATTAAAAGTTAACCCACATATCAAGTGAGATTTTACAAAGTATGCTTTTCTCATTACAAAAAAACAAAGAATATATTATTAAAAAATAAACAAAGTTTAATTTATTAGTTTTTACAAATAATATGTTTATTATACACAGGTCTTATGTACACCCACACATTCACACACATATATGTGGAACATAAAAAATGTTGAGTGTATAATTTAATCTTTATATCAAAAGCACTTAGAGTACTTTCATTATCTTAGTATTCTAATACATAATTAACAAACTATAACACTTCATCTTTAAATATCTGCATACAAAAACTCATTGTTTATTTCTTTGAATACTAATGGATTTCTGATTCACAATCTATTCACTTCATGAAATAAACTAATTTAAAAAAAAAAAAATTATTACATCATTTTATTCTTTACAACTATTTTAACAAAGATATTGACATATTATAGAAACTACTTTTTGCTATTATATTCATAAATGAATGCTGCACCATTTTCATCTTTAAATTTGCCTGCATTTCCCCATAGTATACATAATGTTGATATGATTTTTACTACATCCCACAGCATGCTTGATATTATATTTGTCCAGTTTGTCTTATTTATTTGTGACATTAATCTGTTCAAGCATATAGGTATTCTAAACCCAGTGTTAAATTTCATAATGCACATAACTCCAACTTGAGGAAACAAAAGCAAATTTAGAGATGAAGAAAAGCAAAAAGTAGTTCTTAAAATAGTCTGTGTTTTATAATCATGAAAGAGAACATAAACATGAAATTGAGTACACCTGGGTCTCGTTTTATGCGGATTATTTTAATGCGATTTTGAAGTTATGCGATTCATGTTTCTTCTTAATATCTTTCATATTTCACTATATTTATTAGATGTCAAGAAATTTAAACTATTAATAACTTATTTTGACTTGAAATACTTTTTTTCCCCAAAAATATAACGTTATATTAGCAGCTAACGTGAATATGGCCTGAAGCTGTATTTAGAATTTTAGCTTCTATGTAAATAACCTATTTATACTAATGAGTAAATAATAATAATAATAGATTTATACTTACATATAAAAATATCGCAATAAATATTCAAAAAATTTAAACTTTTAAACCGTATTTTGTTATATATAACAGAAATAAATAATCTTTTAGATTTTTAAAATAAAAAACGATTTTATAAACTGAAAATAATCTTTCTATTGATAATGTATAATCTTTTTGTTTTGATTACGATCTCATTTTTTTAATATAGAAACAGAAAACCATTAACACAGCACAAAACTAAAAGTGGCGCTAGTTGTACATCACATCACGAATAAAAATAAAGTGGCTAACAGGTTTTTCTGGGCATAATTGCTGAGAGATTCTTGACTTCGTTAAAGGAGAAGCCACAATACATCACATCACATCCAATCTGATTTCTTACCAGTTTACAAACGAACGCTAGCGGTAATGATTAAAATATGTATGAAAAATGTAAAATTAAATACTGTAGTTGATAAAAAAAGTTTGTCTTGTATTAATTTTTTTCAAATATTTGAAATTTTTTATTAGGCAAATTTTATTTGCTTATTTTTTTTAATGTGAAAATAATTTTTCATTGTTGCTTTGCTTTTATGCGAATTCTGAAAAATACAGACCATATCCCCCATTTTTCAAGGTAAGTTAAGTCTATTTTTGTGTGATTTTTTTTTTAATGCGGGTTTTCTGTGGAACCTATCTACTGCATAAAACGAGACCCAGGTGTATTATTTAAAATAATTTGTGAGGAACTAAAGGATAGAAAGAAAAAAATTAAGAACGCTTGGTTTACTGAAAGAAGTTAATATATGATGAATGAATCAAAGTCAATAGTATTAAGATAAAGAGATAGTTTTTAAATGTAGTTATTTGTAGATTTAGGATATTAATAATACATTGAAACTATACTATATTTTTTGATATTAACCTTTTCGATATTAGTTACGGAGACGCCACGTCTTTTAAAAAATTTTTGTCTGTATGCGACGCGATGTGATGCGTTTAATGGTTGCATGCACCATCTCTTGGTCAATTTTGGTCGCAATTTCTTCATTTTAGACTTATTTGATAGGAAATTCAATGCTTTCAATTTTAGTTCTAAAAACATCCGCATATAGCGTTATACTTTTTCAAAAAAATCAATAATTTTGACAGCCGACTTGTTACACCCCTCTGTCTTTGTTCTCTGATTGGATACTACCAAATCTTCTAGGCGTGTTTCTAAATGACAGATTGACAAACGAGCAACACTAACAAAGAGAATTCACGTTATACACATTCGTAATGATTTTGTTGTAATAATTACATTTATTGCAATTTTTTATGTTCACAAATAATAAAATATAGTTCTCTATCAAAATATAAAGTTTGACTCGGAAAATTTTAAATATTAGAAGAAAAATACATTTGGAGAAATATCCGTAACAAAAAATAATTATTGCTACATAACGTAATCAGGAAATTCCTAAGGCGTGTTTCTAAATGAAGATTCAGACACGACAACGAAGCTGTGTACGTTCGTAATTGAAGTAAATAATAACATCTATCGTAATTTTTTACATTCATAAATAAGATTTGATGTTACTTTATGGAAATATAAAGTTTGATTTGGAAAATTTTAAATTTTACAAGAGAAATAAGCAAACTGGAAATAAAAAGAGAATTACTTGACCGCTGTTGATCTGAATAACGGCACAATCATTGGTTGAGTTATAATTCTTTTGTTTTACTGCTAACTATTTTTTACACATTTTTTTTATATTTTTTGACAGTTATTAACATTATTTTTATTTTTTCGTTACATTTAACCCATTTGAATCTAAAATTATTTAATTTTTAGAAGCTGAATTAAAAAAATTCTGTGTATTTTAGATTAATATTTTAACAAAAGAACTGATTGCAAATGACACAGACCAATCACATTGTTCTCAGATTTAAGTAGAGGGCCACTAGCTAAAAGAATCAGTTTAAGTAGAGGGCCAATAGCTAAAATCTTCAGTGAAAGGGTTAAGATTAAATTATATACTTTCATTGTGTTTTTTATGTTATATACATACTTATATTAATAATAGAGGTTTAATCTATTAAATGAACATACACACACATATATATTATTATAACAATAAATTAACATAGCTCAATATTTATGTAATTATTAGAATAAATTGTACTTCCCTTCAGGCTATAAATAAGTTACTTTGTTGAATGAATCCATTTATTATTTAAACAAATTTATTTATAGCCTGAAGGGGAGAGTGGTTTATTCCATTAAGTATATATATATATACATTTTCTAATAAAACGTGCTAAAAGTCTAACACAATAGATGATAAATGTTGTAAAATGTAAAGTTTTTTTTTAATCTATTGTACTAATAACAATGAATAGTTAGTTGCTTGGGGAGAGCTTGTTATATTCTATTATCTCAGGTGACAAGAGTGTAGATTAGAATCTTTACCTTTAGAATTTGTTTAGAATCTTCGAGTAATGATTTGGGCAGATTGAATAATCAATATAATGTATTTAAATTTTTATTACAAATTTACTTTTTTTATTTAATAAAGCTAAAAATAATTAATGTATGTGTGCTTTTGTTTAAAAGGATAATTATCATTAATAAAAATGTTTGTAGTTATATATATAATCCCTGTGCGCGGTGTCGAAGTATTTGCTTACATTTTTTTCTTAAAATTATTTTACTGAACATGTGTTATTTGTTAACTTTAAAAAAATATGAAGAAATTGTTTATAAATTCTTGTTAAGTTTAAAAAATATTAATAAATCTCTTGTAAATTCCACTATTTAATGAATTATTATTTTTTTAATGTATATTATAATGTATGAAAGTTGAAGTATTTGTTTTTGTTTCTCAAAATTATTTTACCGAACATGTATGTTAACTTTAAAAATATTAAGAAATCGATTATAAATTTCCAGTTAACTTTAAAAAAGATTAATAATTCTGTTATAAATTACATTCAAAAGATTTAATTCCTTTTTATTCTTTTATGTATATTATAACGTGCAAATATTACAACACGTTGAACATTGTTGTGATTTTTTTTTTAAATTTAAAGAAAATGTTTTCAACGGGAAAAAAAACAACGGGGGAAACATCGATGGCTTTTAGTGCAGAGAGGCCAGCAGACGTTTCATTGTAATTGTTGCACATAGAACAGCATCTGTTCTTATGGACACAATCAAAGAAAATGTCGCCGAGGGATCTATTTATTTAGATTGTTGAAAGAGTTATAAAACTGAGAAATTACGCCATGCTGTATTTGAACATTTCAAAGTAAATCACTGATTTAAGTATTATGTATGGTATGGATCCACATTTATTTTAATTACAATTAATTGTGGTACCTTTGTCATAATCTCTTCTGTTTTGATAATCATATTAAAAAATAAATAAAAGGAAATATTAAATACAACAGTTTATAGTTATCCATATTGCTTGTAAAGATTTATTTAGGTCCCTGAAAATGGATAATTAAATAAAACACCTGGCAAGCAGGGATTATACATAAGTACCAAAATATCAAATCAAATATGACATTACATTGTTAAGGTTATTATCAATAATCAAAAGGAAAAAATAGAAGTTGTAGAAATTTATAACATAAACGGCTAAGTGATTTCTTTTGAAATTGAGTTGTGTATATAGTATAGAGAATAATCACCAAAAAAAAAACAAACATGAGCAAATAAAATTAAAAACAAAGAAATATTTTACAACTTATAAAAAAAACTACATTTTATTTTTTTGTATACTACTGCTCTATAATATAATGCAATTAGCAGTAGTGATAAATATTGTCCAATAATATATTTATTTAAAACTAATTATTAAAATTATTTTAATATTGTCTTTTTAAAATCATGCTGACAAATTTATTAAATAAAAAGTAAAATTTCTTTCTAATCATTAAAAGACAATTTTTTTTTTTTTTTGTTATTGAAAAAAAAAAATTTACTATTTTTTCTTCTTAAAAATTTGTTCTCTGGTTTTTTTAAAAAAAATCTGTCTGCAGAAGTCAATGCAGCATTGTTAATGATTTAATTAAATTTATATTATAGAACATTTTAAAGGAAAACCCAGCCTCTTTTTAGGCTTTCCATTTTACTTAAATCTTACACAAATGAGAACAAGTATTCAAAACCAATAACAAATAAAATAGAGAATATATTGTCAACTCCCTAACAACAGCTTATCTCTCTTTATATGCTAAAGTTTCATTGTACAACATGCTAATTGTGACTAGAATGATGTATTATATACCAATAATAAAATTTACAAAGAAATGTAGGTTGTTGTGACTTATGCCCAATGTGGCTCTTTGATGTTGTTGCTTGCAAAAATAATGAAATATCACATTACCGGGCTGATAATTTTTTGGTTTCTGTTCTGCGACAATTTTTAAAGTATTTAAAAAAAATTTACAAACCAACATTATTTTAAAATTACATTATACATTTTAGCACACAGTTTTGGAATGTGGGGGAGGGGATGATGGTTTTGACGATCCGAAGGATCGGCCAATACATGCACTAGTTTGAGAAAACGAAGATTATGATTTCTAAAACAACATACAACAACAGCCATTTCATTATTCTCGTAGCTGTTCTCCCACAAATGTCCCTTTTCGCGTGACTTATGTGAAATGGTTCTGGGACATACCCTTTTGAAATTGTTTTTACCTTCCAAGATGTGTAGGGAAACACATGACATGCTTACAATTATTAGTATGTAATAGTACATCAGGTAAGGTGTAAAATCGTTACTTCCAATACATATAAAAACACTTATGATCAGTTGAATTCCATACACCCTCACATCCTACGGTAGCGTACTGTGAAGTGTGCACTATTTCCATAGTGACGCAATGCTCAGTCTGCAATGCCATCTAGGCCTGCTAACGGCTAATATGAACAGAACTGTTCTATAGGCTGTAAGTTGAGTCGCATTAAACTGCATATTTCTGTGCTTTTGTACCAAAATTTATTAACTATAGTCATACACTACTGAGAAAACTCTGGGAAGGAGTAATTTCATCAATCTCAATCAGAAAGCTCCAGTGTCCATTGGCAAGCAATGGCCTAGGTCTACATTCAATAAAAGTATTTGAAATACAAAAATCAATACCATCTCAAGATGTACTGAGATGTTTCATTACCTGGAAATAGCATTTAAAATCACACCTATAGATAGACCACCTCCACTTACAGGATATTTAAAGGCCATTAGAGACTTAGTCATAGAAATACAAAATCTAGTCTATATTCCCCCAAAGGCTAAATATCAATATTGGGAAGTATGTTTATTACTTTCCCCTGCCACAAAAATTCACAAAAGAGTTCAAATTCTTTTATTTTCTGATTAAAATCAACTTAGCTACTAAGCATTACTTATCAATTTTTTTTTTTTTATAAATATAAAAGATTCAATCAATAGGTGATTGCTGTAGCCTTTGTAAAAGGGAGTCCAAAACCCAATCTTACATTTATTTCTCATATCCCAGCTTTGATCAGATCAGGGCTGAAATACCAGTTATATTTAAGAATAAAAATGTAAATATTGGATATATGTTTAAGGAATTCGGTAAAGGTCTTTTTTTGAATGTATGTACTAATATTTTTGTTCTCTATATTATATGGTGCACAAGATGCATATGTGTTTATGAAAACAGTTCAAGAAGACCACTAATTGCTTGTAGAAGTAAGTTAGAAACAAGAGAAAGGGATAGAAAAGTTTCCGAATACAAGATATATACAGAAACCTGGTTGGGACTCTCAATCTTCAAAGCTATAGCATGATACACTTACCTCAATAATAATTTTTTTTTATTGACTTGTTGTATCTAGTATCTATGATTTAATTAATGTTATATATATATAAAGTAATTAAGTGTAACCAATGTTTTTTTGTCAAAGAATGAATAAAGTATCTTTAAAACAAATTTATATATTTTTATCCTTTAAAATCTTTTTTTTTCCTTTATAAAAGATGAAAAAGGAAATTTTGGAAGATATATGTTTAAAATACAAGTCTTTCTAGGTGTTGAAAATCATATTCTTTTTATTGTTGAAAATAAATAAAATTAACATTCTCTTACTTTTATTTTTATATGCTAAAAGTAGATAAAACAGCTGTTTTATTGAGTTAAATTTTTATACTTGTAAATGTGAAGGAATTTGAGTTTTTGTAATATAGTACATATAAATGTATTAACCCCCATATCTTTCAATCCCATGACTGTTGATTCAAATACAGACTGGGTAAAACTTTGAAATTTTATTTTAATATATATATATTTGAGTAGCTAATAGCTAATTAATGAAAAAAATAAAGCAACCATTAAGTAAAAGTCCAAAAAAAAAACAAAACAATATATAAAAAATTATACAAAATAAATGTAATCATATGATTTATTGTTCAGGAATTCATAAGAACTTTAAACATCAGATGTGATAATTAGATTGTGATTCATGGATTTTGAGCTTCAAAGTCTGCCATTCTGCTACTGCTCCAAACCACACAAGGCACTCAATTTAGTAAAAGAAATATTATTTAAAGATATCAAACAAAATCTTGCTATTAATAACTTAAAAACTTCAATAATCAGTAAAATAATGTAATGTACAAGCAGCTAAAATATTTACTCAATGATGTAACTTTTAAGTTGCAAGAAAAGGTAATCTCTATGGTCCCTTAAGCAATTTTTAGAATTATTAATTCTTAAGATAAATTTTGTTTGGAAAATGAGTTTAATGAAATATGCACTTCTTTACTGTTACGTTTTACATTTCCAATATTGTGGTTAATGTTTGAAAGATCTGTTAGTAAATTAAAATAATGTTTGAAATATCTGTTAGTAAATTAAAATATTTCAAAAGAAATACTTAAACCAAATCTAGCTTGCATAGAGTTTGCAATGCTAGTTATTAAGCACAAGGAGTCATCCAAAATGAGCTGGAAGAAGTAATTAATGATTTGCAAAAACGATTAGGAGGAAATATGTTTTAAATTGATAAAATTATTAATTTTATTATATGATAAATAATTAAATTTTTTAATACCAAAGAATGAGAACAAAAATTTAGCATTTTGAAATAAATGAGGAGGGAAGATTTCAATCTTTTGACTTTGGGCCCAATTTTTGTAGTTATCTCTCTATTTAAAATATGATCATCAAAGAAATAATCAATCCTTTAAAATATGCAAAACACAATAGGGAAGCATTTAAAAATTGATTATATAATAAAGGAGCTACAAAGATTTATAAAACTTAACCTTTCCGTAGGACACTTCATTATTGGCCAAAAGAGGTAAAACTCTGAAAGTTTTAATTGCTCAATTGATAAGCTCTTTGATAGAAATATTTTCCATCTTTTAATATATATTAATTTTAGTTTCATTTTCAAAAAGTATATTAATTATTTGTAATGTTAGGAAAGTAAACGAATGTTTTTTCAAAAATATATTTTTATTTTTTATTTTATAGAAATATTCAAAAGCGGAAAAATCAAAGAAAACATTATGAACAAATTACAAGCAATGTAAACGTCATTTATATCCCTCCCAGATTTACCGTTACGAATTTTTAAAGAATTTTTTAGTAAAATTTTCAATTTACAATCGTGTAAAGTATATAATTTTTTAATAAAACCTTACTACTTTTGTAAAATAACTATATTTTCAGCAGATAATCTATAATATGTACGAAAAATAATAAAAAAAACACTCTAAAACATATATTTTCATTTTCAGCGGTGAAAAAATATTTATTGAAATCATCAGCCAATAAGAATTGAGAATAGATTGAGAATAGATTATCCAACCAATCAGCATTGACCTTCTTTTGTTCAACTTAAAACCCTCCAAATATTGATTTTTTGCTTGTAAAATAATTCAAGAGATGGCAGCATCTTACGGAACTTTTTCTAAAGTTTGCATTTGAATGAAATGGAAAGAGCAATAGAAAGATTAGGAAGAGGGATAGAGATACCGTTAATAGGTAGTAAGGGAGTATATATTTTGTGAGGTCTTTTTTTTGCGAATGATATATTTTTGTGTGCAGAAAAAAGAGAAGATATGGAAGTTATGTTGAGGACATGTGCAAGGGTGGGTAAAGAGATGGGGATTAAATTTAGTGAAGAAAAATCAAATATAATGATGGTTAATACTGAGGAAAGAGAAGATGTAGAATTTTTATTGGGAGATATTAAGTTAAGTGTGGTGAATAGATATAGTTATTTGGGAATTATTTTAAGTAATCAGAAAAATTATTTGGATGAATGGGAGAAAAAATTGATAAATGAAGCAAAGAAAAGAAAGGGATTGATAAAGAAATTAACAGTATTTTCATATAATAAATATGATGTAGCTAGAATTATATGGAAAGGAGTTGCAGTAGCAGGGTTAACATATGGTAATGATGCATTATATGTTAGTAAAAAGATATTAGATTATTTAGAAAAAGCTCAAAGGGAAGTAGGAAGACATGCATTGGATGCAGAAGTATGGACAGCAAGGGAGGCAATTCAAGGAGAAATGGGATGGTCAAGTTTTCATATGAGAGATGCAAAAAGTAAAATGAAAATGTTTGGTAGATTGCAGTTTATGGATAATAAAAGAATAGCTAAAATAGTATTTAATTGGGTTATGAGTAAAGGGCAGGTAACAAGATGGGTGAGAAAGGTAATGCGCTATGCAAAAGATTTGGATAAAGAATTTATATCAGTATATTTGTACAAAAGATGGGATGATTGTGTTAAGAGGATTATTGAGTGTTATAGTAGTAAGGAATGGGATAAAAGAATAAATTTATTAATAAAGACTAGGGAGTTAGAGAGATGGAGAAATAGTATGGAGAGTAAAAAGAGTTTAAATATATATAGAAATAAACAGAATATTAGGTGTGTGTTAATATATGATAATAGTAAGGAAAGTAGTTTATTGTTTAAGGCTCGAATGGGATCTTTAGCTACAAAAGAATATACATGTAAATGGAAAAATATGGGTGATTTATTTTGTAAATTATGTAAGGAAGGAATTGAAAATATTAGGCATTTGTTAATTGAATGTAAATGTTTGAAAACAGAAAGGGTACATATAATGAAGTTGTGGAAAAATAAATATGAAAAGAGTGATTATACAGAAAGTGAATTATTGGTTTTTATGCTGGGTTTGGGAAAAGATAAGGGGGATTTAGATATAAAGGTTATAGAGTTGACAAAAATTATGTTGTGGAAATGGGATAGAGCAGATTATGGGTAAATTTAGAGTGGGGAATGTAAAAGAAAGTGGCTAACAGGTTTATCTGGGCATAATTGCTGAGATATTCTTGACTTCGTTTAAGGAGAAGCCATAATACATCACATCACATCACATCTAAAGTTTCCAATGGGTATAAATACGTCACCATAGCTCAAAAAATACCCGATTTAGAGCGATCCAAAGCCTTTGATGCAGCAATGCATTGAACCCTATTGAAAGATTAATATAATTATTTAACACTTGATTTTTTAAAAATAAAAATAATTCATGGTCTCAATGATTGTAAGAATTTTAAAAACCATTTTTTTTTTTTGTTTTTAATTACATCTGCATTCATTTGGTCAACCGAAATTGTCAAGCATCTTTTAATTAATAATAATTTGGTTCCTACTTGTTAACTAATCCTGCATAACAAACTATGTTGGCTATATACTATTTACCTGATTAAAAAAAATCCAAAGTCTGCTTGTGACCTAAAATATTTAAATGGCTTGAGCTCAAGCCTAGTTTGTGATTATGATAATCACATATATTAATCATTAAGCTTTGAGACACATTATTATATTAATTTTCATTTTTACATATTAATATAGATATTCATTATTGAGGTAAATATATTATGATTTTGCCAATACTTTTTGTAAACATAAGAAAGCATATATTTTTAAATCTTAAAAGAAAAGTAGAAATGAATGCATACCAAATTTTCATATATAATTATTTAAAGTATGGAATGATTTAAAATTAATCAAGTAATAACATTTCTTAGTATAAATTATTTCAAATTAAATATAAAAAGGTCATTTAATAAACATTTCTATTTGATAAATATTTTATTTCTGATTTTCAGAAAAATTTAAATATTTTTAATTTAACTAAAACAGAAAAGTACATTATCTATGCAAATAGGGTTTTTTTTCCCCAAAAAGGTAAGTGTAATTATAAATGTTAATTCTAATATGGTGTTAATTTAAAGGAGTAAGAAAGAATCTTTTTAATTGAATTAATTAAGAAACTTTTTAGTTTTGATTGGAAGTAAAAAAAACAAACAATTGTAATATGTTATAATCTTATTTTTTAAAATAGGCAAAACATGAAAATACTCTTAATTCTGTTAGTTTCTTTTATAAATAGTGAATTCAGTTTAAGGGAAAAGACATCAAAAGAAAGATAATTTTCTGTTTGTCTCCATGGTGATTGAGTTCAAGTTTTCAGATATGTATAGTGAGACATCTGTAATGTTTCATAACCTGCTGTATTTGAAATTTGGACTTATAAAAGCTGAATCTAAGTTGAGAATTTTCATCATTACCATGTCTATCTCTTAACTAAAATGTATCATCCAGGCAATTTATATCAGAAGCCAGTCTAATCTTGAGAGATTGCAGTAATATATGATTTATACATATTGGAGCACTGATATTTTTATTTACATATGAATCACAGTTGAAAGAAATTAGCTTGTGGTTAATGTTATATTAACATTAACATATTAATTGAACACTTATTCTGGTCTTAATGAAAATCTGTTTCTATTTATTGCCTAAAAGAAAGAGTATTTAATCTCTATTGTACTAATTTATTCTAAAAGTAAACAACTTTTGAATGGGTTAAAAAAAGGCAAAATAAAAAGCAATTCCCCACTGAAAGTTCTAGTCAAATTCTAGATTAAACATCCCAGTAGAGAGATGATATTTTCTTTAAAATTTAGTTGTATCATTGATAGAAAATTAGTTTTAGAGTTAGAAAATATAATGAAATTGGCATTTTTTTTTCTGTTAATGAGAGCAAAAATATTAATCTTTGATTTAATTATTTTTATTTTGCATATTAGATTGAGAAAATAATTCAGTTTAAATGTTAAAAAAAATAATTAAAAATTACTGATTGAAATAAAACTTATATATGTGTATACATTATGTAGAAAAGTATTTACCATTTATATATGGTTAAAGTATAATAGTAATATTAACCTATTATAGATTTAATAAGTTAATTATTAAAAATGACAATTTTTATATTATAACATGTAGTGTATAAGCATATCTATATACATATTTTCATTATTTATGTTTTATTAAAATAGAAGGACATGGATTTATGTAATTAATGAAAGTAATAATAATAATAATTGGAATATTTTATATTATTAAACATTCATGTTTCTACCTACTTACATATGGTTATTTAAAATCACTTATAATTTATGCATTTCTGTAAGCTATAATTTAAACAATATTTATTGCTTTTTTTTTTCTTTCAATCATTGGAAATCATATCTGATATTTGAAAATCAAAATCAGATGTTCTATTTGTAGTGTAGAGTATTTATCATCTTATTCTTATTCTAGTTAATAAATTTATTAGTCATTATTTTAAGATATTCCAGTGAAATTATTTTTGATACTACAAACCCACCGTCTTTTATTTCCACTTATGTATGATTCGATTGATTAAATGTTTACATGTTTTTTGACATTATGGTTGTATTATTTAGTGGAAAATGATTATAAGAAATGAAATATTAAGTATTGTATCCTGTTTACTTGTAGTCTGTAAGATCCTTGCGATGTCAAGCTAACTCCAAACTAATGGCATTTATGGTAATTCTCTTTAGAATTATTTAAATAATGTTTAAAAATTACTTTTAAAGACCAATCACTTTATATACATGTTTTATGATAATTAGTAGTTGATTGATGGTCTACAACATCTGCATTGATCTTCATTGTTGTAATGACCCAGTGCTTTCTAATATATGATTTACTTTATATTTTATTAACACTTAGATATGGACATACACCAAGAAAATATTAATCTTTTTTTTTTACAATATCCCTCACTATTGGCATTGACTTGATGATTAGTCTAAGATTTTATAGTGTGTTTTTTTAATTCAATCACAAAGGATATCTGTTGGTATTCCAATTGATTTTCTCATACTCTTATTCAATTAAAAAAAAAAAGAAAATTGCTGATTATTTCTATATCCCATGTAAATGCTTAAATTCTATATTATCACAATAAATGGAAGGTGTTTATTCCCAACATTGTTACCATTATTTAATACTAAAAAAATGATTATCACCATATTTACATTTTAAAATTATAACTTATATGTAATATTCAAATGTTTTCAATATATTCATTATACTGTTTGAAGATATAAGTGGACCATTTATGAAAAAGCATTTAAATAATATCTTATAATATATAAATTCACTTCATTAAAGTGTAATTTTTTAACATGCATGTCAGTTCTTTAAATTAAATAGAAAATAATAGTACAGTACACATATCAACTAATCATGTAATAAAAAATTGTAAACAACCTCTGGCATACAACATTATTTTATATGTATTCTTTAAATATTTATGAAAGTTAGAAAAGGGTACAGTATTATAAGCAATAATGTAAATTTTTCACATTGTCAATCTTACTGCTGTATGTCACTCAACAATCAAGTATTGTAGTTTATATTATACTATTTTGAGCATGTCTCCATCATTAATGTCTTTTCCATAATTAGTAGACTCATGTTATTCAGAATGTATGTAGCATAGGGATAAAATAAGTCATGTCACTCAACAATTGAGTATCGTAGTTTATACTATACTATTTTGAGCATGTCTCCATCATTAATGTCTTTTCCATAATTAGTAGACTCATATTATTCAGAATGTAGCATAGAAATAAAATAAGTTTGTTATTTTTGGTGCTTCACAAGAAATTGTTAGTTGTAAGATGTGGCAAATGTGTGTATATGTGGAAGGAAGACATTTTAAGAGATGTTTAGCTGCATCAGCTGAATCTCTGTAATGTAAAATCAAATTGTCTAGTACAGCGGTGGTAAACCTATGGCACATGTATCACAGATGGCACATATGAAAATTTTTCTGGCACGTTATCGATTTTCAAATTGTATCCTCATTTTACAATGAAAAATGCAAGATTTCAAAAAATCAAGGCACCATCTAGCCATAGGATACTAAATTTGAACAAATGCAGAACAAAAATTTCCGAATAGTAATGTTGTAATTGTGATATGATAGGGACTTTATATTCAAAGGGGGGGGGGATGCGCACAGACAAAGAACACATTCGCAGAAAGTGAGACCAAAGATTTGCGTGGCAAGTACATAAATTATGTTATGTGACAGAAGTTTTTTTTAATTGGTATTTTGTCTGTAATTTAACAAGTTGCTCCAATTTTTGTTGTTTAATTCTCGCGCATCGGATTATTCTTTCATAAGTTTTGTATTTATAATAATCTCTCAGCTTTGTGGCTATTAATTGAACAGCCTCTAAATTTGCTTATTTCTTGTCCTGACTATACTTTGCGATACGACACGAGTTGGGACATATCAATACAAATAGAGTGCATGCAGAGTACTCAGTTGAGTTTGAAATTTGGTTGTGACAAGAATAATAATATTCTGCCTGTGCACAGCATAATAATATTGCTTTGTAGCTGAATTTTAAAGGTAATTAATTTAAACATACATTAAAGCGAAGATTTTTGAAATATTTAAAGAAATATTTTCGTTATCAATTTTTGTAAATTTTTTTTGTTTTTACCCAACATGGCTAGTGAAAATAATAAACAAAAACTACTATTAAAAACAAGCAGCAGAGAATTCCAAAGTTGTTGAACTCAAGAATATGGGATGATTAATAAAGGAAAGAAAGCGGTGTGCGTTTTATGTTCCGGGACAGTTGTATACAGGACATTCTCAGTAAAACGGCATTATGAGGCAAATCATATGCTGCGCCTTGAGAAATGCAAAGAAGAACAAATGGAATTTATTGCTAAGGCAGTTAAAAACAAGAATATGCAGTCAGCATCCCTAATAAAATTTATCAGAAGTTCTTCAAATATGACCGATTCTAATTGTATTTTTATATTGTACTATTTCCATCATCTAATATGCATATTGAAGGTCTTTAGAAAAAATTAACTTTATTTAAATATTCCAAATACATTCAACTGTTAGTAATAGCACATCAAACAGATTAGTCCTGTTTACTTACCAATTGTTCGCAATTACTAAAATAATGCCATCATATACAAATCATCGTTTTTATCTTTATATATATAGTTATTAAAATTAACAATTTACATATAAATAAAAACTTCGTTGAATTACATTAAATAAAGTTAAATTTTTCTAAAGACATTCAATATGCTTATTAGATGATGGAAATAGTCCAATATAAAAATACAACTAGAACACCATCATCGCAAATCTTCAGGAAAACATAAACGCTTCTATTTTTTTTTTTTAAGTAAAATATCGGTAAAAGCCTGAAATCCGGACAAAGCCGCTTGGGGCACTGTTTACGTGTCAAAACACATAAAAATGCCGTTTCGGTGGCTGCCGCCGGCCTTACAGGCTAATACAACATTTACCTATTGTATTAACCCATTGCTAGGCCACTTTACATGAGATTGCACAAAAATATTACGGCCTGTTTTGTGCTTCGAAACTATTTACGCGTATTCGTTCTATTCATAGCTGATTACCGTATCACTTGAGGGTGTTTAAATATCAAGACGGTAGCATTTTTTCAA
Source organism: Epiperipatus broadwayi (assembly GCA_028023455.1). Taxonomy (NCBI): domain Eukaryota; kingdom Metazoa; phylum Onychophora; class Udeonychophora; order Euonychophora; family Peripatidae; genus Epiperipatus; species Epiperipatus broadwayi. Next base: position 2,470,240 of record JAQFVV010006267.1, on the reverse strand, counting down.
ATCTCCATAATAATGTCATTTCTATTTAAATAATGTTGTTAATCATTAATAATTGTCATACGGTCCCCACCCTTCCCTAAAAAAATGTTAATATGTAAAAAATTGGCAAAGGGTATGTTCCAACACGCTTCGACAAAAACTCACGTGCTAAGTCATGTTTCTGCATGGAAATTAGACGAGATCAATAACATGTCTGAGGAGTATGTGCAATTTGTACACTTTTCACAAATGCCGAGTACAGAAAGGTGAGGGAGACTGTGTCCTTTTTTCCGGCACATAATGTCCTCACAAATACCAGATTGTTTGATTATTACAGCAATAAAATAATAAATCGGTTCAGAAAAGTTCAAAGTTTGGGTACTTTTTTTTTTTTTTGATTTTATTAGAAATTGACAAGTATTTGGATGATGTTTTTCTTTTTTCAGCGGGGTTAATACTATCAAAGTAGGAACCCCATCCCCCCCCCCATCCCCAATGCAGTTTATTTTAGAGACAAAAAAAAAGATAATTCAAAAGAAATAGAAATAAAAGTCAAAAGGGTTGAGAAAAAAAAGTTGTTGAAAATCAACAGAAATTACGGACTTTTTGTTCCAATTACTTTTCCGAGTATCGGAGTTTGAAACGATTTTTTATTTCCAAAAAAACACAAAACTTACTTTTGATTTAATAAGAAGATAAAAACAATTTTGTCAACCAAAAAAAAAAAAAGGTCAAAAAAATTGGAAACAATTACCAAATAATTGCATTCTATTTCAAACAAGGTCGGGGTTTTAAATAAATGACTTTTTCGGTGTACTTTTTGTTAATAATAGCAGTACAGAAAGACCCCCAAAAAGTAAGCTGTGTTTTTATTGTAGAACGAAATATAAACAAAAGTCAAAAGTGAAACAAAAAAAAGATTTTTTTTTTTTAAAACAAAAAAAAAAAAAGGTCTTGACTTTTTGTTACAATTCTTGATGCGAGGGTGGGTGTTTCAAAACAATTTTTTAACCCCCAACAACACGAAAGTTACTTTCGATTTCATAATAAGAATAAAAACAATTTAGTCGAGCAAAAAAAGAAAAGGTAGAATAAAGTCTAAACAAGTCGCAAATAATTGTATTCTATTTTTTCGGCGGCGGGATTAAAACAAATTTTTGGACATCGTGAAACAATCCAAAGTTTTAAAATCATCAAAATAAAAGATATACAAAATTAAATTAGCAAAATTTATTGGAATAAAGAAAAATGCGAGGTTACAAAAAAAAAAAATAACAACAATGAAAATTAATATAACAATTTGTTAAATAATAAAGAAATCATGTTATATAAATAAAATCGAAATTCGTTTAATCGATAAAAAAAAAAATTATGTTGTATTATAAAAAACAAAAAGTGCGGCCCGGTAACGTTATATTTCATTGATTTTGTCTAGCATCAACGCTCCAAGCGGCTTTGCCCGGATTTCAGGCTTTTACCAAAATATCTTTATTAACAGAAAAAAAAAAAATTAAATATTATCAAAAAACATTTTTTTCTTTTTTTCTATCTTGCAAGATAACTAACAAACATTTTTAAAATAATAAAGACAATTCCATATTTTACATACAGTAGGGAAAAATCCACCCCATCTTTTTTCAATTTGATTTTTTGGCAGATATTTTATACATTGATAATAGTATTTATCCCAATCATCTTCTAGATGTTTAATCCAATTATATTCCTTGTTATCAAAAATTAATGAACATCTTACAGCCCACATTGCTAAATGCGGAAAACCTTTTAGTGATGTGGAATATGAGAAGGAAACATAGTTGAAATGCGCACCTGTTCTCTTTGAAAACAAGGAAAAGATTATTCAGAGAATAAAGGATTTGCTTTTTGCTAGGAACATGATAAAAGACAGAATTCTGGACATGGCTAAAAATATAACTTATCAGCAAAAAACGGATATAAATTTTTCTGACTTTGTGTCTCTCTGTCTTGATGAAAGTACTGATATAATTGGATCAGCTCATTTAGCAATCTTCATTCATTATTGTGGTGGGAATCATATTAAAGAGGAATTGATTAATATAACATCGTTAGCAACAACAACAAAAGGGGTGAATATTTGCAACGCAGTTGTAAATGCATTTACAGAAAAAGAAATTGATTTAAACAAAATTCTATCAATTACTACTGATGGTGCTTATAGTATGATTGGAAAGGAAAGTGGTTTCTTTAATTTATTCACCAAACCAATTGGACATTCAGTTCTTGATTTTCACTTTATTATACATTAGCAGGTTTTAAGAGCCAAGACTAATTTCAAGTCTTTGGATGACGTTATGAGTGTTGTAACAAAAGTGGTGAATTTTATATCTGGATGCGCTTTAAATAAAAGAAAATTTTTGGAATTACTGCTTGAGGTAAACTCGATCTATAATGGTTTACTTATGTACAACAATGTTCGATGGTTAAATCACGGAAAAGTTTTCCAAAGATTCATGGATTGTTTAGATGAAATTAAGACTTTTTTTTCATAATGAAAAATTATGGAAAAATATAGTCAGTTACTGGATGTCAAATGGTTTTGAAAATTAATGTTTTTCACTGACCTATGCTCACATTTGAGTGAATTAAGCATTTTTGTAGTTAAATTCCAAGTTTTCAACCGTGACATTATTTCTAACACATTTAGGTATTTCTCAAATACAAAAAATTCTTCTTAGATATAAAAACTCATGAAAAATCAGATCAAGTTAAAATAACACAAGAATTTTCTGCAGTATTTCAGGTGATGAGCAATGATTTTTTTTTCAAGGTTTCAAGATTTCAGGCAATTTGCAGAAATACTGAAATTTATTTTAGGTCCTGATACCATCAGATTAGATAAACTCAATATACAGATTTTTGAATGACTCAACTTCGAAGATTTAGAAATGCAATTAATTGATTTTCAGTCTAATTTCATATGAAAACAAAAATTTGTTGATTTAAAAAAGAACTTGGAAGCAATTGAAAATGATCGATTATTGGACACAATTGAAAAGAACTCAGAATATGAAATGAAAAGAACTTGGAATGCTATTCCCAAAACTAAAAAAACTAGCAACTGCCATACTGTCTATTTTCTCCTCAACTTATGCTTGTGAGTCATTATTTTTTTAAATAAATATAAAAGATAGTTATAGAAATAAGCTGACTAATGAATCCAGTGCAACATGTGCATTGCTTAAAGTTACGACTTATGAACACAATATACAACATATGGGATCCAAAGTACAACAACAGAAATCTCGTTAATAAAAATTATAATTAGTATTGACTTTTATATGGCAAAATGTTTTGTGTACAATTATTTTGTGAATTTTTAAGTTAACTCCTTAATTTAATTTAATAAAATTTTATAACAATTAAATTTTTACTGTTTATTTCCTACTAAGAATTTCCCAGCACGCCAGAGGTTGGACAAAAAAATAATTGTAATATTTGGCACTCACACATAAAAAGGTTCGCCACCGCTGGTCTAGTATACTAATATAATAATTTTAATGATAATGGGTTATTAGCATTTCCTTCATGTACTTTGTTCTGCACAATTGTGAAATGTGTTTTAATTACCAGTATTTAATAAATTATCTCCTTTTTATAATCAGATTTTTTTATTAAGTTTAGGTGAAAGGAAATACTTAATGAAGATTGTTGAACAATTGAAATATTGACATTAGTTAATAAAATTTGAATATTGCAAAAATTAAAAGTTGAAAGGGAATACTAACAGAAAAAAGAGTATGAAATTTTTTATATCAGTTTTGAACATATGGTCCTATTGCTAGACATATCAAAGGAAACTATTTTTATAAGATTTACAAAACAGTAGTAGAAATATAAATAAATCGTCATGTAACATGGTTTTGTGACATTATTAAAAATCCATTCTTAAATAAAATGTCTGTATTAAGATTTTTAAGATTTTTTTTTTATTGTTAACACTTATTTATTTATAATAATATTTTGTCAGTCACTTTTTTGATATAAAAATAGAGTATAGTAAAAGTGTTGTTGGAATGATAAAAAATATATTCCTTTTTTTATGTGGAAAATAAAATTTCAGTATTTTATTTATATTGATATTAATTACCATTTATTTTAATGGTTAATGTTCTTTGACTCAAGTAGAAATCTAAGAACATTGTCTGCTTGCTTGCAGAAAATTGAATGTCGAATTATAAATTATGACTTTTGTTTATGAAGCAAGTTTTAAAAAGATTTTATAAAGGAATCTTGTTTTTCAAAAACTCATTATTCAAGCCAACTGATTATTAATCAATAAACAAAGATGGTTTTAAACTTTGTACTATTATTTTAAATTAGTTTTTGTACTGAAAAATCAATTTTTTCTATTAGATTTTAAGAAAAAATAATTGGTTAATAATTTAATTGTATTTGAAAACAGTGGAATGATATAAAGAAATTATTTCTAAATTGTCATTTTTGGTTATAATTAAACTTAATTTGAAAATCTTATTATTTTGAGTATTGCCTTTTTAAAGTCTTATTTTATTTAGTTATGGAAAATTTAAGATTTTATATATATGCATATCATCATCATCAACCATTATCACTCCACTGCAGGATGAAGATCTCTCCAAGTTCAACCCATCTTCTCCGATCTTTAGCTTCTCTTCTCCACATCAGTCCTGCACACCTTCTAATTTCATCCCTCCATCTCACATGTGGTCTCTTTCTGGGTCTTTTACAATCTCTTGGAATCCAGTTTAATATTTCAATTGTCCATCTATTATCATCTCTTCTAGCAATATGTCCAGCCCAACTCCACTTCAGTCTTTTAATTTTTTTCAATGAGGTCAGTAACACCTGTTTGTTCTTTTACCCATATATTGTGTTTTCGATCTTTTCTTGTTACTCCCAACATGCATCTTTCCATACTTCTTTGAGGGTCTGAAGTCTCTTTATTTCTCTTCTATCAAGTGTCCAAGTCTCAGATCCATAAGTAAGAACTGGTAAAACATTTATTAAAAACCTTTTTCAAACACATAGGCATATTTCCTTTTAGTATCAAGTTATTTCTACTAAAAGCGCTCCAACCAAGTTTAATTCTATGATTAATTTCATCCATTATGTTTCCATCTGTATTAATAATATAACCAAGGTATTTGTAACTGTTAACTTCTTCTAACTCATCATAATCAATCTTTGAAAATATTTTGAGAAAAACCATTAAACATTACTTTAGTCTTTTTATCATTTATCTTTCCTACTTTCATCTGATAACTCCTGCAACATTTCCTGCAGCTCTAAAGCATTATTTGCAAAAATAACTATATCATCTGCAAAATCTAAATGATTTAAATAATCTCCATTTACATCACATGATGATCATCTCATACTAGCACATAATTGTAGTCTGGGGGATATTGGATGATTAGGCACTAGATAGGGATTTTATGCATAAGCTTCTGGCATCTATCGATTACTCTGGTTAGCACAGGTTGGCACTATTGTATGGAGAGTTTTGCCTTTGTAATCTCCATTTACTTCGATTCCTTTAGCTTCGCAATTTAATCCACAAAATACTTCTTGCAGAACTGCTGTAAAAAGTTTTGGAGATATGGAATCGCCCTGTCTTACACCCTTCTCAATGTTGACTTTCCCAGTATCATTATGTAATTTAATTGACACTATTGTGTTTTTATAAATATTCTTTAAAAGATGACTATCCTGGATCGATACCTTGATGACCCAATGCTTTAATCACTGAAGAAATGTTTATAGAATCAAATGTCTTTTCATAATCTACAAATCCAAAGCATAATGGCAACTCATATTCATTTGTCCTTTCTATAACTTCTCTCAATACCTGGATATGATCTACTGTACTAAAACCACTTTTAAATCCAGCTTGTTCTCTTGGTCGGTGGAAATCCAATGTTTTCTGTAGACGAGTTGTAATTATCTTGGTAAAAAGTTTGTATAAAACTGATAAAAGTCTGATAGGTCTGTAATTTCTAATATCTTCTTTATCACCTTTTTTAAATGTTAATATTAATATTGCATTCTTCCAATCATCTGATACATCTTTATCATTTAGACATTTAGCATATAACTTTGCTAAAAAAATTTCTATTTTTTCACCTGCTTCTTTTAATACATCAATTATAATTCCATCATTTCCTGGAACCTTTCCTTTCTTCATACATTTAATTGCATGTCTCACTTCTTCATTTAAAATTCTGGGCAATTCTGAAGATGTAATAGATATAGGAGGTACTTGTCTTTATTACTATATAATTCTTGATAAAAATCTACCAATTTCATGTTGTCATCTTTCTTTTTAGTAATAATTCCATCTTTTTTTTTTTTTATTGCAGATATGAATTTCCTACCAATACCAAAATGTTGTTTTACACTCTTGACACTTTTACTCTCTTCTACAGTTTTCCTTGCTAATTCACAGTTATATTGCATTCTTCCAATCATCTGATACATCTTTATCATTTAGACATTTAGCATATAACTTTGCTAAAAAATTTTCTATTTTTTCACCTGCTTCTTTTAATACATCAATTATAATTCCATCATTTCCTGGAACCTTTCCTTTCTTCATACATGTAATTGGTGTCTCACTTCTTCATTTAAAATTCTGGGCAATTCTGAAGATGTAATAGATATAGGAGGTACTTGTCTTTATTACTATATAATTCTTGATAAAAATCTACCAATTTCATGTTGTCATCTTTCTTTTTAGTAATAATTCCATCTTTTTTTTATTTATTGCAGATATGAATTTCCTACCAATACCAAAATGTTGTTTTACACTCTTGACACTTTTATTCTCTTCTACAGTTTTCCTTGCTAATTCACAGTTATACTTTCTTATATCATTTTCAACTCTTTTCCGCACTATTTTACAAAATTCAAGGTATTCAATCCTTTTTAATGCATCATTTTTGTATATCCTCATATTCCTTTTTTTCTTCATAAAATCTCTAGTCTCAGTAGAAATCTTATTGGGCAATTGCTGTTTTTTTTTACCTGCTATCTTTGTTGCAGTTTTTAAAATTGTATTAGTTATTTTCATATTAATTTCATTCAAATCTGAATCATAATCAAAATCTACTAATACTGTCAATATTGGTTTTTCTTAATAATGTTTGTCTCTCTAGTTTTGCATTAACACATATCTTACATCTTACTAATCGATGATCACTTCCTGTGTTAAATTTATTAAGATCATTACAGTCTTAAAATATGTATTTTCTGTTAGTCAAAATATAATCCAATTCTGCTTTACTTCATTTGGATGCTTCCATGACCATTTCCTTTTAACATTTTTCTCAAAAAAAGAATTCATAATATAAAGTTTTTTTTTCCTGCAAATTCCACAAGTCTATGTCCTCTCATTTCTATTACCATAACCAAAATTACCAACGGCACTTTCATCTTTCATTGTTTATCAATTCTAGCATTAAAGTCTCCCATAACAATTTTAAAATGTTGTTTATTCTGATCAAAAGCCTTTTGTACATCCATATAAAAGTCTTCTACTATTTCATCACTATGAGAACTTGTTGGGGCATAAACCTGAATTATCTACATTTGGTATCTGCTATTAAGTTGTATAACTAATCTTACCACTCTGTCAGATATACCATCAATCTCCACAATGTTGTTCTTCCACTTTTTATTTATAATGAATTCTACTCCACTTGTATTTCGAATATTTGTGTCTTTATAATAGAGTACACGTCCACTTTTTAAATCAATTGTCTCTTCACCTTTTCTTCTAACTTCACAAAATCCAATAATGTCTCATTTAATATGAGACAGTTCTTCTTTTAATTCTTGCAATCTTCCTTCACTTTAAAGTGATCTACAGTTGTAAGTACCTAAATAAATAGTTGTCATCAAATGGCAGCCTGTGTCCACAGTCAGGAGATTCTTAGCACCCTCCGCCTTCGTCCACAAACCGCTGCCTTGGTTGGTGACTTTACAGCCTCCCGGGAATAAGGGTCATGCTTTATTTTTGTCTGTCATATAATTGTATATTTGGAAAAATATTTATCATTTACACAAACATTCATTCTGCCATATCAGGCAACTAAGAAGAAAGACCATGGGGTTTGTTGATCTTAAACTCGGAGGTAAAAAGCCAATAAACTCACCACACTGGCTAATGTGGGTTGGTGAGCAACCCATCCATGTTCGTACACTATATGAATAATCACATAGTAATAACAGCTGCAATGACAAGAACGTATGGAGTGGACACTAGGAATTTTCTCTGCTTGGTTCCTTTAAGGCCTCCAAGAGGAATCGAAGAGTCTCCTTTCAGTTAATAGCAAACTCCTTTCTGCAGCCATATATGCATATAGTTTATATTAAAATATCAGAACAGTACCACTTGGTTGTAATAAATTGTTTGAAAGAAAAGCAGCTTTTTGTGCTGCTCTGGTTTCATTGATTGCATTCATTTCTATCATGATCTATGACATTTCATAGCATATTCCTTGGTATATGTTCAGCAGACATTTCTCTAGTAACTTTCGGTTACAAATATATAGTATTCATAAATTATGATTCAAACAAATTTGTTTCTTTTTGATATTATTAAAATTGAAAAATCCACAAAAAGAAAATTTGCTTGCTCAGAATCTGACCACGAATATTTGCTCTCCAGCAAGGTATTCTTATCACTGCATCATTTACTCAGAATAAGAATGATAATGTCACATGCAGATGTAAAAGGATTTATATTCAAAATATTGTATAGTTAAAGTAACATTACATGATAGTTTTAGAAAATTAAATTCAAACCGGAAGGTTAAAAAACAATTGAAGATCTCCTTACTATTAATCTGTAGTGATCTTGTCAATGTTTTGCTTGTTAGAGACTAAAGTATTAAGTTTTTCAAATGTTTTTTGAAAGCTTTGTTGTATAAAAAATTGACAAACAATTTGATTATAGATGTCCATCAGTCAACAGGCCTAGTCACTTATTTTTTTTTTTTGAAGAGCAACATTTCTCATAATTTTAGAAAATATTATAAAAAGAAAAAGATGATGATATGAATAATGAAAAACTACAAGAAACGTTGCTCAAATTCTCTTTATTTTCATACACTAAGAAGACTGCTGTTTCATTGAATTAATTTGTAAAATGCATCAATCATATTCTGGAATAACTTTCTTTATAGATTTATTTTATGATCATGCTGGCATAATTGATCCATTAAATATTAATTAGGTGTAAGGTTCATATAGTATTATGAAGAAAGTCATATCTTTAGCACAATCTCTGGACATCACTTCCTAATATTAAAACTTTACCTAGATTTAAAATCTTGAGTTGCCATTGGTTGAGAATAGATATTTTGATGTTCCTATTTAGGAGGCAAAGTAAGGAAGGAAAACTATAAACTCTCACCATTAATTAACATTTGGTTAGCCATGTGAATCTTCTTGACTTTTTTTTTTTTGTATTGTTTCTTGAGAGAACTTTGTTTTACTGAGAAATTATTTGAAAACTGTTTTACTTTCTTTTTCTGATGAAAGTTTTATGTTTCTTCTTCTGATGAAAGTTTTATAAGACATAAATGTTAGAAATTTACCTTGATTTTATGTAGCACCTTGAATGACTTTTTAAAATTGTAATAACTTAGTTTATTGCAATCTTCCGGTAGTCTTCCCATGAAGAACCAAATTAATTTGAGAATAATTCTTTTTGAACAATGTTTCTCAATATTATTGAAATTTGACTATCTTTTGTAATAATCAAATAACTTATGACCTCCCACTGCATTTGTATAAAAAGATATTTTTAATTGAATAAAGTAAACATTAAATTTTTTTAAAAACATAATTTTATAATTCTAATCTAATATTTAACATGATAATTGTACCTGTTTGGGCAATCAAGTTCAGAATTTGAGCATTTATTAAAGCCAATACTCTTATTATCTTTAACATACTCCATTTCTTATTTTATTTTGATATGAATGAGTATTAAAAGTCCATTTATGCAGAATTATGTAGATGCAAATAGTAGTAAAATTAGAAGGACACCAGTATTAAATCATAAATTTTATAAAACAAATTGCATGCTGAGGAATTGTTTTGCAGAGCCAAGGATAGATTCTGTATTTCATCAGGAATACTGGCTATTTTCAAATATGAAAATGAATTCATGCCATTGCAGTCCCTTCTATAAGTTCAGGAAATTCAAGATAACATAATGTTTATCAGATTCTCATTTAGTTTACTTTCAGATTCTCTACTTCATTGTGGAGTTTTTCAAATAATAATAATTTTTAAGATTGGCTTTCCAGGCAATTTTATTGAATACAAATGCTTGAAAATTGTCTTGAAAAGGAATTATGAATGTTTCATTTTCATCAATTTTCAAGTTCAATTTGTTTAGGTGATCTAGATGTCTGCTAATTATAAACTTTTCATCCAAGTTTCATTATTAAAGTAAGCTACAACATCACATTTTGTTCCATTTCAAGGACTAGTTTATGTGGTTTAATGCAATAATAGAATTCTAATTCCAGAGCTCAAGATTTATGGATCACAGTTCAGATTGTTTCACTTTGATGACTTTGATTATTTTTATTTTATACTTTTAGGAATAGCTTGATTTCATCTTTTTATTCAAAGACATGATTGATATTTTTTTTGACAACCAAACCAGGATTGAGGACTTTAGATTTGATGTGTTTCACATATTTTGATCAGAAAATTAATTAGCTTTGAGAGTATCTGGAAAATTTTTATTGGAAATAGCATGTAATCATGCAGTGAATCCATTTTGTTTGAGAGAATGTTATTTTATTTGAAAGTGTGCCTTTGATCTTAGCATATATGTTTTTTCATCGTAATCCTTAACTTTGAAAAAAAAACATTTATCAAAATATCTTCATCTTTGCTAGTATTTTCTAATGCATTATAAAACATTTTTTTTTGTGTGATATCTAAGTGAATATATTTCACAAAGGCAAACATCTAAGAATATTGATTTACCTATGATATATGTATTCATCAATTTGAAAACAAAGGGAAAATTTATATTTCATTCAAAATTGCTTCTTTGATATCTATAGTTATACCTAAAATTGCCCCTGAATAGTATTATTGGATAAAAGTATTTATTATATTCTTATTTCACTGGCATTCTAAAGAATTAATTTTTTTGTATCTTAAACATGAAGAATTTGATAATGTTTCTCTAATTGTGGAAGATTTTTTTTTTGTTTGGAAATCTTCAATGCAACTTATGTGATGCTTTGCTGCTATGTTATTGAAAATTTCTTAAAGAATTAAGTCTGATATATGAGGCCAGTTTCATGCTAGTACAGAACTTTTGGTTGTTATGTGATAGCCGGGCATGGCCGCTTGACGACGTTAATTATGTATGAAAACAATAAAATATTACGAAACCGGGCCAACACTTCTTAAAAACAACCACTTACGATGTTTTAAATATAATTTGACTAAAATAATTCTTCTTTTAATTAGATATGAATATTTTACAAAAAAAAAATATGTTACATTATTATATAATTGAATTAAAATAAATTTGTTTTCTTTTTTTATAATGGAACGAAGATGGTGTTGTCAATTTATTATTCTATAAAAGATACAAGCATACATTTACTTATTTCACGACTTTTATTTTTAGAATACGTTGTTCAATATTTTTAGATATTTTTTAAAAAAGTATATTTTTTTAATAAAAACAATAACAAATTCTTTTTTTTTTTAAAAAAAATTCTGTTCAAATACAAACAAGAAAAACAATAAATATTTTGGTAGTCTTTTGATTGCCACTATCCACTTGTCTCGTATATTGACCCGTGAGAAACGTGATTTTACGCGTTATGTTTTGGAAATCATGTTAGGACCTACTCTTTGCCACTGTTTTAAGAATTTAAAGTTGTGGAGGGAATGATTTTGACTGTCTTTAAATTATTAATAATTTACACGACATCATGTACATATACACCTGGGTCTCATTTTACGCGATAGATAGGTTCCTCAGAAAACACGTGCAAATGAAATCGCGCAAAAATAGACGTAACTTACATTGAAAAAGGGGGGATGCGATCTGTGATTTTTCAAAATTCATGTAAAAGCAAAGCACCAACGTAAAATTACTTTAAAATTCTCGCAAAAAAAAAATAAGGAAATAAAATATGACTAATAAAAAATTTCAAATTTGAAAAAAATTGATACAAGACAAACTTTTTTTTAACTATAATATTTAATTTTATTCAAAATAATATATTTTTATGCATAATTTACAGTACAGTAATTTATATTTTTTTATACACGTTTTAATTATTATGATTTTCTGGTGACAACGTAATTAATAATTAATCTTTGAGATGATGATTTTATTAATTGTTTACGAAGCTCGCGATATCCAGACATACAACCATTTAGCTCTCGGAATTTAAGAGCACGTTAATGATTAGTGTCATTAATAAGAAAATAATAATTGATTACGTTCTTTTTTAAAAAGCAAAAACAGAATGTGATTTAAAATGCAAAATTAACACGCACAATGTTTGAACAAATTTACATTATAATCTTGTAAAATTTAATATGCGTATACATAAAATGTGGGAATTATGATTTTAATTTCATTATTGCATAAAATCTTACTATTATAAAGCACTGAAAATTTTGAAATTACTAAGATGAAAGTCGAATTCCAATAATGTGCTATTACTTTCAGTATAATATAAGTGCGTGAAATTTATTATTTAAAGTAATAGTGCATTATCGGAAATCGACTTCCGGTGAAACACGAATCGTGTAACTTCAAAATCGTGTTAAATATGTCCGCATAAAAAGAGACCCTGGTGTAAATAAAAAAAAAAAATTCTATATTTAAAAAAATATGTATACTTGAAATATAAACACCATAACAGCATACGGTAGCCAATATTCAATTGTGCAAAATACCCTATACTATCGTGAAATGCACTACCGTGGAATGCCGTACAGTGGCATAAATAGGCAATACAACAGATAGTGACATGGGCCAACTGATGAGTGCTGGTTCAGCACGAAATGCATCTTGGGGGTCATTTGTCTTTTATTATATCTTTTTTTATATGAATTTGAAAAGAATTGGGGAAGTGTGAAGGTGTTTATTATATCTATAACAAAAGTGTTGTATTACCTGTATAATACGGCGTAATACGACAGTGTTGTATTACTCATAATTAACGGCCACAGAAACGGCATTTTTATGTGTTTTTACACATAATTAACTCAGTGAAGCGGCCACGACTGGCTATCACAAGACAAACGATCTTTTAAATCATTTTTAGTATGTTCTGAATGATTTAGCTCAAAATAATGCTTGAGCATTGAATGTTTTATGGATTTAGAATTCAGAACAACATTGCATAAAACGCATTGTGGCTTCTCTATGCAATTACTGATCAAAATAAAATGAGATTTTAGATAGTCTATTGAATATTTGCATTTTATTCTCTGTGAATATGGATTTCTGAAAATATAAATAAAAAATATTTCTATTTCAAGTAAAAAAAAAATCGTTTGGCATTGTTATTTGCATTTATAATTTTTTTTTTTTTTAAATAAATATTTAATTTTAGTCACTTGGTGCTCTCTTTTATTAAAATGTGAAACTTATTAATAATATAAAAATAAATAGTTACTCAAATAAAGCACTTCCAATTGGGAAAAAAAACAGCATGGACTAATTGGCAACCTATAATACTATTTGAATCTAAAATACAATACAAGAAGTAAGTAACTCATGTGTGATAGTGAGTGTCTTGTTTTTCTCTTGGTACCAAATAAAGTTTGCACCATTTTGCATTACACACTCTATTTTGGATGTTATTAAATTATAACATTATAAACATGTCAATGATAATGAAATGTGTTTTTCAGTGGCATTAATTAAACTTCTTTATTTGGCTATCCATATTTAACAATGTATTATCTAAATATTGAAATATTAAATTTTGCAGCATAGTGAATAATTTTTCTTAATCTTCTAAGAACACAATTCTGACAAGCAACATCCTTTTTTAAATAAACATTTTTAGAATGTTTATGAAAATAGATATTCAGACAGAATTTTTTATGTATTTGTTTAAATAAATGTGAATTATTTATTTCATAATTAAAATATAAAGTAAATTTATATATTGTAAAATATTTTCAAATAAATTAAAAATTATGAACATTTGCTATTTTTTTTATTGATGAGTTTTTTTAAAAAATAAATAATTAATATTGAGGTATATAATGGTATATAAATACAAACTTCAAAATTTAAAAACGTCTTTTCTACTTTTTAAAATTGCATCAAAAATAAAATCAAGTGAATCAAATATCTTTGACAGAAGTATGGCTAAAATAAAAATTTAATAATATTTACAGGCAAATTTTTATTATTATTAATGTTGTTTTGATGAAAAATGTAATTAAAATGTAAAAATTTCTAAAGTGATTATATAAATTAGAAATCAAAAATATTAATAGAGCCAAACATTGTTAGAATTAACTATCTGTAAATCCTTTTTTATTATTTTTTGTCTTGCAAATACACTCGGGTAAAGAGGAACTCATTTTTATTTGATGATTTGTATTTGTCTTTCTCTTAGGCAAACACCAAGACATCAGTTAAAAATAAATTTGATAAAATATTAAAGATATGCCATAGCAGATATTAAAATAATATAAAATGTTTTTAATACTTATGAACAAGGTGGGCTTGTAATAGTTTTTAAATATTTGCCATGGTGAAACTAGAATCACTTTCTCTCATTTGTTAAAAATTAGTATTACAGCCACTAGTAGAATATTATAGTTTAGTTACATTGAAATAAATGTTGAAAGCCTTGATAGTAAAATTTTGTATAAAATAATTGTAACTAAAAATATTTGCACCAATCTGTCAAAAAAAAAAAAATGCTACCATTGAGGGTCACAATCTATAGATTGAAAACTCATTCTTTAAAATATGGCATTTTAATTGTAAATGGTTTTTGCAGAATGTTACACTTTTTGGTATTCTCATTATTCTATATTTATGATGAAGTATTTACTTATTTTTTATTGATAGTAGAAGAATATACTCAATTATTATTATTTTTTTTTTTTTGTTAACTTTTGCTAGCATTTAAATCTATTATTATTTGTTATATTAAGCTTTTATCATACTCTTAGTGTATTTTTCTTATTAATAAGGCTAATAGTTTAAATTCCAGACATGGTTAAAATATTTAAATTATATAATTGGTTACTATTTTAGAAAAGTTAAAATTTTACACTACAGTAGATCTGTCTTTAATCATAATGTATGATTGCATGACAAATGGATAATCAATATCTATACACAAACTTTTATTTCTATGCAGAATAAGCAGTTATATATACATACATAATACAAGCATATATAAATTTAAAACCGAGTACATACATTAAGGCATTAATAAAAATAATTTATATGAATAGAGATTATTTTACAATAGACAAAAGTAGATGTATTGGAAACGTTAAAAAAAAAAATTTTTTTTTTATTGTATATCTGAATTTTTAAAAAGTGTTAAAAAATATTTCAAATGTAATATTACAGTAACTGCCTTTCAATTTTTTTTATTTTTAATTTTAAAATCTTACTTAGAAACAAATATTTTGGTCAAAAAATAGTTAATTCAATTTACAATGTCAAAACAAAAACTGTCAGTCTTATAACCATTTTTCTAATATTTTGTCTTAAATCTAAAAAATACCACATTCCTCCTATTATAAATATGTGAAAGGAATTAAATAAACTTCACAATTTAAATTCAAGCCAATGTCAAAAAGATTTAAATATATAGAATAATAAAGATTATTAGGAAAAAATATACTTACTGCTAACTATTATAACTAATATTAACTATTGTTGTTAAATATGAGCACTATGAGATTTAAATTATTTATATATACGTACATATTTGTGTGCACATACATTTTGCTAACAATAGATATTGCTAACAATAGATATATGATAATGTTTATGTTGATAAAATGCCAAAAGTAAAATCTATATATTAAACCGAGTTTGCTAAGTGATAGCAATGTGAAATAAAAAAAATATTTTTTTTTTACAAACTCTTTGTTATATTTTTCTGAATATTGTATAAGTGAAACAATGGATATTGAATCAATGGACTTGTCAACTTTATTCTTTTATTTATTGTTTGCTTTATTTGAACTAAATTTTCATCAGATTTCTATAGTGGATTTAATATTTTAGCATGAAATAATATACCAAATATTGTTAATGTTATTTCCAAGGGGTTTTTTCTTGTTAATAACATTTATTACATCTTCATAAGTTCTTGCATTTATAAGTTGATAGTCATCTATTAGTACTTATTATAGTAATACTTTTTAAGAAATCAATAAAATTTTAAAGACTATTATAATTATTTTACTGGAGATATAAGATATTCCACTTTTTTCAGAACACTGAGATTCATATATATAAAATTCCCTATTATAAAATCCATAAATTTGATAATTTTTAGATCAGCCATTTTGATAATTAAAATGTAAACTAAAACTACAATGTCCATAAATCACATATTAATGAAAAAAAAAATGAATTATTAAAAATTAAACAAGATCTGTTCATCTTTATGTTGTATCAATATCTATAATAATTTACTTACTGAATGCTATCTGTTTAATGTCCAAGCATGTCATCATCACACTATAAAAAAATTAGAAAAGAATAAAAATCTTTATGCTGTTCTTTCATAAAATAATAATCAGAAAATAAAAATTTTATAATAGCTATATAAATATCAATAATAATTTTACACATAAAAAACCTTTTTCAGCACCTGGTTTGATGCCCTTTTCAAGTGTTAATAATCTTATTTAAATTAATAACAGACTATTTTAGACATCAAATCATCTAGTATTCAATAATAGAATTAAAACAAGCAATAACACTGTAAAACATTAAAACAAATCAAAACCCTCATATATAAATCCAGTAATTACAAAATAATTGATTATATCATAACAATATGTTAAATAAATATTATATGCATTTTTATATACAATTATATTTATCATTTTATATAATTTTCCATTTATTTTTAATTAACCAAAATTTATTAGCTAAATTTATAGAAGTTTTGTAAATATTCATACAATTATTCAAATTATTTTTAATATAGTATGTTTCATATATCAAAGATACAAAAAGAAGACTAAAGAAATCCCATATGTAGATCTGACCTTCAACGGCATTGACATGATTCACATTCCATTTCATATCTTTTACACCACCTTAATGTTATTGCCCCACCACAAACACAGTTCTTTTCTGTGGGTAAAATATTTTTTTGTTGGCGGAAGGAAGGCAACCGCATCTTCTTCTCTAGAAGACAAATCCAACAATTTGAATGGCGAATCTTCTGCCATTTTACTTTTTCGATCTCGCAAAGTTCGCGCAAAGTGTCGAATCGTGATTTACACTTCTCATTTATTAAATTGGGCCAGCTAACAAGGAAGGTAGAGACGTTTGCGAAATAGTTACAATTTGCAGTACTTCATTCAAAGTACACTACATTTAACACTAAAAAGTTTGGATTGCATATTTCTACACTTTTCGTGATTACAAATACAGACACCCTCATATGATACGCTGTTGATTCTTCAGTACTAATGTCTATACAGACTCGTAACATCGATAGTAATGTTCACCCACTACGATGTTGGGGAAGTGTTGACTTCATCAACATCAAGTGTTTGAACAGTTTACAGGCCATAAGATGTATGAGCAGCCTTATAAATGGCATATTTCTGTGCTTTTGCATAGAAACAGCACCATCAGTTAGTGTGGATTATCCGAAGTTGTAGTACCATTTTTTTTTTTATAACCAAGTCAATGTTAGTAATGAATTTTTTTTTTTTTTAAATTTTACTTGAATTATTTTTTAAAAAATTATTATTCACTATTAAAACTTTTAAATTATAAAGTTTGATTCTAAGCATTTTTTTATTTTACTGTAAAATTTTATTTTAGTCACAATTTGTAAAACAGTAAAAAAAAAAATGGTGTCACTTTTATTACAATGTTATCCATGCATTGCAAAAATTTTTTATAATCCAATAAATATAAGTAATACTTTTAAACTTATTATTTTAATTACTTTTCTTAGCTATAAAGTTGCAGTTAATTTATTTTAATATATGAAGTTTAGTTTTTATACATTTTCCCTTTTACCATTATAATCACAATCATGTATTTGAATGACTTTGAATTCATAAAAATGACAGTCCAAAAGTTGTTAATATATTTATTTATGTATATACATATACATTGAATATGCTTATTTTTAATATTTGATTGTTATCAGTTTTAATTAATTAAGCAGTAAAAACAGTAAACATTTTGTAAATCTTTAATTAGAAGACATTCTTTTATTATTAAGATTTCAAATCAAAATTTAAAAAAAGCTATCTGTAAATTTCATTCATTTGCTTTTCTTTTTTAGAAACACTTCAAAAATCCATCATTAGCATTTTTTTTTAAATGTATTTTTGGCACTTTTTACATAACCATTTAATTTTTAACTTTTATATATATATTATTTATAAGTATAATTTCTAATTTATCTTGTTTTATTTTCTCATCAAATATTGCATTTTTTTTAATCTGCTGTTTTAATAGCTCTACATTTTTTTGTTTCCTTTTGGTATTTAATTCTTAAGGTTTTGCTTTATAAAAACTATATTTTTGAAGAAAATAATTAACATTTTTTTCTATCTTCAATTAACTTCCCAAATGATTAAAAGCAATATCTTTATAATTTCTTATTCAATTGCTACTCTTAATCTTCTGTACTCTTCATTTATGCATTATTTCACTTTTAGTTTTATTTATTTTATTCCAAATTTCAATATTGTATTAAGTCCATCCTTATCTACACTTTTTTATTTAGCAACTCATTTAAATAATTATTAAATAAAGCAGGAAATAGACATATTTTTATCTTCTTATATCTTAATATTTTTATATACCTCTTCAGGTTGATCATTTGATTATAATTATATTTATGATTTTATATACAACTTTTCCATCTCTTTCTAATCTATTTATATCTTTCCTTTTCAAATTATCTAAAACTTAGTTTACTTTTATCAAATGTTTTTTTCATAATCTATATATCTTTTCCATATATAGATATTTATAAATTTATATTGAAAATAAAATTAATTATATATATTTTATATTATATAACTCTATATCTTTTCTTCAAAAATTGTATAATCAATTTTTAGTTAAAGAGGAAGAATTTCACCCTTTTAACATATGCGCCTTACTGATTTTTATAATAGTTCAGCAATGCTGTATTAAGTATAGAGGAAACTGTACTCAACACAGCATCATTGAACTATTATAAAAGTCAGTAAGGCGCATATGTTAATGTGGTGAAATCATTTTTCTTTAATTTCATATGATCTATGTACTTAATAAATAAATTCAAACTTTACATAATCAATTTTTAAGCAAAAATTGAAATGTGTATTAGAAAGCTATTTTTCGAAAAATAATTCTATCAGAATAATTTTCAAAGTCAAATACAATTAATTTTATAATATTGTAAAATAAAAGTTTACATATTTACTACAATAAAGTTAAATTATTACAAGATATAATATTTAAGTGTAATCTAAATAGAGAAATATAATAAATAAAAAGCAGAAATATTGATTATTTTTGGTTTAAAGATTATTAATTAAAGAAAAATATAATTTAAGTACTATTAATTGAAGAAAATGTAATTAATTTATTTATTAATATAATTTAAATTTAATTTATTAAATGTAATTTAATAGCAAATATTGCTTAAAAAATTAAACAATTAATAAAATTAGTAAATGTAATTTATTAATATTGTTTAAAAATGATTCATTAAATCCAAAAAATTATTTCAAATTCATTATTTACATTTTCTTGATCATGAAGAAATTTCATATCACATATATATCAGAAAATAAAAGGTGCATCATTTTTATATGCTATTTTTCAAATTGTATCAAATAAAATGATTTGATGTTAGACAATTCATCATCATTGTTTTTTTTTCATGTGTCAAATCATCGGCCGGGAAGCAAACCATCATTGTTTTGGTGTTGAATTTTTTTTTTTAAAGAAAAACATTTGGCATAGAATAGCAAATTTTCTGCTTTTATGTTTTACTCAATACACAATTGAAAACTAACAGCATGTAAAAATAACATATTTTTTTTAATAATTCAACTGTTTCACAATTAAAGAGTTATTCTCTTTGAAATACATTTTTACTATATTGTAATGGCTGATGTAAAAACATCTGAATATTAGAATATGTCCATTATTTTACAGATGAACTTTTAGCTTTGAATTATAATTTTTTTTTTACTTTTGCTAGTTATATACAATTGTGAATCACTATATATTTTTCACATAGAATTTAAATAACATCTGATTTTTTTTTTCAACAATTCAACTTTTTTTTTATTATAAAAGATCCCCTGTGTAAGCTATATATTTCTTACACTGTGATGATATTATAAAAATATCTGGATATTAGAAACTTTCACCACACTTTTTTGTCATTTGTTTTAAGGATAAACTTTTATTATTGAATTGCAAATTTTTCATTTTTTTTAAAATATCGTATGTACAATTCAATATGCAATACTGTATACTTTGATCTTATTTTTTTTTACTCATTAAATTGTTATTATTTTTTTTAAATTAATGATTGCATTATAGAAACGGTAGTATTCATAAATATTTTTGAGACATCATAATAAATGATTTAAAAAATAGTCTTGTTTTCATGGATTTTGGAATGCTCATTAAATATTTGAATAGTCAATAAATTAAACAAAGAATTTATTCTAAAAATATTATTTAACTGTTTAATAAATTACAAAAACAATATTCTACTTATCCATTTCTTGTTATTTGTTCAAAAAAATATACTGAAAAATGATAGATTTGATAATACAAATTGTTATTATTAAAAAAATCATTAAAATGTTTATAATGTTTGAAAAATAAAATTTTGCAAACAGTTCTTGATTTATATAAGTGTTCTATGAATTTTTGCTCATCAAATTTTTATATTTTTTTTATCAACATCAGCCATAGCCCAAAATATTAATTTTTTTTTTTTTTGACAAATGAAAATAAGCACATTGGTTTACCCCATCCATGTTGATTCCAAGGTCTCCCTTAATTGATATAATTCCATGAATAATAAATGAACATTATAAAGCCCAAAATGTTTTTAGTACATACATGTATAGGTAAAAGCACTGTACGTCACTTGGTGGCTCTGCTTCTTTGCAAAAACATAGAAATACGCCATTGACATGGCCAAACCTACATCTATTACAACACTGCACGATGGCATTGTTCTCTATGCAAACACAGAAATCATACACCTACCTGTGTGTGGCCACGCTTTATACGTACGTTCAGTAATGGCAGTTTGCTACCGTTTAATATGAGGATGTTGTTCAATTTCACAGAACTCTTGAAGTTGGTTTTCAAAATCATTGTCTTGTACACCAACTGAATAGTATTCCATAGTCATAATTATCACTGTCAGTACACTTCCCTGTGGATTTTAGAAGCTGGTAGAAATTTGGAAAGTCTTTTGCAGAGTCCGATGTGATAGATTCATGCGAAATTTCATGTTCTCGATGAGATAAATAAAATGGCTAAAGGCAACAGTGAAAATTTAAGTTCGAGGCTGCCCTTCCTCAAAGGGTTGCGGCTCATATATTACTGATAAGTGACTCACTTTCAGAAGAAATTTTAGTGTTATTGAAAGTTGTGTTATTGAAAAATTGTTGTTTTTGGAAATAAAGTTGTTATGATTTCTTTGAAACATAATCAATCCAAATGCTTCTTTGTCCCACTTGTATTACATAAAGAAATTGTTGTTTTTGGAAATAAAGTTATGATTTCTTTGAAACATAATCAATCCAAATCCTTTTGTCCCACTTGTATTACATATTTAAAAACAAAGTCGGCTGATGTGAATTTTTTGGGTTTGTTATTTAATTTTGTTTAGAATAACAAATTTGGAAATAAAAAGAAAATGTTTGTTTTTGTTTTTGACTTTTGATCGGTGTCCAGAAAACAAATTAGGCTGATTACTTTTTTAATGAAATGTTTCTGTTTGTTTTTTAATTTTGTTTAAATGTTTAATTTATTATTAGAAGAATAAAGTTGTTGTTGGAATCAATGCTTATTGTTGTGATTTCTTCGAAACACAATCAATCCTAATCCTTTTTTGTTCCACTTGTATTACATATTTAAAAACAATGTCGACTGATAAAATGCAAAATCGATTGGCTGATTACTTTTTCAATGATTTTTTTGGGTATGTTATTTAATTTTTTTAGAATAATGTAAATTTGGAAATAAAAAGAAAAGTCCTTGGTTTTGTATTTTGACTTTTCATCAGCATATAAAACAAAGTCAGGCTGATTACTTTTTTAATGAAGTGTTTTTATATGTTTTTAATTTTGTTTAAAAATTTAATTTATTATTAGAACAATAACATACATTTGGAAATAAAAAAAAATGTTTTTTTTTTTTCTGACTTTCAATTAAATATTTAATTTAGAATAAGAATAATGTAAATTTGGGGGTGGAGGGTGGAAGGCCCGGAAATGTTATATTAATATGTTTTGCACAGACACAGCACCACCAAGCAATATACAGTAGCTAATTAACCACTATCCATGTATAGTATATATATATGCAATACAGATACACCTGGGTCTCATTTTACGCGATAGGTTCGTCAGAAAACACGCGCAAACGAAATCGCGCAAAAATAGACAGAACTTACATTGAAAAAGGGGGGATGCGGTCTGTGATTTTTCAAAATTCGCGTAAAAACAAAGCACCAACGTAAAATTACTTTAAAATTCGCGCAAAAAAAAAAAAAAAATAAGGAAATAAAATATGACTAATAAAAAATTTCAAATTTGAAAAAAATTGATACAAGACACTTTTTTTAACTATAATATTTAATTTTATTCAAAATAATATATTTTTATGCATAATTTACAGTACAGTAATTTACATTTTTTTATACACATTTTAATTATTATAGCTATTTGCCGAAAAACACATTCGTTTGCAAACAACTAGCGCCAACTTCACACTCATGTTGTGTCAATGGTTTTCTGGTGACAACGTAATTAGTAATTAATCTTTGAGACGATGATTTTATTAATTGTTTATGAAACTAACAACTAAAAATTAAATTCTTATTTTTGTCTTTAATTTTCAATTCCGTTTAAAAATCAAATTTCACATCACATTAATTTCAAGTCATCGTAAGTAATTTTTAAATTGTTAATTACAATTAAAAATCAGATTTTAATTTTTAATTGTCAAATTTAATTGTGCCCACTGCTATTACTGACCTTTTAAAAATAAACTTGTGGACACTAAATGATTAATAATTGATTACGTTCTTTTTTAAAAAGCAAAAACAGAATGTGATTTAAAATGCAAAATTAACATGCACAATGTTTGAACAAATTTACATTATAATCTTGTAAAATTTAATGTGTGTATACATACAATGTGGAAATCATGATTTTAATTTCATTATTGCATAAAATCTTACTATTATAAAGCACTGAAAATATTGAAATTACTAAGATGAAAGTTGAATTCCAATAATGTGCTATTTCTTTCAATATAACGTAAGTGCGCGAAATTTATTATTTAAAGTAATAGCGCATTATCGGATTTTGACTTCCGGTGAAACACGAATCGCGTAACTTCAAAATCGTGTTAAATAAGTGCACGTAAAAAGAGATCCAGGTGTTTGTTTGCATTATATGTATAATCAATTCAGAAAAGCAGTGACACAAAAATACATTGCAATACAATAATGCTGTTTTTTTTAATACTACCGAAATGAGACAATAGCTCTTTTACCAGCAGTTGCAGCTTCTATTGTTTTAATATTTTCAACTTCATATTAATATTTGAATCTATACTACCATTGTCTGCACGCAATAAATAGTTCTATTTTATATAATGGATCTCATATTAGTTTTTTTTTAAATTTATTGTTTATTAAAACATATAAAAGAATCTGTTTATTAAAATGATAGATTATAAATTACCATTGTTCTGAACATCCTATTAAAAACTATTCCAAAATGTGTTTGTAATGTATTTATTTTGTTACTTTTGCCTTTACTAATGAAATTTCAGTTAAAAACTAGTTCTTTAATTCATCTATTTTTTAAATAAATCTTTATTATAATTTTTGTTTCATTAATTTAGCAAATAAATAGTTTAATTTCAGCATTATTTATGTGTTTTTTTAATATTTAATTTGATTTTTCATATTCTCACAGCATGATTTTGATTTATAATTGTATTTTTTTTTTCATTGGATCTGTATTGGAGATTTGTTTTATTTACATATGATGTTGAATTCCAGATGGTATGTGTAATAAAGTAACTTGTTCACTTATCACAATGAAATTCAAGACTTTTTAATCCACTTATTTATACTTTTATGGTAGAACACTTTATCCTTTTTATTTATTAATTAGTTCTAATTCATTGATACTACTACCACTTCCCAGTACTTTTTTTTTTTTTTTGTGAAGAGTTTTATCTCAAGAGGACTAATTATGGCACCATTATCTTTCTAATGTGGCAGACTTTAATAATAGCTGTCCATGCAGACAGTTGTCATGATTATTATTGCAATCTAGTTTTCTTCAAATGCCCAGCTTTTTTTTTTTTTTAACTTGAAACTTTTATTCATCAACAAAAGTATTATTTTGTTAAAAATGAAATAAACAGTTCATTTAATGAAGCAAAAGGGTAAACTGTTAATTCCATATTGATTTCCTCCCCATTAGTTTGCAAAGTCTTTTAATTCTTCTTTGTTCTACATGCTTCCTTTTTCTCTTGATCTTTTTCTACTAATTTATAGGACAATTAATTGGAGCCTTTTTAAAAACTGTATATTATTTTTGTTAAGACTTATAATTGTTATGAATTGACATTAAATAAAAAGGATCTAGATATTTTTATTTACTTATATAATTTAAAAACTCTTATTTTTATAATCCTAACATATATTTGTATTCTAGTTTCTGTGATAAAAATTAAATTTTTGTAAAGAGAGCTGTTAACTAATATTTTTTACTGTACATGAATCTCTAAAGACATGATAAATCCATTTTTCCCTTTTTCTTTTTAATTTTCTCATTTTGTCTAAAGAGATTATTGTTTTTTTCTTTTAAATGTAAGAATCTGTTGAAATTTCTTTATGCTTCTCTGTCATATGCTGCAGTGTTTTTTTTTTTTTTTTGTGAATGTATTTTATATTAAAAATAAATAAATCAATATTTCTATAAATATATTACAAAGAATTCAAGTGCTAGAAAAATAAATTCTTTAGTTGATTTTGGATCCAATACTTTTTAATGCCAAATGAAATTTGGTAGATATCAATAATTTATTATTAAAATCACAAAACTTTCAGGTGTTGTAGTAAATAAAAATACTAATAAATAGAAGCTTATATATGTACTATGACTAAATTAAAAACATTTAGGGTTTATATATTTAAAGCACAAAGATAATTTAAAATATATATTGACAAATATATTAGCATTTTGTTTACAATATTTACATTAATTTTTACAACATAATTAGAATCTTTTAGAAAAAGCATTATTTTTAGGCTACAGCTAATGTAAAAATCTGGGAAACATTTTAAAGTTCAGTATTAATAGCTTTCATTTGCAAGGATCTGAGAGCACCGCACCTAGATCTTAGGATCTAATGCAACCCTCCAGCAACCACCTTTTATCTCCATTTAACTACAAAACTATGAGTCTTAAACTGAAAACACCTTAATGTTTTCAACCCAAACCCATTAGCTTATATAGTTATATGGGTCTGAACCCAGTTTATACATTTTGGTGTCTTTGGTTCTTTAATAACTATAGCCACCACTATCCTATTAGGCAGGATTGGTTTTGAGCCAATAAACATCACTTGACTACCATCTCTTATGCTTGTGTATAACTGTTGTTAAAACAGGCAAAACTCACCGTATATATTGCCACACACAGCAAGCTAGAGTAATCAATGGATACCAGAAGGCTTGTGCATAAAATCCCCATCTAGGACGTACTCATCCAATATCCCAGACTAGTTTCTGGCTTATGGCCTTTGTCAGTGAGGAGCCTTGGATTTGAGAGCACTGCACCTAGATCTTAGGATTTAATGCAACCACCTTTTATCTCTATTTAACTACAAAACTATGAGCCAAACTGAAAACACCTTAATGTTTTCAATATAGTCATATGGGTCTGAACCCAGTTCATTACCCATACATTTTGGTGTCTTTGGTTCTTTAATAACCATAGCCACCACTATCCTATTAGGCAGAATTGATTTTAAGCCAATAAACATCACATGACTACCATCTCTTATATGCTTGTGTATAACTGTTGTTAAAGCAGGCAAAACTCATTATATATATTGCCGCACACAGCAAGCTAAAGTAATCAATGGATGCCAGAAGTCTTGTGCATAAAATCCCCATCTAGTGCCTACTCATCCAATATCCCTAGACTAGTTTCTGGCTTATGGACTTTATCAGTGAGGAGTCTTGGATCTGAGAGCACTGCACCTAGATCTTAGGATCTAATGCAACCCTCCAGCAATCACCTTTTATCTCCATTTAACTACAAAACTATGAGTCTTAAACTGAAAACACCTTAATGTTTTCAATCCAAGCCCATTAGCTTATATAGTCATATGGGTCTGAACCCAGTTCAGTCCCATACATTTTGGTGTCTTTGATTCTTTAATAACCATAGCCACCACTATCCTATTAGGCAGGATTGGTTTTAAGCCAATAAACATCACATGACTACCATCTCTTATGCTTGTGTATAACTGTTGTTAAAACAGGCAAAACTCACTATATATATATATTGATTATCTCTAGCTTGCTGTGTGTGGCAATATATATAGTGAGTTTTGCCTGTTTTAACAAGAGTTATACACAAGCATAAGAGATAGAGTCATGTGATGTTTATTGACATCTGGTAATCACTGATTATTCAAACTCATGCTACATAGTACTAAAGAGGAGAGATGCTCTTGTCTATGGAAATTTGGTAATTTGTTATTAAAAAAAGATAAAATTGCACAGTATATTTTACATGTGAATGTATTGGGTTTCATGGATTGATGTGTATAGTCAGTGTAAAGTTCATGTTTAAGGTATTATTATTATTGGAGTTGGAATGACCATAGTCATTTTTGATGGTTAATGCTGCTGGCAAAAAAGATGAAAGCAGCTTTTAAACAACTCATTATAGACAAAATTCTCTCCAGTATCCTATGGAAAATAGTGTAAGATAATACTGAATTAGCGTAAATGCAAATGATCAAAATTTATAGTTTTCCTTTTTTTGTTTACTCTCTAGCTAAAAATATCTAGATATTCATGTATCAGTAATAATTGGATTGTTAACTGAATTGACTAATGGCAACTTGGAATTTGAAAAAAAAATCAGTTTTACCCAGTTTAAACTATACATTGTGGGCATGGTAGACATAATAAGATCTTTCTGTAAACATTTGTTAAAAGTTTCTATATATTAATGAAATAAACTAATGAATGTTTTAACATTTGAAATAACTAGATAAAATTGTATAATTTTTTTGTGAACTTCATAAAAATTAAAATTGACTACAGAAAGAAGGCCCTTTGATTCTTCTTGGAGATCTTAAAGGAACTGAGCAGGGAAAATTCCTAATGTTTACTCCATATGTTCTTGTCATTGCAGCTGTTATTATTATGTGATTATTCATGTAGTATATGAACATGGATGGGCTTATCTTCAACACGCATTAGCCAGCATGGTGAGTTTTGTGGTTTTTTTTACCTCTGAGTTTAAGATAAATAAACATCATGGTCTACTTTCTCAGTTGCCTGATAGCTCTTAACTGTAACAGTTAAGTTTTCTTGAAAGCATAATGATTTTTTTTTTTTAAAAGATATTTACAATCATAACAGACAAAAATAAATCTTGGTCCTTAATCCCCGGAGGCTATAGAGTTGCCAGACAATGGAGTTGTTGCTGACCAAAGGTCGAGGTTGGTGGGAATCTCCTGGTTGCAGATGCAGGCTGTTATTTGATGATCTTTTATTTAGATATTTACAATTCAGATCATTTTCAAGGAATGGAAGATTGCCCAAATTGGAAAAATAACTGTCTCATACTAAATGTAACATTATTTGAAGTTATATGAAAGGGTGGATTGATTTAAAAGTAGACATGTATTGTTCTTTAAAGGCACAAACATTGGAAGTACAAATGGAGTAGGATTCATTATAAATAAAGGGTGGAAGGAAAAACATTGTGGAGATTGATGATGTATCAGACAGATAGACAGTATTAGTTATTCAGTTTAATAACAGGTTTATGCCCCAACAAGTTCTCATTGTGTTGACGATGTAGAGAATTTTTATATTAATGTACAAAAGGCTTTTGATCCGATCAAACAACATTTTAAAATTATCATTGGAGACTTTAATGTTAGAATTGGTAAACAATTGAAAGGCGAAATTGCTGTAGTAAATTTGAATACGGTGATAGAAATAATAGATGTCATAGATGCAGAAAAAGAAAAACTTTATATTAATTCTTTTTTTGAGAAAAATATTAAACAGGATTGAATATGGAAGCATCCAAATGAAAGTATAGGAGAATTGGATTATATTTTGACCAACAGAAAATATGTATTTCAAAATTGTAATGTTCTTAATAAATTCAACAAAGGAAGTGATAATCAATTAGTGAGATATAAGATACACATTAATGTAAAATTAGTGAGACAAAAATTATTAAGAAAATCAATATTCACAGTTGATATTCCTAATCTTCAGAAACATTCCAGTGAATTTAAATAAGAACTTGCAAATCATTTTCAAATATTAACATTTTGAACATGATTCGGATTTGAATGAAATCAATAGGAAGATAACTGATATACTTTTTAAAAATGCAAGAAAGATAGCTGGTACAAAAAAGCAGCATTTGACCAATGAAATTTTTACTGAGACAAGACAATTCATGAAGAAAAGAAGGATTATAAAAAAATATAAAAATGATTCATTAAGAATGATTGAATATCTCAAATTTTGTAAAATGGTACAAAAAAGAATTAATAATGACATAAGAAAGTGTAATTGTGAATTAGCGAGGAAAGCTGCAGAAGACAATAAAAATCTCCACTGTGTAAAATTACATCTTGTATTGGTGATAATCTTATTTCTGGGAATAAGAAAAAAAAGATAGAACTATTACTAAAAAAAGAGATGACATGAAATGTGTAGAAGAGTTCTATCAGTAATTATATAGCAATAAAGAATAAGGTTAAATATCTTCTACAATTAATACCCAGGATTTTAAATAAAGAAATGACGTAGGCATAATGATGGAATTATTGTTGTTGTGTATTTACTCACGACTTGCATAAGGCAAACCACAATTAATTAACTAAATGTAAATTTAGACTAAAAGATTTATTACAATTTATACATTAAACTAGAATATATATAAGCTCAATTATAAATAATATATACATATAATAATAAGCAATGCTTCCAGAGTTCTTAAACACTCTTGAAAAATAGTCCGACCCTTACTGTCTCGTTTAATTCATTGACTCCTTAACAACTAGGCTAAATAAATACAGTTCCCCAAATTAATACCTAAGAGCTTTTTAGGCTTACAAAAAACATAATGAGATCAGGATGATCTGTTTTTAATCTAGTTGGATTTTTATACCTTCAGATTCCGAACATCTGGGTTTATTCCCTCGCAGACATTAACTGTTTGCTGGTGATACTTGTGCAATTACTAACCAAATATTTTTACTTTGTGAAAGTTTCAACAATAGAGTATAATTACTACCAAGAATCTAATTTTGTTTTCTTTTCCCCACCCTTTTATCTCTCGAATTTTTTTCCCTTTTAATTAAACACTTTTAACATTTTTTTTTTTTTTTAATAAATTATATTCAATTTTATTTGTTTATTTCAAAATAAAAGTTCAAAATTTCTACCCTTTCCATTAAATCAAAACCATTTGTTAATTAATTCTTTTTTTCATTTTACAAACTATTTAACTTCAAAATATTTATGACAAATTATAAATATGTGAGCTTATATATATATATATGAGCTGACTTAAAATATCAGCTCAATAGATTAATCACTTCTCTTCAGTAAACTCAACAATAATTAATCCCAAATCAAATTTTCCAATATTTATGTGTTCTGGTCTTATCTAAAGGATTAATTCTACACTGACCTCCACCAATTGTAACTGCTCTCAGCAGTTCTGTGAGGTTGGTGCCACTTTGGAGGGAAAATCACTAACTCTGCATGAACATGCTCCAAGGGTTGATTTGCTAATTAAAAAAACAACAAGCATATTAAGTTTATCAGTCATTGTACTAACAAAATCTATTTAATTATGGTTTAGATTAACAAAATGTAGATTTTATTCAGAAAAATTTGGTACAATGACTTTCAAACATATTTGGTATAAACTTTTACAAAATATTTCTTAAAAATATTAAGTTTAAATAATTGATTCTCAAGTGTACATTGATTAAAAGATAAATATAAAATGTTACCAACTGATTTGTTGAAGAAAATGAACTTTAATAAAGAATTTGAAATATTTGTAACATTTTATAGATATCTAGGATTCAATTCAATTTGATAAAATAAAGACAATATACATTTTTACAAATATAAAATGAATAAACTAATATAAAAAGGTTAGTTTTAATTATAAAATAAGATTAATGAAATATAAAAGATTATAATATTGATTAAAATATTCTACCACCGATTATGAGATGGGTGTCAATTAATAAAGATTGGGTTCAAACCCAGACTAGTGCTGATGACATTGGCACTAGGTGAAGCAGGAAAATGTACTATATTTCCAGCTTCATATCCCTCGACTTGGGGGAAAAAAACAAAAAAAAACATTTTACTTGGGTATCCAGTGACAATAGAGGCTGACCAAGGGTTTGATGACCAAGGTTTATTATATTATTATTGGAATGGTAACTGTATCGAGTTCTGCAAGCTTTTAGTTTTTTCTAAATTTATTACTCTGCTGAAATTACAATTCTTAAACTATCATGTTATTAAACGATTTATTTTCTTAGCAATTCTTTCTTATCTTCCTCATTCTACTAACTTTAGTCTTCTTACTTCATTTAGTTACTATTCGATAATAGTCCTTAGATAAGATTTATATATCAACAGTCCAGCAACGTAATCAATATGTATTTCAATTATATGGGGTCATACACAAAGAGTCTCACATTTTGAAAATAATTTAAACTTTCCCTGGATCTGGAGGTATTTCATAGTATGGATTTAAATGTCGAGCATTAAATGTTCCTTTCACCACTCCATCCTTTGATAGCAGGAAGGCATTGTTTCCACACTTGTTGAATGAGACATGGTCCTTTATATAGTGGGAAGAACTTCCGGGATTCTCTATTGTTTACATTACTTGGTTTTGGGTCCCTCACCCAGACCAGGTCTCCTATTTTAAAGGAATGTGGTTTAGTGTCTTTTCTCTTCTCTCGAAGCTTAGCCATTTGAGTCATTCGTATTTAGCCTTACCCTGGTCTCTTTTAGGATTTATACGTCTGTGATTGATTGGTACCCGGGTTTTCACTAGCAGGAGGCATGGTTTTCCGAAGTGGAGTTGCACTGGTGTAAACCCTATAGATTCATTGATGGTATTATTAATATACTGGGTCACCTTTTTGTGGTGATTCACCCTACCTCTGTGGTTATCGTGTATATATGTTCTGTAGAGACGGTTGATTTCCTTCATCACTCGCTCACAGGGGTTAGATTGGGGGTTTTGAATGGATGTTAGTGTGTGTTTGATGCCTTGCTTTTCAACTCATGCCTTCCATTCTTTGGAGGTGAAAGCAGATCCATGGTCAGATAAAATGGTCATAGGTTTTCCAACTTCATGGAACTGTTTTTGCTGCAGGACTCAAATTGCGTTTCGTGAGTTGGCACTCCATACCAGATAAGCACATACATATTTAGAAAATACATCATAAGTTACCTAGAGGTACTGGTAACGCTTAAATGCCGGTAGAGGCCCATAGTGATCAATTGCCAATAGTTCATTTGGTTTGGATGGAATAATGGGAGTAAGATTGCCAGCATACGATTTGTTTGGAGGTTTACTCCTAGCACAAATAGCACAATTTCTAAGCACCGCCAACACATGAGTATATAGACCATCCCAGTAAAACTGCCGCCTTAGTGCCTCTTCAGTTTTTCTTGGGCCATAATGTCCTATCAAATTATGAATATGGTCTATTAAAGGGGTACGTAGGTTGCTGAGTACCAGGATCTTCCATGGATTATCATAATCTTTGGTTCAAATTTGCAGGATTCTATTTCTGATCCTATATCGACCAATAGGGACCTTGGAATAGTGGACTCATGAAGATTGTGACTGGTGGAGGGCATCAATTATCCGTTAGTAGCTTGTTTCCTTAGCCTGCCAGTAAGGGAGCCTATCCAGTTCATTTTCTACCTCAGTGTTTGCTGCATTCAGCATTACTGTAAGTGGTTGATCTCCCAGGGTTGGGTTTTCTGGGAGTGTCTCAATAGGATGGTGACTTAGGATATCAGCAACAAGATTTTCAGGCCCTGGGCAGTATATTACTTTGTAGTTGAACTTTTGAAGGGATAAGCTCCAACGGATTAGCCGTTCGTTGGTTAAATAGCTACGGTTGAGAAACTCTAAGCACTTGTGGTCTGTAATGACGATGACCTCTGATCCAAGCAAAATCTGCTTGAATTTATTGCAGGCCCAGAGAATCGCCAGTGTCTCTTGTTCCGTAACAGTATAATTTAGTTCTGCCCCTCGAACACTGCAAAAACTGATTACTTGATGTTTACCACTTTCCCCCATTTGGAATATGATGGCTCATAATCCCTTCTTACTACTGTCTGTCTGGACATAGAAAGGACGTGTAAAATCGGGGTGGTGGAGCATGACCATTTTTAAAAAGTTTTCCTTAATACTTTCAAACTCTTCATCATGTTTACTTGTCCAGATCCATCGCTAGCCTTTCTTTAGAAGATTTATCAGATAGGGGGTGTCTTGTGCAAATCCAGGGTAGAATTTGTGGTAATAATTGCACAACCCTAAGAATGACCGGACGTGCTTTCGGGTGGTAGGCTTGGGAAATTTCTTGATGGCTTCCATCTTGTCCGGGTGTGTCTTAATACCCTGTCCATTTACAATGTGTCCCAGGAAGGATATCTCGGGGAGATCAAAACAACTCTTTTCCAGGTTAACTGTAATATTCTTTTCAGCACACTCCTGGAAAAACTTCTTTAGACACCTTAGATGTTATTCAATGTTTTGTGAGGCAATCACCACATCATCAACATAGCAAACAAGATGTTTCTTAATTTCTTCTGATAAGACCATGTCAATGCATCTCATCAATCCAGCTCCACTATTGATTAAGCCAAATGGAACTCTCCTGAACTGATGAGTCTGACCATTGTGTCTAAAGGCAGTATACTTCCGATCCCTTGGGTCTAGTGTCATGTGCCAGTAACTGGCCGTAAGGTCCAATCTAGAAAACAGCCTTGTTGCTAAGTTGAGTGAATATTTCTTGGACAGATGGTGGAACATCTCATTCAGGGATTATAATGCTATTGAGCCTCCGGGCATCTAAACATAGTCGGATGGCACCACTTTTCTTTTTGACTACCACCAAAGGGTTGTTATATGGTGATGGTCCCTTTTCTATAATTCCCCAATCCATCATCTGTTCTATTTGGTGGTTGACTTCCTCTTTGTATTGGAATGGGATCGGATATGTCTTCATTTGAAAATAGTTTTCTTCTTTGACTTTAATATGATGCACATAACCCCTAATTTCCCCCGGTGTATTTGAGAATACTTTCGCATTGTTGATGAGGATCTAGCGTAGTTGGTCTTGATCTTTTGGGGACATTAATACTGATTCTTGAACCTTTTTTTTGATGAGCTCTAGGTCTGCTTCCTGAGCAATACACCCTACTCTCATGCAGGTATTACTAGTCAGGCCTCTAAAAGGGATTTGTTCTTTCCTGAAAATCAGCTTGCACTGGGCATAATCTATTGTACACTGGTGTTGATATAAAAAATCTGAGCCTATCACAAGGTTATGAATCAACCCAGCTACAATCAAAAAGGTGTGTCCAACTGTGGTGGTGCTGAGGGTCATTTCTGGCCAAACTTGGTAATTTTCTGTTTTGGTTTTCTTTCCATTAGCAAGTGTTAATTGAACAGCCCGGGTATGTAACCGTAGGAGATGTTTTCTCTTTTCCAACTGGTCATACCATCTTTTTGATATTAGGGAAACTTGACTCCCTGAATCTAATAGGGCATGAGTTACCAGGTTTCTTATTTTGATGTGAATGGTGAGACATGGATCAATGGGTGACCCTGATAATGAGTTGTCTGCTTCATTGATGATAGTGGAGATGGGGTTTTCTTGTGACGCCTTTGTGTTCCTGAATCTTTTGTTGGGACATTGTTGGGAGGAACAACCTAACGAGGTCCCTGAAAGTTTTCCGATTGATCCTGGTATCTTCTTTTCGGCATGGTTTGGTTTTGGTCATAGTTTACTCAAGGTTGACTATTCCATCTCTGGGTTGCTATGTATTGAGTCCACAGGGGCTCCCCTTTCTTCACTCTTTCTTGGGGTTCTGTGTAAAAATTTCCGAGATCCATGGTAGTCAGCAAGTGTGCCATTTCATCTACATTCATAATCCTGCTTATCACCATTGCTCGCTGAACTGGCTGGGGCATGTTGGATTGCACGGTCTGGATGATATGAGCTTCCGAAAATGGGAATGCGGTGAGAGATCTGAATTGCACTACTTGGCAGAGGAAAAATTGAGTAGTTGTTTCCCTCCCTCGATATTTTTCATGCGAGATTTGCTGAAGAATCTGATCTTGATGCTTCTCACTCCAATAGCTAGTCAATAATGCTGCTTGATATTCATCGAATGTTTGGGGTTTTTCACGCATCGACCCCCACCAATTCTTTGCTGGGCCCTGTAGATAATGATTAGCAATAGCAAGTTGATCTCCCTCACTTGCCTGGTAAAAATAGAATAGTTCTTTTAAACTATCCAGGTGGGCCTGAGGATTTTCTCCTGGATCTCCTTGGAATACCTTGACCTGGATGAATTTGGCCAGATTTGGCTGAATTCCGAGATCAATCCCTGCCCGGGGATATATCGGTGTGCTAGTTGGGTGATCATTATTTATTGGTGCATCTATCGGGACCTCAATCTTCTTGGAGCCAGTTGGGGTTTTCCAGTTTTGATCCTTGAGGTAGTATGGTAGTGTTTGTTCCGGATCCTTTTTTAGGTCATGGAATGGGTTGAGTTTTCCCAGATCTGGGCCAGACATCTTTCTTTCACTTTCTAGGTTTCGAGTTTCCCATTGGTGTCGGGCTTGCCATTCCATTCCCTCATGGATGTTCCGCATATTTGTTTTGATTCTGACTTGTTCCTCTAGCAATTTGTTAATTGCAGATTCGATTCTGACTTGTTCCTCTAGTAATTTGTTAATTGCAGATTCACACTTTTCAATGCTTGTTTTGGTCTGTTCACACCCCTCTTGCAGCTTTTTGATATCTTTTGCAGCTTGCATTTCTCTTTCTGATATTTATCTCTGTCCTTTGGGATAGTTCTTTCATTTGTTGTAGAGTTCTCTCTGCCATCATTCGGCTTGACTCCACATTAATTTGGATCCTCCTCATCATACTCTGGAGCATGGCATCAACATCTTCACTTTCCTTTTTTTCTATGCTGTTATCCATTTGGATTTTGAAAAGTTTGACAACAGTAATAATGCTGATCTTAGAATTCAAAGCTATTTTACTGGAACTATGGCTCACTGAAACTTTAAGACAATCTTGAACAACTAGAATGTAAACGTATTTTGTATCTTGAAATTTATATAATCATTAATTCGAACGTTTGCTTCCCTTACTCTGTCCACTCTTCCCATCATGTTTTACTGACTGTCCTTTCTGACCTGCCATACTAAGTTTCTGACTGTTTTAAGCTAGATAATTAAATAATTGTTTCAACTTCAACAAAATTTTTTTACTTTATCATGAGAATGACTGATTTGGTTGTTTTTGGTTTTTTTTTTATTCTAACTGGCCACCCTTGGTCACTCCTTGCCTCTGAAATGGACTTAAAAAAAATCATTATTTTCCAAATTTAATACATAATCTTGTTGTTATGAATATTACATTGCTTACAATTTTATTACATATTACACCAGTTATAAAATTCTTCACTCTCCAAATCTCTTATACATCAAAAAAAAAAAATTGTTGCCTAGAATTAACATGGTTCTTTCTTTATTTATTTATTTTGAACTTGATAACGAATTTATAATGGTAATAGGTACTCTATTTCCTACACCAGGGCGCCAGTTATCAAGATCAGCAATAATATAACACTTACAGATAGCTCTACTACATATAAAAACAGATATATATATATTAAAATATATATGTACTTTTATTGATTGTTAACACAGTATGCCCATATGAATAAACATTAAATACATCTTATTACCACCTTTTACACATAAGGCTTATGGATGTAGTGCATGGGCTTTAAACATTTTTTTTTTAAACACATGAAAACAGAAACAAATTCATGTGTACATGTAAAACCAGATACAAAAAAAAATCTACATATGGTTGTAATACATGGGTTTTTAAAAAAAAAACTTTTACAAAATATCTATATGATTGTAAAACACAGTCTTTGGTTTTTTTTTGACACTCATGAAAAAAACTTTGCATCACTTTGACATCACTTTATGATTATTTTACATAGTTTGAGTTTGGTATAAATCTAACTTTAAGAGAAAACATTTTGCTAAACTTAAGAGCATATACATAACAAATTATTCCATATCACTATGCATTCAAACTCAGATGAACTAAACAAACTTTTAAATATATTGGTCCGAGTATATAAAACTGTATCTATTAAATGTCATTTGGGGATATGAATATTTGTTCAACTGTCAAATCCAGAAAAAAAAAAATTGTACATCTATAATTGGGAAAGTTTTCAAG
The DNA here is from genome assembly GCA_028023455.1 of Epiperipatus broadwayi. Lineage (NCBI taxonomy): Eukaryota > Metazoa > Onychophora > Udeonychophora > Euonychophora > Peripatidae > Epiperipatus > Epiperipatus broadwayi. The sequence continues at coordinate 2,432,940 of JAQFVV010006267.1, read as the reverse complement.
CTTTTATGCTTAAGATACAATACAACTTTTCCACACATATGGGTTTTCTAGAAAATATATAGCAATACAATATATATAAAACTTTCAAACACATCTGTTTCTACACATCACACATACACACCTATGTACATATATATGCAGCGCTACATATACAAGTACATAGATTTTACACACATATACTTCTATACACATTCATAGTACTATACATTATTGGACAAGAGAAAAAAAACTTTGCCAAAGTTGGAAAAAAAAAATCCATACACGTGTCAAATTCTTTACACTTTGCTTTAAAATAATCACAACATTATATACTCAATTAACAAGAAAAAATTTCTATACAAATATTTCCATTCTTAGCAAACATGGGAGAAAAGTAGAAAAAAAAATTTCTACATAACAAAACTTCTGGAAGTAAAAAAAAACTTACATATACATTAATATAGTAATAGTTCAAATTACTTTCATATTTTATACAATCTATTTAACCATATGAGTTTTCACTTTTAATTAATCTGTTTATCAAAAAAAAAATACAGACTATGGATGGAAAACATGGTATTCCTCTTTACTTTATTAACAAAACAGTATTTGATTTTATAAAATCAATATGACACAACTAAATCATTTTATATTCTGGAAAATTATGTATATATTAAATTATATATAGCAAATTATACACATATAGCTAATGAATTATTCAGGGTGTGGGAATAATTAACAGGCTCCACGATTTGGGCGTCCAAACTCGGGGAAAAAAAAACGCAGCCTCTGTGCCGGTCAAAATCGTGTATTCATTCAACAAGACCAATAATCCAAGCAAAAGTACCTTGAATCCAACCATGCACAAGATACATATGTCAGGACAAGGATGAATCCTAACCTATTTGCCTAAATTATTGCCTCTCTGACTAATGGATAACGTTTGTGATGACACTAGCAGTGCTTGGTTTTATTCCGTCCCAGCTGGAGGTCATGGTTCACATAGAGACTCAAAATAAGAAAAGGGTTTATATGAAAAATCAATGATTTAATGAGTTCTGACGATTGCAGAACAGTACAGATATGATTTGATCGATTACTTAATGGTTTGAACCGTAATAATGATAATTCTTTCTGTCAACATTATAAAGAAGTGAATTTAAATCAAAGAAATACTTAAATAAATAGAGTAATTAACCTTAGAGATTGGGAGTGATGACAAACTAAGCTTATTTAAATAACAATACTATAGGAATTTATTAAGGAATTTAGTACAAAATAAGTAGTCTTTGTTTATATAACTTGGTTATTTTCTTTAATTCGTTTTGATGCAGCTTTGACAAACAATGTAAAAGTTTGTTAATTCATCGGCCAAAACCAAACAGCAATAAAATAAGATATTACAAATAAATCTGTTATATATATATATTACAAAATATGAAAGATGGGCATTTAAAACCTTATTACATTTAAAATCATTCGTATATAATGAGTGTGGGAAACAAAATAGTTCTTAAATAGATAATTGACAATTATACAGTCAGATTTAATTAATTACGAAATTTGTTTATGAAGGACGTGCTATAATGGCAGAGAGCGTTTCAGGTTAGCTAAATAAAGATATAAAATGATGAAGAAGGCAATATGCTATTATAGATTACAACAAAAATAAATGAGGTGGCTTTGCTAAAGGAAATTCCTGATATGTACAGGTAGATAAGAGAAATGTTGGCCCTCTAGCCAAAGCATGTCTCTGAATAATAATAAAATATTTTTGATGTGCTGGGCTTCCATACACATTTTAAATGGCAATGCCCGAAAAGATCCCTTCGTATGAACTACGTCTACTTTGAGGGAGTGTGAAAGACCGGACTGGTCAAAGTTAAATTTCCGAAGGTCCTGGTGAGTAAGTAGCAAAGCAAAATACTAATACTAAATGAATGGTTGTAGCTATAAATACATAATGCCTTAGACATATATATATATAGATAATGTATCACTAGCAAAATTAATAAATGAATTCCTGATTAAAATAATCAGTTTCCTGATGTCGATAGAAAGTCCCCACAAACCTTAGTCCACTAATGAATGAATCATAAATATAATATATAAATAAAGAAAAAAAGAGTTAACTAAAATATAAATTGTTTACCACACTTCACAAATATTTCATTTATTAATAAGTTCTTAAATAATTTATAAAAGATTACAAAATAAGACTGTTTTTAATTAACATAGATGGGCATTAAATATCAAACTAATAAATTGTAAAGCATAATTTTAATATTTTCTGACAAATAAAATATATGTATGAAATATATAGATTGATAAAATTCTATGATAAATTTTACTTAATTGATTCACTAAAATTATTTATTCTTTCAGAAATAATTACAGGGCTATTTTAAATTGGAGGTAATAGTAAGATACTTTTAAAATAATTTCAATCATTCAAATAAATTTATATATGAGGTACAAAACTAAATGAGCTTTCTATTAATTAATTTACAGAAGGAAGTCTTCTTGTAATGATTTTTAAATAAATAAAAAAAATAACAGGGGGAGGATTTAAAGTTAATAGCTCATTGAATTTTGTAGTTGGCCATTTCAGTAAGTCAAATAATCTAAACAAACCGACAACAATTAATTTAATTTGCCGCATCAAAATAATGTAAAATTTTATAAGAATTGATATTTTAAATTGAATAAAATTAAAAGACGCATTTTAAACCAAGCCGTATAAACATTACACATATAATATATAAATTAATATTGATTTAAACAAGTGGAATAAAATCAGTGGCTTGCAGTAAATTGGAGATTATAATAATATACCTACTAGAAGATGTTTCACAGCTTGACAGAGGCAGTTACAGTCAGAGTATTAGCAGGTTTACTTGACACAGACAGGCTCCGGCTAGATGTTGACAGCACTGGATGGCATTGATGAGCTGGTGAAACAGAGCTCCGGGAAACACGGTCGATCTTTTAGCCAGCCATTCTTTTAGGCACGATGTCTTGTATATAGATTAATCACTTCTCTTCAGTAAACTCAACAATAATTAATCCCAAATCAAATGTTCCAATATTTATGTGTTCTGGTCTTATCTAAAGGATTAAATCTACACTGACCTCCACCAATTGTAACTGCTCTCAGCAGTTCTGTGAGGTTGGTGCCACTTTGGAGGGAAAATCTCTAACTCTGCATGAACATGCCCCAAGGGTTGATTTGCTAATTAAAAAAACAACAACAACAAGCATATTAAGTTTATCAGTCATTGTACTAACAAAATCTATTTAATTATGGTTTAGATTAACAAAATGTAGATTTTATTCAGAAAAATTTGGTACAATGACTTTCAAACATATTTGGTATAAACTTTTACAAAATATTTCTTAAAAATATTAAGTTTAAATAATTGATTCTCAAGTGTTCATTGATTAAAAGATAAATATAAAATGTTACCAACTGATTTATTGAAGAAAATGAACTTTAATAAAGAATATGAAATATTTGTAACATTTTATAGATATCTAGGATTCAATTCAATTTGATAAAATAAAGACAATATACATTTTTACAAATATAAAATAAATAAACTAATATAAAAAGGTTAGTTTTAATTATAAAATAAGATTAATGAAATATAAAAGATTATAATATTGATTAAAATATACTACCACCTATTATGAGATGGGTGTCAGTTAATAAAGATTGGGTTCAAACCCAGACTAGTGCTGATGACATTGGCACTAGGTGAAGCAGGAATATGTACTATATTTCCAGCTTCAAAAGACTAAAGCATGTTCAATGTTTTTCAAAAGAAGAAAATAAAGTTGGTAATGATGAGTTAGAAGAAGTTAATCATTATAAATATCTTAGTCAGATTATTATTACACATTGAAACATAATGGATGAAATTAAACATAGAATTAAGCTTGGTTGTAATGCTTTTGGTAGAAATAATTTAATATTAAAAGGAAACATGCCTATGTGTTTGAAAAGGAAGCTTTTTAATAAATGTTACCACTTATTGCTTACTGATCTGGTACTTGGCACTTAACAGTAGGGTAATACAGATACTGCAGACCAGTCAACAAAGTATGAAGATGTATGATAGAAATAACAAGGAGAGTCTAGAATGAAATGTATAAGAATGAGAACAAACAGTTGTTTCTGACACCATTGACGAATTAAGAGACAAGTAGAGTTAGGCTGGACACATTGTTAGAAGAGATGAATAATTAAAATCATAAATTGGATTCCAAGAGATTGTAAAAGACATAGAAAGAGACCATATGTGAGATGAATGGATGAAATGAAGGGTTCTGGGATGATGTGGAGAAGAGAGATACTAAAGATCCGAGATGGATTGAACTTGGGAGTGACCATCTTGCAGTGGATCGATAATGGTTGAAAATGATGATAATGAATTTTTTATTTAAATTATGCAAATAATCAGATAAAATTTTAACTTTGAACAAGAGGAATTGATTTAAATATTGAGAATCTGTTTAATAGTATTGTTTGAAAAAATAACAATCATACCAAGGAAAGTTAGTAAATCAGCTTTTTTAATTGTGGTTTATCTTTTTATCATTATCATTAGCAATCACTTATATGCAAATACGATTGTTGTTTTAGCTTCATAAAAACAAAAAAAGAGAAACAAGAAATTACAAGTTAGAAACAGTAAAAAGGAGAGAGAAAATGGAATTCGGAATTATAATAGTTGTAATTAAAGGATTTAAATGTGATTGTACAAATACACAATCCCATTGCCATAGTACAAAGAAATGATTACTAACTTGGGAGGCTATGGCAGTATGGATCTTAAACTAATCTAAGTGATTGAATACAGACATAAAGGAAAGTGAAAAGAAAATATGCGAAAGAATACTAATAATTAATATAATTATATGTATTAACTGAAACATTGTAGTTAAAATCATATGATACTAATCCTTTGATATTGTCAGTATAGCACTTAATAAAAAAAATTGCATTTTTTTTTAAAAAAACAAATAGGAAACAAATATGTTTTAAGTTAACTCTTTAGTAGAAAATAAATTCCGATAACTCTAACTGTATTCAACAGAAAAACATTAATATTAAAATGTAAAAAAGAACTATCTTTTTTTTAAAACCATGTAGAATGATTAATCTTACTTTAAAGGAAAATTATATAATAATGATAAATAGTGGACTGATTTTTAAGCAGTGATTCATTTTCTATTATTTTCAATTGTTTGATATAATTCATATTAATAGTACTTATTTCCTAATACCATTGAGAACATTATATCTAACAAAAAAAAAAAAGCTGCCCTTTATTGAGATTCATAAAATTTAATAAGTTTATGAATTTCATTGTTTATTTTTATTTGTTTACATTTTTTTTTGTATAACATATAATTGAAATCATATAGATTGATATACTGTTGTTGTTCATGGCTTTACTGTGTACAGATCCCCCCCCCTCCCCTTCCTTTTTGGTGAACTTTATCTGTATAATGATATAAATTATTATCTTAAATGTTAATTTTAGTTAAAAAAATTATTCATGTATGGAAAGAACATGATGAAAGCCTGGTGAACAACTAGAAATAATAAAGAAAATAGATTAATTAATAATTGTATATGTTGTAATTTTATCAGTTATGTTAAATATTCAACTTATATGATGATAAAAATTATAATAATGGTATCTCTGACAACAATTACAAGTTTTTGTAATATTAATTTTCAATAAATTAGTAAAAAAAAAAATTAGAATGTACTCTATATCAATAGAAAAAAAACTAATAATCCTGACCATAATTTACAGACTAGTCTTCAGTGTCTTTTAATGCCTATTAAATATTATGTATAAAGTTAAAATATTAATATCATTTGGAATAAAAATTTGACTATTAAACAAAAACTAACAGGTTAGTAACATGTAAATTGTTAGTAGATAACATATTCTATCATATTCTTCCATACAGGCACTTTTTTATTTTTAATTACAATTCAAAGTGCAAGTTGTCAAAAAAAGTATTATCTTTTCATATGAAATTTATATATGTTTAAATATTTATAAATGATAAAATTGCTTATTTAATTTTATATTTATCCTTATTAATTCTTAAGTTGATAGATATTAGAAAAGTGTTGTACTGCTTGAAAAAATGTTAGTGGTAAAAAGATAATTAGCAATAAGTCATTGTATTGAGTTTTTTCATCACAATAACGAATATGACGTTGAGTAGTGTATGTTTTAAAAAATGAAATATTACAAATAGTAAGTGTATACATTTGTAAACCCATTGTTATATACCATATGACTAAAAAAAACTCCAGAAAAAGGCTGATTTCCAAAATGCATTTCTGTCAAACTAGTCTCATTAGTTGTCCCAAATTATCAAATGCATTTAAGTATCATTATTTATTCATTATATTTATTATGGCTTACTCTTCAAGTGGACAACTTCGGTCTTTAATGACAATTTATCAACTTTTGAATAAAAGTAATAATTTTTTAAACAGCTATTTATTATGTCATTATTTAAATTAGAACAGTGTTAAATAATGGGTTTACAAAGGTATATATTTAATATTACATATATAGAAGATAAATAATGCCATATATAATTGATGTTTATAATAATAGATATATAAATCTTCAACTAATTTAAATATTAATATATTCTCTAGTCTAAATAATAATTATTAATGACATAGATATATTTAAAAACAATAAATTATCATTAGTCATACAATACATTGTAACGGTCAGAAAACGTGTGACTCGTAAACATAGTGCAGAATTCGACCACCATACAGAACAGCAGCACCATCGAGTAGCGAAGCCACCCGTGGTACTGAGTTCGAACATAGTTTATCGGTTCCACAATACAATCCATGAAACCACGCATCTGATGCGACATTAGTAAATATTTCCTTAGGCATGGTGGTCAGGGATATGCAAGAGACTCATGATTTTATTCTCGAGTTAGCCAATAACCAAACTAATATTAATTAAACATTCATATTTACATAATCGAGGAAATATTATATAGAATGGGTATCGAATAAATGAAACGTAAATGCAGACATATAGTTTAAAATTATTTATTAACATTTTAATAAAATCATTGACTAATAATATTTTAGGGATTTAAAGCTTCAGTAGCGGGATTTGCGACATGATTATATTTTAAAGAATACATTTATTTATTTAGACATTATTTTATATTGAGGACTTCAGTAGCGGTATTTCCGATACTGTAATGTTTAAAAGGAATTCACTTATCTGAAGGCGTAATCTAGCTACCTAAAATTCTCGAGTAAGTATTTCTAATGCATGCCTTGGGGAATTTATACCTTTGCAATGCAAGAGTCTAAAGTATGGGTTATAAGAGTAATGGCAGACATATATTTATTTAATTAAAATATTTATTTATAACTAAGGGCAAACATTTATTTGAGAGTGAATTATGCAGATAATGCAGAGGCGGAGTGATATGTTTAGAATAATAAAACTAAGTAAAGGAACACGTGGTACGCTTTAGGAAGGCGATATGGAATGGCAGTATATCGAAACTGCAATGCCGTGAATGAGTTTATAAGAATGTCGGGCTGGTCTCTGCCATCGGTCCGACGAAGTAAGGTGTCACATAAGCATAACCAGGGACAAGCGGTCCGTATCGCAGTTTGCCGGCTGGCTGCATGACATTGTCAAATCCCACGGGAGCACCCATTATGCCCGCTTGTGTAGGACGACTGGGGTTTAGTTCAGCCCTGAAGAATCCGGAAATTTCACGGCGGAATGGGTCATCGCGTCTCTAAAACGTAACACATGTATAATGTACAAACGATTAGGATGAGATTGAAATAGATTTCTAATTCGGCCCTACATTATCGACATTTACTAAAGAACGTTGGTGACTCTCAAAGAAATGTAATTTTCTGGAATTATTCATGATGATTTAATAAATACAAAACAGATATAAATTGGGAATTATTGTAACTAATACGTCAGCCATTTGCGAAGTAGTAGACCCCTGCATTACAATAAATGATGCCATTGAATGCGTGTCGATTTATATGGAAGTTAAGTTATTTAGGAAAATACATATTAATGAAAATGTGACACGCATTCACTGTTTCAAACGATCATAGATTTAAACTTTGAAAATAGAGACAATTGTGAGCATGCAATAATTAGATAATAAATATAGATAAAATGTAGATTTTAAAAATACGCACCCAAGATAGAATGAGGTAAGCTAGATTAGTAGAGAAATTTACACATTAAGTTAATTATTCAGTTTAGTTATACATATGGTAGTTTTTACATTTTATAATTGAGATAAGGATTATGAAGAAGAGCTATAATTAGAGTACTCTAGAGTTTGAACACAGACAGGTACCTGTTTTATAAGAAGTTTTCCGAGTCCATTGGTTAAGTAGCAAATAGTTCATGAGTGGCAATTCTTTCTGGTATTTAGACGTTTCATTTTACTTTCACAGCAGCAGCAGCTTTCTCATTTATTTCAGGCAGCAGATCTTCATGGTTAATTTATGACGGGCAATGGAAAGTTCGGCATCCGATAGGCCATCTCCCGATGGAGAATAATCTAGGTGCTTTACTCGGTCATACCTTGGCAGGAACAAATTATTTTTATTATTTTGGATACTCTCAGTTGATCGAGAGCAAAGCTAAAGTTTAAGTGAATGTCTCCAGCAAGTCTAAGATGGCCTCTTTTGTTTATCTTGATCTTTCACATTTTTGTTAAGATATTTTAGGTTCTACTTAATCTGCCCTGAGGATAATCAATGCATTTTGTTGGTTTTTTTAATTAAAGAAAGCTGCCGTTCTATTGTTTACATTTTACATTTACTAATTATATTTTGGGGAATTTTTCTTTAATTAATCTATTATCTATCACTGACCGATGCTTTTCAATTTCAAAGACAAAAAGGGAACATAAGATTATTTTAACTTTTAATTAAATATTACATCAGATTTTTTTAGAATTATTATTAAACGAAATTTAAACAAAGCAATAAATACGAACTTTATAATGCAAAATAAATGATTAAAATTATACAAAATTATATAACTAAAAGAAATCTAAATTATACTATTTTATCCCTATTTATTGCCTTTAATTTGAGATCGAAATGTGTGCGTGTTTATGCTGAATTCTACATATATTTATACATTTTTAATATTGTTACACACACAATTCAATATCAAAAAGTTTAAATTTGGGCGGGATAGACCGGTCAGTGAGAGACGACAGAAAAAGGTGAAACTTAAGATTCGAATACCAATCTTACTGTTTCAACATGCATTTGTAGATTGTCATTGTAAAAAATAATTGATTTAGTTTGTAAATTATAAGATATTTTTATTAATGCTTAATTTGTATTTTAAACAGTTCCAAATAAAGTAAGTTTGATACAAATAGAATCCAAAAAGCTGGGATTGCAATTGATATATGAATTCAGAAAATCTTTGAAAAAAGAAAGTCTTTAAATTTTAAGTAGGTAAACTAAAAAAATGTTTAAAATTTAAATGTATCTTACTACTGAACAGTCCTTAAAAAAAATGGCAAAATAAAATAAATTTAAATCACTAATTTTTATTTGTAAGTGGCAACAATTAGAATACTGTACCATATGCTGCACCATTTTGTATTATAAATATTTTCGTTGTTTTTAAAAAGTAAAGTACATAAAAAAACTTACATTATTAAAAATGATAAAAAATTTATAACAACATTTTAAACTTATTTATATGTTTTTTTCTTCAAAAACTGATGAAATATAAGAATGATTGCTTCATGAAAATTTTGTCTGCTTACATTTTGAAGTTAAATGTAATATGTAGAAATTTGAAGATTTTGGTTTTATATTTCATATAGCATTGACAATAAATAATGAATAAACTAATATTTTATAAAAATAAAATGTATTATGAAAAGTTTTTTGTATTAAATTAGAGTTTTGTAATCTTATGCAAAGGTGAAAACTTGCCTTTTTTTTTTAAAAAAAAAACAACTTTTAATATAGAATCTTTCAGTTGTTAAAATTGTGAATAGGTACAGATTTGTAAAGTTATGGATAAATTAAAATTGATCATACAAAAGTGTGTTAAAATGATTCCATTTGTTCATATTGGGTTACATTAAGTGGTGAAAAGTATTATACAGACATTTTAAAATTAATTTTTAATATAGAAAATTGTTAATATTGTATAGAAAATAGATTTTCACACTGCTTAAGAGAAAGTTTAAATTCTTTATAAATATAATGTTGCATATTAAACTTTGATCTTTAATTTTGGCTTATATAATATTTAGTAATTTGACATTAGAAGTTGCTATCACATTTTATATTTCATTTTTTATTGTAATAAATTTTTAACATAAAATTATGAATTTCTTTGTTTTTTAATTTTACAATGTTTGAAATTTTACAGAAATTAATTTCATTATAAAGTATTTGAGTAGAAAATTGACTGTTTTTTTTTTTGACATCTAGTAAAATAATTTATATAGAGCTCGCAAAATAAGCTCTTAACAAGTTTTGCAGAATATCACCAACCCCAGACCAGTTTCTGTTACTGCTGTTCTCAGTGAGGTGCTAGGATATTTAAGCATTAGATTAAAAATAGCAGGACAAGCCCAGCACTTTAGCTAATGTATAACTTGAGTAGAAAATCTGAAATTTTCAGACATCCATATGTCTCCCAATCCAGCTATTTAACTTAAATAGCCATATGGGACCAAACTAAGTTCAGATACACCATATATTAATAGCTTTAGCAATATAAAATCGCCAAAGCCTTAATAGCAAAAAAAAAAAAAAATCATGTCAGATATCACATGACCTAATTTAATAAGCTTGTATTTACAAGTGTTATATATAGAGCTCGTAAAATAAGCTCTTAACAAGCTTTGCAGAATATCCCCAATCCCAGACCAGTTTCTATTAGCTCTATATATAACATTTGTAAATACAAGCTAATTAAATTAGGACATGTGACATCTGATTTGATTTTTTTTTTGTAATAAAATAACTTCTTGATATTAAAAGTTAACACTACATTTTGTGTTTCTTAAGTTATTGTAACTAAACTTTTAACATAGAATTGTGATTTTTCTATTTCTAGATTTTCCAGTTGGTGAAATTTTGTAAGGATTAAATTTAATTTTTTTTATAAAAATGTTTGGATAGAATATTGAGCACATAAGTTTTTCTACTTTTTTTTTGTGATAATTACTAAAAAATAATTTGATATTACAAATTGTTTATTCATTTTTTTTTGTTTAATTTTTTAAATTTCTGGAAATAAATTTTTAATTTAGAATTGAACATTTTTTGTTTTATATGACATGTACAGTTGAGAATATATTTGTGTTATATGTAATCAAAAACATTCAGATTTTAACTGATTTTTTTTTTTTAATAATTTAACCTTTTTTTAAAATTAATATATGTGCTACAGAAATTGTAGTCTGCAAATATATCTTAGTTATGCCATCTTGACTGACTAAAAAGGAAGTTTGAAGTCATGCCTCTTGGAATAAGACTACTATTACCTTTAGTGTATAAATTAGATAGTGACAATATAAATATATCAAAGTAAAAACTTTTATTGATCTAATATTAATTATAAGTTGATTATTAATATGTAACTTTTAAAAATTGCTAGTATATTATGTCACTTGAATAGTTGGACTAATCTACTTTTATTTTATAAATAATTACAAAAACAATATTCATTGTAAATAATTTTTTTTAAAGATAAGAGTTTTTTTTAAAAAGAAAAGAGGAAGAATAAATGTTTTTTTATGTAGTTATTTTGTATGTTTATTAATAATTAAAATGCAGACATAGTAAATATTTTTCAACTTTTTTAAAATAAATTAACAATTGGTACCATAATTTTTGATGGGAAAGAGGGGGGGGGTGTCAGAGGTTGTTTTGATATTTAGTCAGATAAAATCTACTGTATTTATTTTGATTATTAAAAAAAGTTAATCATTGTATGCATGACGTTTAAAGATGCTTTTGTTTATTTTTAATATAAATTGTTTCAATTTTATTTTTTCCAAAGTTTATGAAATTAGATTTAAAATTTTATATTTTTATTTAACTCTTTAAGTGTGAAAAACTATAAAACCATAACCAAATGTTGAAAGGAAAGGGGATATTTCTATATAAATAAAGGTAACAGTAAAACTTATTAATAAATTTGCAAGCTTGTTCATCTATCTTTCTATCTAAACAAAGATCACTTTTTTTTAAAAAAGGATTTTTTTTTTTTTCAGATAAAAATTGATTAGAAAACTTTCTGAAAACATTTTTTTTCCACATTCAAAAATGTTTTACATTATAAAGTTTTTATGTGAAATCAACCACTTGCTCATTCTAACTGTAAGCTTCACAGATAGATTTTTGTTGTCATTTTAAATTTATTTTATAAAATAAAAATGGAATATGCCAAGAGAAAAAGAAACTTATATAAGATTGATCCAAGACATTCTGTAGTATTTATTAGAAATGGATGGCTTAAGAACTTTTTATAAATTGTTTTTTTTTTACTTTTGGTCAAAAGAAAAAAAAAATTTTTAAATGAAAAATTTCTGTATTCTCTTAAATATTTTACTTATTTTTATAATTGAATTTTTTTAAGAAAAATATATTGAGGTTTTTTTTTTTGCTGAGAATGTATATATGCTCTTAATGCACAAATATAGATTTATCTTAAATCATTTGTCCCTAGAATATAATTTTATATATACAGTATGTTTATTCACCTCTTTTCTCGTAAAAAAGCATACTAACTTTTTTAATGCAATCTAAAGTTATTTATACCTTTTTATCTTTCAGTAGACTCAAATACATCTTTCACAATACATCTGTCTCATAAGTCATCTCCATTATGAATTTTCAGTACCTGCTTTTTTTTTTTAATCTGTAAAAAAAATTAGCATAGCTCTTTAATGTGATCTAAGAAACTTGCCTTTTTTATTTCTGTCAGTACAAACTCTGCTATATCTTTCAAAATGTGTCTGTCTTATATGTAATATGCCTTTATGTGTATTCTATACATATCTTTCTAGCTTTTTTCCTAAAGCATAGCTAATTATCTTTAAAATGATAGCCTTTTTTTCTCAGTTTCTTTTTCTTTTATTATAACCTCTAATATATTTTTCAAAATACATTTGCCTATAATAAGCATTTTTTTATCTATCAGTTTAAGTGCTTCTATTTATATGCTTATCATTTTATTTCATATATTTATTTAGGATGCTTTTAAACATTTTTTTAAATAATTGTTTATAATTTATGATTTTTTATAGTGTCAGTTTTCAGATAAAATCTTTAAAAGTTCTATTAGCCTTTGGTATTTTAGTTTTAGTGCTCTTATAATTTTTGTCTAGTTTTCTAAATTTTTATTATGTATCTAGTAGATCCTTTATTTTTTTATTTTCTGTTTCATTATCTGTTAATATTGTTATAGCATCAGATAAATTGCTACACAATTATTTTTTTTATTTGTACAGTGAATTTTTAATCAGTTGGATATGCATGTTTTTTTTTTCTTCAGTATTTATTAGCTTTTTTTTTCAGTCCCATTCAAAACCATAAAAATACTTATTATAGAAATATGTATTCATCACTTTTCAAATTTTTATTTCTTTTGGCAAAACTGTCATTGATAAATTATGATCCAAAAT